>CM061136.1:172684254-173140875 GCA_030789695.1 Scilla litardierei
TACTTTCGGTTGGATTTTTCGACGGGGTTTATGTTTACCAGTTGGTCATCAGAGTTGGATTACCACCGCTGCCAGGGCATCCCTGTGATTTCCCTTGTTGTTGTTATTACCTTAGGGCTTTACCCTTGCGATATGTTCCTGATTACCTGTGAGGTTTAATCTGCAATTGACTTTCTGGGCTTTGCCCTTTTACTAAATATCACCTGACTGATATTGGGTCTTGAGCTTTTGCCCGCTACTGTTGTACCACAGGCCTTGCCCGTTACTGTTGGGTCCCTAAGCTTTTTGTCCCTATTGATTAATCTGTGGGTTTGGATGATGTTTTGGTGTTGTTGACTACAGGTTTTGGCTTACTGGTTTCAGCTGGTTGGCTTCCAGCAATTCCCCTTTGGCTGGTAGACTGTAAATTAATTTAGGGTGTCGTAGATGTGAATCTGATCCACTTAGACCCGTTAATTTTCTGCATGAAAATTTCAGCATTTAAATAGGCTTTTGGTTTATTTTAAATTCCATCTTCAAACCGAATTTTGTGTTTAAAATTGAAAATTGTATATTGGATTGCAATTGCTATGAGAGCTTGGATCGATCTTAACCAATGACAAGTGCTCCTCTAGGTATCTATCATCACCTCTCTAAATTTTCGTGGAATTACTTTACCGCATGCAATAATTAAAATAAGTCTATTTGACATCTTTAGTATGCATATTTAGGTTGGAAATATGCTTGAACTATGACATTGCACTCAACTGATAATTACTCTCTCTCATGTTGTACTTGTTGATAACTTGATAACTGATACTTGACTCTTGAAATTTTGGATACATGAATCTTATGATAGTACCTCCTAACTACGCATATTTACAAATGATGTGACACATGAACTTTTAAGAGATTTTGTCTCATTCATAATATATATTATGCATGTTAGATAATTTCCATAATAAACGATTGGTGCACTACAACTAATACAATTTTGAGTAATACTCCTGACACATCAACTTAGGACATGACATGAAAACAATATAACAGAAATACTGCACTTGACACCAAACTAAATACTTAAACGACGTTATACTTGACTTAGAGGGTTTTAGGGTAACTTATATTAGAGAAAGTTCGGGGGCGACTGCAGCCATGTTTTCGGCCCGTATCTGGGAGATCCTATCATGAATCTGTTTACCCGACGAGTCCACTTTCATGTATTTATTTTGACCATCGGATGGATCCAGAGTCCCTTCATGTTTCTAATTTTTGGACTTGACATGGGGTAGCTCCTCGTGGTACAAGGTGGTTTTCGGGTTGCATATCATGCTCTCCTTAATGAGTCACATCTTAGAAATGATTTAACTAAACTCTTAACAATACGCTAGAAATTAATAACATTGAAAACACTCATAACATGTTACATTTTAGTTTATTAGTTTATTTTGCACGTCTTTTAAATGTTTAGATTGTTTATAACAGGTCACACTCCTAGCATGTTACACTTTTGTTTTGTAGTTTATTTTACCATGCTTGTACTATTATATTCTTACTTTGTACATAAACCGTATGCTTGGATTAGATATAATCTACTTCTAAACTAGTGATACATTTCGTGTTGTTCCCTTAGGTGTTGAACATGTATATGGAGAGGTTTCAGTGTTCGTAAATTAGCTTCAGACTTCACTGTGCACTACACAGAGTTTAAGACCATTCATACAGGTATGTTTTACATTCGGTATATGTCTGCTTTTTTATTCTGTCGTCACTAATAAACAGTAGGACCTACAAATGCATGAATAGCCGTCACGGCACCCGGGAGTAGGACGTGACAGTAATTTGTGCAAGAGACTGATGTGTTCTGCTATTTCCAAGTCGAGGGTTTAAACCCATCCCAGAATTCTAATGTATAAGAGACTATTCGGCTACTTTCAACCAATGTTACTATGAATATTGATCTCTTTTAGTATTTGAAACGAAAACAGATCTGTAAAACGCTACTAGTCCAAAACATAATACGAAGGGGTAGACTTGTTTTGATTCTTAATAATGACCACATGCATTTATTTGGAACAATAAATAAAATTTATCGGATTATTAAAGAATTTGTGTATTCCATACACGTGTTTGTGTGCGCGCACACACACACAATGGTGTGCATGTATGTTTAGCAAAGATCCCACCATGGTAAAAATTAAAAATGTGACCCTAACCACCTATCGTGAGGGTTTATCATTTTCGGGTGACACTAAACCAAGGATCATAATTAGTAAGGAATTAGGTTTCGCCAGGTGCCCTTTGGTATCGGGCATTTCGTCTCGATTTCATAGCAGATCAAGTGAAACCAAACAAAAATTTCAGTTTCAACCGAAATGTTTCCGGTCCGGCCAGTTTTGGCTGGATGTTCCAGCCGAAACCAATTAAAAAGAAGAGATCCCGCAACTTTATAGCCGCATCAAAAAAGGCAAAAATGAAAAAAAAAATTATCAATGTTTTATATCTACATAAAACCAAGAACAAGAAAAGGAAGAGGAATAGGAGATATAGAAATGTACCTGGCGGCGTGACCGTTTGGATGAAGAATAGATCACGTCGCCCGTCGCGCCAGAAATGGCCCGCTGCTCCTTCCACCTTCTTCCTCTTCCGATGCTTTGTTTTTATTTTATGATATTTAAGAAGAAGAGATTATAGAAGAAGCCTGCACGTGGGTTCACGCGTGATATGGAGCCTTCACGTGCCTTCACATGGGATGGTGGAGGGGTTGTTACTCATATTACACATTTCGCTATAAGTTTGTCATTGTCTTTTACAATTTTAATGGCAAACTTGTAAATAAATGTAATATGTTTAGCAAAATGTGTAATGTGACTAGCAGCACTAAGTGATTAGTAGCAAAATGTGTTTAGCAATATGTTTATTTACAAGTCTGACATTGTCTTATATATTTTTTTGGATGGGTTACTGAAATTTGTGGGAGCTTTTTTTGATAATATTTGATGTTTTAGTAGTAGATAGTATTTGATAGTTTCTTAAGTATTTGAAACTACCGATACGAACGATACGAAAATTCGAAACCAACGAAACGAGTGACACCTGACTGAAACGTAAAATTCTTGAAAGATCGAGACCGAGACCTCTAACCTTGGTAATTGCAACAATGGCCATATCACATTGTTCTAGTTTACTTGTAAAATCAGAATGATGATAGATGAATAAGTGGATGATTGGATGTGAATAAGAAAACAATGTACAAGGATGACTGATGAAGCACCAATTTGGAGTATGTATACTTCTTAAGGTTAATAAAGCAAGATGAAGATTGGAATGGCCTCCCCCTAATTTTTTTTCCCCGTTGAGAACTAAAAGAAACATCTTTATTTATACTCCTTATGGTAATAAAGAACGATAAAGATTAGAATGACCTCCCCAAAAATTCTTTTTTGAATTTAGATCTAAAGGAATCATCTTTATTTCTACCTATGCATTCAGTCACATTTGTGAGAAACCAGAAAACCAAGATATGTAAGTCTTGGAATTATTCCTATAATTGAGAACAAAGAGTTGAATCACATTGTGCCTTCATGTGGGATGGTGGAGGGGTTGCTACTCATATTACACATTTTGCTACAAGTTTGTCATTGTCTTTTACAATTTTAATGGCAAACTTGTAAATAAGTGTAATATGTTTAGCAAAATGTGTAATGTGACTAGCAGCACTAAGTGATTAGTAGCAAAATGTGTTTAGCAATATGTCTATTTACAAGTCTGCCATTGTCTTATATATTTTTTTGGATGGGTTACTGAAATTTGTGGGAGCTTTTTTTGATAATATTTGATGTTTTAGTAGTAGATAGTATTTGATAGTTTCTTAAGTATTTGAAACTACCGATACGAACGATACAAACGATACGAAACTTCGAAACCAACGAAACGAGTAAAACCTGACCGAAACCTAAAATTCTTGAAAGACCGAGACCTCTAACCTTGGTAATTACAACAATGGCCATATCACATTGTTCTAGTTTACTTGTAAAATCAGAATGAATGATGATATATGAATAAGTGGATGATTGGATGTGAATAAGAAAAAATGTACAAGGATGACTGATGACTGATGACTGATGAAGCACCAATTTGGAGTATGTATACTCCTTAAGGTAATAAACCAAGATGAAGATTGGAATGGCCTCCCCCTAATTTTTTTCCCGTTAAGAACTAAAAGAAACATTTTTATTTATAGTCCTTGATAAAGATTAGAATGACCTCCCCCAAAATTCTTTTTTGAATTTAGAGCTAAAGGAATCATCTTTATTTCTACTTATGCATTCAGTCACATTTGTGAGAAACCAGAAAACCAAGATATGTAAGTCTTGGAATTATTCCTAAAATTGAGAACAAAGAGTTGGATCACATTATGTCCAAGATTAAACATAAACAAAAAATTCTCAAGAAGAAGATTTTATCAGATTTAAAACATTATACGTTTTCTAATGCTCTTGCATAGTGAAGACGTGCATGCACACAATATAAGTGCTATAATTGTCTCAATATATAACTATACTAGTCATAACATGTGCCCTGAGCACGGTTCATTTAAGATTTTCCCCTGCGAAATCTTTCTTCCCCAAAAAATTATTTCCATAGCCAAAATTTAAAAGAACAATAAACTAGCATAAAAATATTTAGCGAAACGGACGCATTCGACACGGAACAACAAATTCCGCACGGGCGCCTTCGGCGGGGAACAACTTCGGCACCCGCGAAACAACAAATTCGACACGGATGTTTTCGACAAATTCGGCGTAAAACAACAAATTCAGCGCGGGGCCTTCGACGCGGAACAACAAATTCAGCGCGGGGGCCTACGGCGTGGAACAACAAATTAGCGTAAAAAATTTAACGGACGCCTTCGGCGCAGAAGAACAAATTCCGCGGAAAACAACAAATTCGACACGAAACAACAAATTCGGTGGAGAACAACAAATTCGGCACGAAACAACAAATTCGGCGTAGAACAAACCTCAGGGTATTTTTCGTTGAGGGTATTAACTCAAAAAATTTTAAGCTGATTTGTTGTCCCTCTAAATTTTTTACGCTAATTTTTTTCGATATTTTATCCGTTTTGCTTTTACTTACATGTATTATTTGCATATATTAAAAGTTTTCCGGTTATTGCGATATTTCTTCCCATCCTGCGCAGTATACACCCCAAAATACCATGCATGCATCTACGTCTAATTTTTTAGCATTATCCAACAAAAGACTTTCTAAATTTGGTCTGTTGCCAAATAAACGTCACTCGTGATGATGATTGATTCCCCTACGGATACAAATCCAACCTCCTTTTACTTTTATATAATTGCTAACATATAACTTTTTTATTATTATCATGTAAAGGTTGTCAGAACCCACCTCCTTTTAAAAGCCCACATTTTCAAAAAAAATATTGAAAGACGATGAGACTTCTGCTTCCTTTACGGGCACAACAATCGCGGTGGGATTTCAGATTTAATTATACTTTGTTTAATTTTAATGGATCATGCTTCTCAATAATCTTTCCCAAGACACTTCTAATTTCAAAATTTTGGTTCACAATACACTTTTTCCCCCAAAATTTAAGTTTTTTCCCTAAAATTTTTACAAAATCCAATCTCAATCATTGATTTACCAAGATCAAATCAGTCACTCTTTATCTTATCCTAGTCAGCCCTAGGATTCAAAAACAGTTGTCAAATGTAATATATACTAGTCATAACCCGTGCTCGCGGGCACGGTTCATTTAAGATTTTCCCCCGCGAAATTTTTATTCCCCAAAAAATTATTTCCCCGACAAAAATTGCGTGGAACAACAAATTAGCTTAAAATGTTTAGCGGCACAGGTGCCTTCGGCGCGGAAAAACAAATTCGTGTAAAAAATTTAGTGGAAGCCTTCGACGCAGGAAATTATTCTCATCTTGTTGCCCCATGCGTCGAAGAGACGGTGGACTCCGCGTTGAGGGAGAGATCATTTGATCTGCAGCAGCATTCGATCTGCAACATTAAGTGCAAGTTAAAGTTTTTTTCCCAAATGCATGTATTCCCCAAAAAGTTTCATTCCCCAAAAATGTTTTTCACTCCAAAACTTTCCACAAAATCGCATCGCACCCATTCATTCCTCAAAATTAAATCTCAAACGTTCTTCTATCAACCCTTTTGTTAGCCCTAGAATTCAAAAACAGTCATCAATTGTATAATAGATGGCAATTCTGGGACATGCAACCAATGGAAGTAGATACTGATACCATGACTTAAAATGGTATGAAAAATACATGGTACGGTTACTGAAATAATATAAAGCATTAACAAACAAACATATTGATGGCCATCAGACTTATAACAAAGAATATGATTTGATGCAGAAATTTCCAAATTGGTACTTGTATATGCAGTCAATTGCTAATAAGGTCGGCATCACAATTATAATCTTGTGGAATCACATAAGCTTTCTAATGTTAAGTTTATTGCGACAAGAATGATTTTAGTGTTCATTACATTACCCCCTGTCGTGCATTGTCCCGTTCCTCTTTGATTCTATGAAACCACAGCCTCTTAATTGCACCAGCATGATGAATCATTGATCCCAAGTAGTAAAAGTAAGCATTCCTAGGTCATCAATCTACTCTATGCATTCATTTTTATCTCACAGTTTAGGTAAGTTTCATTCCAAATATTCATTCTGCCCGTTCTAAATTTGTTTCCATGTAATATTCTCCACTTTTCTACTTTGAGATATATTCCTTCTAAAATCATCACTTAGTACCATGGATGCATCATTCCTGGGCCTCGTGATCTCAATGTAGCTAATGCAATGAGATAAGAACTTAATGCTAATCGAATGTGCACTGTGCATGTTTTGGTCATTATAAGCATATTGTTTGCTCATCAATTACTATAACTTTATGAGCAAAGTAGAAATTTCAAGATAACATATAGAGCCTAAATGATTTAGAATTCGCATAATGAAAATGAAGTAGTGTAAAATTAGAAAACCTGTGAAAAAGAAGAGCACATTGCCAATGAAGGTAGAGGGTCAACAAATATTTAAGTGCCACCATCTTCACTATAATAATCAACCATTCATCATGATAGAGATCGAAGAAGAAGTGACAATCAAATGAGGTGCTTAAAGTGGAGAAGTGTTTTAAGCGGGGTTTGAGGTATCGACCGATACCATTAGGTATCGGCCGTATCGTATCGGTATCGGCAGTTGACGATACCGAAACCAAGGGTTAGTTTCAGTATCGGCCGATACTGAACGGTATTGGTCAGTTTCGGCCGAAACTGACCAATACCGTTCAGTACCACCGGTCGAAGACGGAGGAAGGATGTGTAATTAAATAAAAATTCTCTAAAAAATCCAAAAAAATTCGTGAATCAATAGGTTGCATAGAAAGCTAGTTTAAAAGAGAGAACAAAACCCTAGAGGTTCAGCTTGAAAATAATGAAGAATTAGACGAAAAAGAGGTAAAACCAAGAAAAATTGCTGAAAAAAGAAGAAAAAGGACAAAAGGAAAATGATGAAAAAATTGAACTCACCTCATTGTGTCGCTGCCTCGCCGAACCTGCCTCCTGCCTCGCCGAACCCGCCTCGACCATCTAGCGTGAGAGAGAGAGAGAAATGGGCTCGAGTCGCCTTTCAGGAGATGCTGCGTTCTTTAAAAAGGCAAACTTGTAAATAAGTGGTATGCACGTAAAGTAAAACAGTCGGTGTGCATATCAAGCGGATATTTTGTGGCAACCATGTAAATAAGTGGTATGTGCACAAAGCAAAATGGTGGGTGCGCAAAGCAACGCCCAGCGATTTTTTGGCAAACTTGTAAATAAGTGGTATGTGCGCAAGGTAAAATAGTAGGTGCGCAAGGCAATCTTTAGGATCTATTCATTTATCTAATATTTAGTATTTAAGTCCCAAACTTTATGTATTTAGTATTTGATATGATTACAAACTCAAATTTAGTTTATCTATTTAGTATTTAGTATTCGATAGTATATGATTAATATTTTAGTTTGTTAAGTATTTAATAGTATTTGATATGTTTAGATTTAAGAACCTCCGAAACCATCAATGTGTGTATATAGTATATAGTATATACATATCTAAAGTATCTCCGAAATCGAAACTGAAAACGATACTTGAAACGAAACTGCCGAAACTAGTGATACGGACGAAACCGAAACTTGCTTCCGAAACAGCCGAAACGGGCGATACCGATACCGAAACCTAAATTTTGGGAAGAACGATACCCAGACCGAAACCGAGACCTAAAACCTTGGTTTTAAGTGTATTACTAGATCATTAAGTGTCAGGAAAATTCTACAAGATGGCTAGTAGATCATCCCTGCATTATAGATAACATAAAGAAACAATGTATTCAAAAGAATGTGTGGCTGAAACAAGAAAGCTGAGATGGATCGGCAGCAATATTGGAGGATACTGGATAAGAACTGAATGCCTCGCTAAGATCATAGTTAGCTTCCATTAAGAATAAAATAAGGGAGAAGCACAGTGAAATAGTTTGAGAACTCAAAATGGATGCCACTGTGTGCACTGGTTACGATGGATCACAAGGCCTTAACTAAGCAACTAGAATAGGCATAAGCAAGCATGGATGGAGGTAATCAAAGATGAGTAGATGTCAAAATCACACTAAAGTAACGGACACTCCTTAAAAGAGTTGAATGGAGGTCCCAAAAAAATTTGTTTCTTTTCAGATGTTACCAAGACTTCTCCATGTGCCTAGGGGAATTTGGAAAGCCGCCCATTGGTGTCCATTGGCATCCATTGGTTGCAGCCTAAGCTTAAATGTATAACCATAACAGATAGTTCTATTTACCCTCTTTTTCTCATGGTTACTTTGGCAAGGAATCGTAGCAATTACACACAATGGTGGCACCTAAATATAATAGCTCCGTCTATGACCCTTCTTCCCTGAACTTTTGCATCAATTAATTTTGTCTCATAGCCATTCGATGACTGGGAAAGGTCTGGGCTATCAGATTGGGCACACCATGAATGTAGAAAAATATTGTAGGACACTAACGGAATGGAAAGCACTTTAAAATGAAGTTTGTTGCATTGTTTCGGAGACGATCGCAATGCAGTCGGCAGCAGCAAAAGGGGAGTCAAGGAGCGATGGCTGCAAACCATAAAAGGGGCAATGGCAAAACTGTAATTTCTGTACACAATGGCAAAACTGTAATTTATGGGCACATGGGCATTTTTTAATTTTAATGTCCAGGGACAATATCTGTACTTTTAGGCTGAAAGCTATATGGCAGATGTATTTTGGTAATTTACGGGTGACGGATCATTAGGATCATTAGGAGTTTTATTAGAAATAGCGGCAGAGGATTAGAAGGGGTTTATGTTGGATTTGGAGAAGAATTGATTGAGAATACAGGTTGATCCCTTAGATTAGTGGGAGAGTTCGGTTTCCTCTCGAATTGACGCTTGGGAGAACGGTCCTCCTCTCGAAATAGGTCACCTATCTTTGTATTTTCATTTTATTATCAATAAAAATATCGATTTTTCCTAAAACCATTCTTTTAGCCCTAAAAATCCACATTTACCATAAAAATCTAAATTTGCCACCAAAAATCCTATTTTTATCCATCAAAATCCTAAACTATCCTATCAACTTGGCATCAAAGCTCGGCGATTCTATGGCCATGGTGGAAGCTCACCATGTGTTTGATAAAGTGCTACAAAGAGCTAAGGTGCTGCGGCAAGAAGAGAAATGAAAATTTTCAAGAGGCAGCTAACAAGTGTGTTTTGGCAAAAACTCATTTCGACGACATTCCCACAACTAGGGGTGAAACTCAACATTTGCAGTGTCTAGTTAAATTGATGGCTTGTTATCTGGTGACTGGATGCTATCAAAGTTGCATCGCATTAGATATAGAGATCTTGGCTTTTAATTCAAATAATATTACATTTTTTCTTTATTAAAAATAAGCGTATAGAGCACTTGGTTTTCTTGAAGCTACTGACTCTGAGATGATGAAGTCTCGTGGGATTTTTCCTAAAGATGAAATAGAAGAAACTGAAGAAGAAGACCGAGAAAAAAGAGGAAGAAACTAAAAAATAATCATCACTTTTAAGGAGGAGACCCATCTGAAGGCAGCACGGCATCAGATCTGAATAAAGACGAAGACAATCAAAGACGAAGACAACAACGCAGATCTGTGACAAAAGGTGATGTCTTTGGACAAGAAAAGGCCATAGTCATCAAGGAGGATATCAACCCCCCAAGATCAACCACGTGGAGCGAGATCAACCATGAGGGGATCCACCTCGTGCAGCGAAACAAGCGGGCAGCTGCAAGGGCCGAGGAAAACACCAACGAAGGCCCGCGTGATCTTGGGGTGGACCACATGGGGCGACGGCCCCTTCGGGGCATCGGCGACGGCGATGGAGGCTTCCTAGGCTTCAATGGGAGTGGGAGAAATCCGATGCCACTTCTAATAATTCCACCTTAAGGACAAGGTGGCTTTTTGAAGACAGAGTAATGATACGATCGCATGCAAACGACGACGGCAAAAAGGGAGTAAAGGAGCGGCGACGACAAACCCTAGAGTGGACAATGACAAATTTGTAATTTCTAGACAATTGCAAAACTGTAATTTCTAGACACAATGGCAAATTTGTAATTTCTGAACATAATGGCATTTTTGTAATTTTAATGGTCCAGGACAGATCTTCTGTAATTTTAGGTTGAAATCTTTAGGTCAAGAATATTTTAGTACTTTAGAGACGACGGCTCATTAGGAGTTTAATTATAAATAGAAGGGAGCGGATTAGACGGGGTTTATGTTGAAGAATAGGGGTAGATCCCTTGATTAGTGAGAGAGTTCGGCTTCCTCTCGAATTGAAGCTTGAGAGAGCAATCCTCCTCTCGAAAGAGGCCACCTATCTTTGTATTTTCATTTTATTATCAATAAAAATATTGCCTTTCCCCAAATGCACCTTTGCCATAAAAATCCAATCTTTCCACCAAAAGTGCTTTTTTATCCATCAAAAACATAGAAAATCCTATCGGTTTCAGCCTCTCTAATAAGCACTATTAAACACAGCTTTTCCAACAAAATTAAATGCAGAATTGACAAAGAAAGTCATCATATGCTGCCACAGTAAGTTAAACCAAATTTTCGCTGATTGCCAAATTGAAGCATTATGTAACAAGATCAACAACAAGTCCCAGGAGTACAACATACCATATATCACATGAATCGCAAGCAATTGATGTATCAAAAGTTAAATCTTCCTCGGCTATTGACAATCCATTTCGTATCTTGCACCCATCACCATCCAAACATATAACTGCCTGCGAATGGAAAATGATATAAGAAACAGATAATAAGTAGAATTGAGGAGTAGAAATACAAATATCTCAATGAGATGATTGCAACTAAAATGTCATTACATCTTCATCAATGTAGTATGACGGAAAGGAGAGGGTGTTGTTTTTCCCTTGAATACACCAATCATCATCTCTGCATCAAAAGATGAATGACCTATTGAAGAAAATCAGAAAACATAGTGCTAAGATGCAATTTTTCCAATATACAAATGAGACAACAAAGATGCATAAGCAGAAATAGTTAAATATGCTCTAATTTTCAAAACTACGTTGACCGCATCAATCCTCCCCATTGAAGAATTCTTTTGGAAACCACTGGCTACAATTTTAACCAAATATGGCACCTACTGCAGAAAATACACTTCGTTTAATTAATCAATGGAGGTTGGAGCTTACTAAATGAAATGGTAAAAGCCGGACAATAGCATCAAATCACTAGGCTTCACAAAAAGTGAAACTTGCATCTATCAGTTCAGATAGAAAAAGCCTTGCTGATCAGCTTGGCCAGAGTGAAGCTCCGTGAGAACTTTCTGATAAGAATGTGTGTTACCATGAGCATGGTCACAACTTCGAGTTTGGGAATAATTTGGCAAGGGTAAAAAGTTTGGAGTTGGGACAATATCCAAAAAAATCGAGTAACTATTCAGCAGTAGTTCAGTGAAAGATAAGTAGGAAATGTGGAAGTTATGTACTTAAGATTATATTGGTAATGCTCACATTTAGCATAAATGAGCATGTGTCATGGACACGTAGTGGTAATCTATTATACGTTTGAGGGGTGGTAATCTATTATACGTTTGAGGGATGTTGATATGATGGTTGTCCTACTGTGGCAAACCCATTTGGCACCCTTTGGTCCGATGTGGCAAGGGAAGAGTGATGCCACATCAACCCCCACATGGGGAGCCAACTAATATCCCTACAGAAAAAACCACAAAGTCACATTATTTACATGTTTGTCATTTCCCTTTCATGAACCCAATGGGCCCCCCAAAAACACTCTCTTCCATATATTTACAAGTTTGTCATTGGTCTTTTTTCACTTTGCCCCTCCCCACGTTATTTGCACGTTAACACCAATTTTCCCCCTTTTACACCCAAAAGATACCCACACACACCCACACGTCTCTTCTTTTCAGATGTGCACGAGTCTCACATCATGTGTGGATTTTTTCTTGGGTCCATGTGCACTATGTGCACGAGTTATTTCTATGACAAATGGGATGTTTTGGAATGGGTTGATGGCTATGATAAAAAGGTGGGTAGAAAGATGGCTGTTATTGAATCTAGAGGAATCATTGGATGGTATGAAAGTTTGTGAAAATTTTAATAACCCTAAAATTTGGGGTGGATTTTGGGGAGAACCCCTAAAATTTTGGGGAAACTAAATCGTGAATGAACTAAAATTTAAAATTTTAAGAGGAACTAAATCTAAAGTGAACTAAATTTTAAGAGAACTAAAATTTTGTATGGAATTAAATTCTATGTATGGAACTAAATTTTGTGTGGAACTAAATCTGGAGAGAACAAAAAATTTAAATTTTGGATGGACCTAAATCTGGATAGAACTAAACTTTAGAGTGAAATAAAATTTTTAGGGAACTAAATTCTATGAGAGAACTAAATTTTAGTTCGAATGTAGTTAAAAAAATTTGTTGAGGCAATTTTTTGGTTGGTTTTTGAAGCTGTTGTAAAAAAATTTTGGTGGGAAGATTAAGATGGGTTGAAATTTTCGGAGGAATATTTTGAATGCCACATGATCACGTGTTATGACTAGTGTATTTACATTCTTAAACCGATATCGCTAGTTTGATTCTTGGGCATGATAATTTTTTTAAATTTAAAACCAGAAACTGTGCAAATAGTTCATTTCGTGAAGAATTTGTTAATTGTCAATTTAAATTTCATGTCGAAACACAAATTGTCCATGAATGTCTTCTGGGAATTATTCACAGACTTTTAGAAAGCCATTGAATGGTAATCTAAACGATTTAAAAGCATTGGAAACCCATTTTTATGGGTTTGGAATATTCGTGACATTAAAACTAAATAACTCACTACTTTTAACTGTCCATTTGCATCTACTTAATGCATCAGCGAGAAAATTTAAAATAGACTAAATTCTTGTTTTTTACGCACTTCAAATGTACTAACCTTCACAAAACGGATCTTTTAAGTGGATATCGTATTATGTAATTCAATAGATAGGATTTGGTTCCAAATCATAAGACTGAATGAATGAAAAGATACATATGTATAGAGATAGAAATATGGACGTCAACTACTCGAGGAATCACATCCTATGCACACGCACAAAAAGTTCACTTTTCACAATTTTTTAGATGATCGGCATTGTTCATATCGATCTTCATGTTCTAAAACCCCAACGCACCAAAGTTAGTACTGTAACATCATTAAATTTTCAACTCCTCTAACACGAACAAAACACTTTTGGTTCACTAGATCTTTGTTGTGTTGGGATTTTTTTTAGAATATGAAATCAGTGTCGATCATTAAAAAATAGTGGGGTGGACTTTTTTACATGTGCATAGGAAGAAATTCCTCTTTGGAATGAACAGTGTCAATCGTTAAAAATAGTGGAGTGGACTTTTCAACATGTGCATAGGAAGAAATTCCTCTTTGGATAGCTGACACCCATATTTCTCATGCATACATATATGCATCCATGCATGCACGTGAACACGCACACAAAAAGAAAGAGAGAAGGCTACTATCGATAAGATCCAAGACACAAATTCTATCACCCAAAATGTGAAAATTGATAACCAAATCAGAAATCAGTCCTGTTTGATGTGATCTAAAAAATTTAAACTACCTTTAGAAAAAACTTAAATGATTTCGATGTGTTTTGCGCATGCAATAAAGGAAACAAATTAATCAATTTTATGGTAATTATAAAATGTTGATTTTGTTGCCCATTTTGTATGGGTAAAACACATCAAAATCATGTGAACTATCATCGATAGCAGGTTTAATTGTTTTAGATCGCATCCAATTAAACCAATTTTTGGTTTGGGTTGCCATTTTTCAAATTTGAGTGATAGAATCGGATCTTGTATCCTACCCATAACCCAACCCCCTCCCCCCCCCCCAAAAAAAAAAAAAAAAAAAAATTGTGTGTGTCCTGTGTAGACAAAGAGATGGATGGGGTTCAAACAAGGACCTGTTTACAAGATTTTGTATAGATTTTATCAGTGTGTAGACAAAGAGATGGATGGGGTTCAAACAAGGACCTGTTTACAAGATTTTGTATAGATTTTATCAGTTGAAAAGCATACGTTTTGCAGACAAAGTGGAAGATTCGCACCATTCAACTTAATCTAAATCATTTGACATGCCTGAAAATAACTAATTTCTAACATATCCATCAAGTGGACTTATTCGGTAAAAAGTTCTATTGTCCTATGGTTTGAGGAATACAAATTGAAAAGCCAACCTCTGGATACGCCAGACACACACATTAATCTATTCTCTATATATTAGATTATGGGCATTCAATGCCACTGAAGGACATGCATTCCACTCCTCCTTTGGGCTATCGACATTATTCAGGTGGATCGACATATCTTTTAAAAGGCAAATAAAAATCTTATAATATACATGTTATTTGTTCTTGCAACAAGTTGTTGAAAATTTTGTAGGCTTTTAAATGTGTGTTACCCCTAGATCCATATGCAGAAAATTAGAAAAATACAAGATTTTTGATATAATTTGTCTTAGGACATAGGATCAACATGACCAATGCCGGGTGAAGATACCAAAGACCTTACTTTGAACCTCGCCTGTTACCAAAAACTTACACAGAAAACACACATGGTTAACATAGTGTCTAAGGGAGCAGCGTAGGCATTGCACTGGGCTGCTCACAGACCTGATGTAAAACAAACAAACATGTGTATACAGACGCACATATGCACACATCGCATATGTAGGGTACAAGGGCCAAAGATGAATAACTAGGTAATGCCTAAGATGGCGGCCTGTTGGGCTAAGATCTAGCGAGTGACCATTCTAATGGATGATCCACCCTGTTCAACTTAACCTCCTAATCCCAGAATGCCTTAGCATAAAAATCACATGCTTTTGACACCTTCAAACTATGCATCATGCGGTTGAAAAATCAGTAATTTTTCAATAATAGAACAGATGACAGCATTGGATTGGATCGAAAGAAAAAGTGTCTAAATTACACACTTATATATGTGCGATCATTTCAGGAAAATAATTGCGAAACCACTGAAGTGAAAAGTTATTAAACATCTAACTATAGTATGAAATTGGCAACAAAAGACTTCTTGAGTTGCAGAGTACATTCCATAACAAGTATGCATCCGGTCTGGCAACATTTTTGCCCATTTACATCAAAGTCAAACTGCTAAGAAAGATGATTCCATTAACCACTAAATATTAGCATGTCTAGAGAGAATAAGGATGAAAGAACTGTTGTCACCCCCAATGTAAAGAATAATGTTTATGGTAACAGTCTGAACTTGGTGTGTGCGCATCAATTGTTACACCATGTATAAGGTAGATAATTCCAACGATTAGTTGAAACAGATTCTGATCCATCACCAAACTTACTCGAACACAATGAAGCGAGCGGCCATTAGAAATCCAGTGTAGGCTGTAATTTCGCAAGGATGAAGCAACTTATGGTTGCAAATGAGAAACACTGCAAGAGACAAACGTGAATAAAGAGGAACTGATTTACTTATGGTTAATGATTGATTATGAAGCAAAACACTAATAATTTAGCAGGTCAAGTTAGTGTTTTAAAGATGCTAGGTAAGGTGAGGCGCAGGAGGCACCATCTAGCCTCTAACCGTCTATGCAATACCTAGATATCGGAGAAGGAAAAAAATAGAAAAAATAGAGAAACACGGAGTGAGAGCAACTATCGTCTTTCGCAACTATCGTCCACCCATCTTGGCCTGGCCCGCTTCAAATATGAAGGGGGATTAGGGCTTGTGTTTGGCCCTAACACCTTTCTCTCTCATTTTATTCCCTATCTCTCCCAAGGCAACGGCCAAGATCAGCGAATGTCAGAGGCAAATGATGCAAAGACAACGGCAACAATACAATTATAAGCATATATCTCTTTCTCTGATGGGATCATAACCCGGCGGCAAAAGCTAGGGCAAGGGGCGGCAAAACAGCATGAACAATGGGCAGTCAAACCAGTGGCAGATCTGTAATTTTGATGAAATAAGTTTATTATATATATGGGAGACTATGGTAATTAGTTTCTTATGTTGATTTTGGAAAGAATTAGTAGATATTAGTGTAGAACCTTGATTTAGTTGGGACAGTTGGCCTTCCTCTCGAATTGGAGGCATCATCTTTGATGGTTCCGCTATTATCAATAAAACCCCTAATTTTGGCCCCAAATCTATTGCAAATCCTATCAGATTGGTATCAGAGCAATCGATCCCAATGACGACAAGGAAAATTGAAGCTGTGGACGAGAAACTTGAAAGCGAAGTGGAGGGCCTCAAAAAATCGATGAAAGGGGTGGAGGAACAACATCAATCGGTGGAGAAAAGACTTCCTAAGATGGAATCCATATTGAAACAACTTTTGAAGATAGACGTCATCCGCCTCAGATGGTAGCTACGAAGACAGATATGGACAAAGATGAAGACAACAGCAAAAATCAACGGCAAAAAAGGAAGTCTTTGAACAATAGCAAAGGAAAAGTCATTATCTTTAAGGAGATCAAACCGGGCGACAGTCTGTGCGATCCACACGTGTGGGACGTGAACCCCCACCCAAACTTATGGGGGAGCGGCTGAAGGGGAAGGATAGGGCACCCAGGCTCGGGGGCCACTCCTAATGGGTGACGGCCACCGAGATAGCAACCATGGTCCCTGCAGCCCCTGGGTGGGCCGACAGGGACACGGCCTGCCTAGGGGACCTGACAACCCTTGGCCAGGTTGCCCGGGGCCCGGCAACCCCTGGGCAGGGCCTATGGCCCCTATGGTTCAGGTGGGGGACCCGCCAGGGTTCGATGATAGGCCCTGGGGACGACAGCCCCTTAAGGAGCTTCGGTGACAACTGTGACGACTACTGGGGATTCGATGACGGTGGAGACCCAAACTGGTTTGACGACGGATGGGAGGATGACGGCACAATAGGAGTCCCATTTGACGAATTTGGAGGTTCTATAGCTACATAACAAAATGCATATCAGTAGTTACACTACAGGCAGCCCAACTACAAATCAAGAGAGGGACATTTTGGCGTTGACAACAGGATCCGAAAGCTGAAGATGCCGATTTTTAAGGGAGACTGCCCTTATGTATGAGTAAACCGCGCAGAGAGGTACTTCCCTGTGAACCATACAACAGATGAAGAGTAGCTAATAGTGGGATATCTTTGCTTGAAAGGAAAGTCGATGGTTTGGTTCCGATGGAGGGGCAGAGGCAGCACGTGAGCTCGTGGGAGGAGTTCAAAGATTGCATATTGGACTGTTTTCGTGATACTCAGGACGGTGATCTACATAAGCAGCTCATTGCACCCAAGCAAGAGAGACAGACCAAGAATACATGGAAAGATTTGAGTTGCTTTCGGACGGTATAAGAGAAATGTTTGAAGCGGTTCTAGAAGGAACTTTATGAAAGGACTCAAGGCAAGCATTCGGGCCTAGCTACGTCTGCTGAGGTCGATAGAGTTAGGAGAGACTATGAAACTGGCCCAGATGGTTGAAGACAGGAACACTGCAGAGCATGCTATTAGAAGAGCATTAAATGGGGTCACCGCCTACACTAATGTCATGATGGAGGTACAGAAGTTCCAGCTATGAGGGCTTCAAACAAATCAGGACAAGAATAACAAGCACAACTTGACAGCAAGTCCAAGTAACTTACGGAGACAGAGATCCAGAACAAGCACATCATGGGATTATGCTTTCAATGTGACGAGAAATTCGGCCAGGGACATTGTTACCAAGGTCGCGCTCTTCAGTTTTTGATTGTTGGGGATTATGAAGACAAGGGTGTAGCCGCTCAAGAGGAAGAGGTAGGAGGTGACAAGCACCCTCATTTGGAGTAGTGCGTCCCTATGGATTTCCACTTTGAGAACAAGGTAGCTCTCTGGAGGGTAATGATGTGATCATAACTTAGGCGGCGACAAAAGCTAGGGGCAATATGCGGCCAAACCAGTGACAAGTCCATAATTCTGTACAACCGGGATTTTTTCGTAATTATGGTGAAATCAGTTTATTATATATAGGGGCTAAGGTAATTAATTCTGTACGTTGATTTTAGAGAGAATTAGTAGAGATTAGTGTAGAATCCTAGTTTAGTTGGAAGATTTGCCCTTCCTCTCGAATTGAAGGTCGTATCTTTGATAGTTCCACTATTTATCAATAAAAACACTAATTTTTACCCCAAATATATTGCAAATCATATCTCTCTCTTTAAATCAATTTGATTCGGGTCAAGCATTTTGGTTACATGATTGGTGCAGTCCTCCCCCCCCCTCTCTCCCTCTCCCCCTCTCCCTCCCTCTCTCTCTCACAAAATCAATTTGATGTGGGTCAAGCGTCTTGGATACATGATGGATGCAGTCCGAGGCTCCGCCTAGGTTGCCCCTTGGGTTGCTTTTCAAAACAAACGGTCAATTCAGATCATACAATTATTAATTGTTTTGACCCATGATCTCCATTGATCCACTTTATAATAAAATGGGAGAGAAGTCCAATATTGTCTCATAATGTCCTTCAGCATTTTGAGTTATCTCTATTGAATATTAAAGAGTACTAAAACTTAGAAGGTTCAGCTGTCAATCAAAACGCACTTAAAAGACAGAATATAGTATCTCATACCTGTTAAATGAATAATCCTCAGTTTTGATGTTTCCAACGGTATCATACACCTTAAATCAATTAATAGAACTTAATTAGTATTTATAAATATCTAAAAACTGGATACTTCCAATTTTAGATCAACAAGACTCAACATAAACAAAGTCTCAAAGAGGGTTTGTGGTGGCACTGCCGTAAACACTATTCAATTAAAGAGGTTCCATGTGAAGAGACTTGATGTGCATATTGCAACGTAATGTTAGGTTTTCAAAAAAATCAAAAAAGGGCAATGTATTTTGTGGTACTGACCAAAATGCTGTGTTTGATGAATGTTACTTACTGGAAAGCATGTTATCAGCTGAAATTCGTTCTTGCAAAGTGGACAGAGGTTTGTGATAGTAGCCCAATTGTCAATGCATGCAAAACAAAACCTGAATATCATGTGGAAGAAAATTAAACCCACATCAAACAATATTAACCACCTGTGATTAAGAATTCAATATCAGGCGCAAGAGATATTTATGATTTCAAGCATAATGTAGATTGAGAAAAGGAGAGTTTGAATTAGAGATATACAACCTGTCATAAGTTCACTCACAAAACTATTTGCTAGATAAATTCAAAATAAAGGCAAAAGCAAAGTAAAATATTCCCCTGAACAACCGTACTAGCAACACGTGCAAGCACGCATGCACAAAGAGAGATGAACTGTTTGTATTTGCTAGTTAACTTCTCCACATTGAACAAGAAAGAAAGCATCAAGCCTGAGTATAGAATAAGTTATGAATCCTTTTATGGTTCCTTTGTTCTCCTATGTAATGTATGATCAGTGTATAACAAGAGATATTTGGTTATTCTCTATCTAAAAGCCCGTTAATTTGTACAACATCGTACAACATAACAACATCGTAGAAATTACCAAGTGACTTAGCTCACGTGTGTGGCATTTCCTGCGGAAGAGATTGAGTTCATAACTTCCAACCAAAGTGCACCATGGATTTTCAAATTAAAAGGGCTCACCACTGTAGGTTTATCATGCAATGATTCAAATTCATAATGCATGCTCGCAGCTGGAGATCCAACTAGGATAGCATGGTAGTAATCTTCTCCTACAAGTGAGTTCATTCTCCCTTAACAGGATCTTTGCCTCCCTAGTGGGGCTTCTTCCTCCCATTATTTAAGCATACAGGGATTTGGGGATTTTTAAGCGGACCTGTGTTTAATGGCAGTTGTATTTTATTTTATTTTATTATTTGTTTTGGGGTGGATGGAGGGGGGGATAGGATAAGTTACTTCCACTGATTAAGGTACAAATCACCAATCCGTTTAATTATGTAACTAAAATTACCAATTATTATACTCTGCTGAAAAGAAGGAAGAAGGGGTGGAGTTATAAGTTCTTTATGCTAAATAAGGTGCAAATCACCAATCATTTTAATTATGTGACTGAAGCTACCAATTATTATGCTCCGCTGACCATCTATCTGTATTCATCAGGGTGAACACGATCAAACAATTTTCATACCTTTATATGTCCATGGTGTTGAGTATGTAGTCGACTAATTTTCTACAGCCATGTGAACAAAGTATTTGATGATAATCCAATCAGATGATAAAATGAAGGCACCAATAACAATGTAAGTTATGCATCTAAATTAATTTAAACAAGGACAAGCATCTGATAAAAAGCCATTAACTGAAAATAAGACTCCTGAAAAGTTTTTATAAAAAACACACAATGGATAATGTAAATCTTATGCATGTTAAGCATTAACATAGACTATGGATCAGCACTGAATTTGAATATGGACAAGCATGGGAGAGAGAGAGGGTGGGGAGCATGGAGGGAGGGAGGCAGGGAGGGGGGTATTGCACTCCCAACTCCCAGGACCTACCAGTGATTGCAGCAATCTAAAACCCCTCTGTCTATAACAATATCTGTACATATTCCACATCTCTCGTTGTCAACTGCAGTATCATCCTGCATGGGTTAATAAAGCTTCCACATCAACCACTGAAACAAAGTTGGCACTTAGAAATAGTAGCTCCAATTTATAAAATTTGTTTCTTTTTATATATGATGTGCCTCAAATTTATTATTATTTTAAAATAACATAAAAACAAATAAAACTTGCAATTGCACGTGCAAATGTAGTGTGTTTGTCTTCATACTTAAGCTGTGCAACAAGGAAAAGGAAGATCTAATTGCAAATATGAAATGTTAGAAAACAAATAAGTGAACCGTAATATAGTGAGATGAAACACTAATGGAATATATTGCTTACAGACTTACAGTAGAACAGATTGATAAATTAATGTGGAGCATCAGCAATCTTACCAACAAAATATTTCACCTTATGTTAAGGATAATATTTGAACATACTTGATGATTAACAAACTTTGTATCTATATATAAATCTTAGGAGTCCAGACATATTTTACATCCTTAAATGTGATGGTGCCAGAAGTGAACAAAAAATGTGGAAACTATACTCAAGATGGTACATGAATTCACCAGGTGGTAAATGGAGATTAACAACTTCCTTCTCTTCGAAATAACAATTTACTTTAGTTCAAATTCTGCACCAAATCATACTAACATATATCATCCCACTTGAGTTCATTATTAAGGACTTAAATTGGAGAGAGAAACTAAGGATTGTCTTCGCTTTCTTTTCTTACTTTTCCTCTTTTTATTTTTTTTGGTTAATTTCGCTATACCCCCTTGATTTTTGGCTCATTATTACTAAACCATGTTACATTGTATTTTGTATCACAGAGCCCCTTGCTCATTTTGGATCATTATTACTAAACCATGTTATGTTTTACTTTGCATCACAAAGCCCATTGTGTCGTTAAAAATCCAAGGCTGTTCATTTTCATCTAGTTCAAGATCAAGATCAGCTAATTTTTTTAATTTTTTTACTTAAATGTCCCTTAAAACTTTATTAGGCAAACAATTATCATATCTAATTATCTTGTTTAGGGGAATATGACATCGATTTGGAAAACATTTAGTAATTTAGAAAAAAATAATTCTCTCCTTTCGATTGAAGGCGGTAGATTTGACCCCATCAATGACAAATTTGAAGTTAGGGATGGGTTTGAATTGGAAAAATATGAGAAATTGGGAGAATATAAGAGTTTTTAGAATAGAATAGGATTAGGGTTTAATGTGAGAATAGGTGATTGGGGAAAAGATGAAATTGGGGGAAGAGTGAATTGGGTTTTGATTGGAGAAGAAGCTAAATTGGGAATTGTTTTAGCAACTTAGAGCAGATGACACCATTCAAATTTTTAGGTTCATCCATACACAAGGATTTGGGAAAGAAGCTGTTGTAGGGAAGAAGAGTAATACAATTAATTTAGAGCATCAGTGTTTAACGCCGTAGGGGACTTCATGATAGGGGGAAAAACTTATGGATGTTTTGTACTAATGATGCAAAAAAGATGGGGTTTAGTGAAGTTAACCCTCTTTTTTCTTCTTTTTTGCAAAGATTTTCTTGAATTATAGCCCGAAGACCACTTAATTTCAAGTTTTGCAGCGCTTCAATTCACATCCACTCCCTATTACATACTAATCTAAAACAAAAGGAGTTAGTTGCATGCAAAAGGCTTATTTGCATCTCTTGCATAGATATCCATGTAAATCATAGCAAGCATGCGTTTTTTTTTAAATAAAGGATGTAGGTCGGTGCGGGAGCGATTGGAGCCCTGCTTTCGGCCCGTATCCGGGAGGATTTCCGTTCACGGATCCTGAGTCTCCGTCACAGTTGACTTCTAGACTCGGCCCAGGGTAGCACCCTGCGGTCCAAGATGGTCTCCGGGTTGCACATCGTGCTCTCCGTTATAAGTTTAAGATTGAAACAGAACAAACTTAGTAGCATAGTCTCATAGTAGTTTAACGACACCGAAACAACCATAATTTGTTAGGCTTTGGTGCATCACCTTACATACAAGTTCGTTAAGATGCCTTACTATTCATGTATCGTTACCATTGCTGTTGCTAGAATTTATAAGTCTACTCTATTGAGCCGTGGTACCACTTCTGTTGTTGCCACCAGGTGACCAACAAGACTACGCGGAGGCACCGTTGTACGAGAAGACAGAGTTTTCGGTTCAGGACGACGAGCTTTGAGGACCGGTTGGGTGTGAGTGACATTGTATTTTTATTTCATGTATTTATGTTTCAGCATTAGAGTGATGATGTACTTTCTATTTCATTGTATATATCGTTGTAATTCTGACATGATGGTAATGAAAGGAGTATTTTAAATTCAGTTAATTTCTGCTTGTTCCACGTTGTTTCCACTGGTAACTGCAGGACATGCACAAAATGGTATAGAAGTAACGACACCCGGACATGGGGCGTTACAGATCCCATGCACACCCTTTAGATTTTATCCAGTTGTTTTGAAAATTGAAAAGAATAGAACAGAGGTTAAATAGTCAAAAAAGGCGCCAAATTCAAAAGACAAAACTAACAGTTTGTAATTTGTCATGCACTGTAATGAACAATTAACTTATATTTACATTCCTATAAGCGATAGCTGTTGATTAATCATTTAGTCAAAACCAATTGAAGCTGAATCTGTAATTTTATTTCTATTATGTAATTTGTCATGTGTTGTACGTTCTATTATAGTTATTATTTCTGCAATGAATGATTAATTAATTTAGAAAAATGTTAAACATTTTTTAATTTAAAAAAAATGGGCATCGTTCAGAGGGATTGCACAGTGCATGATTTTGGTTACAAAAGCTGAACAAATTGTCATGCAATGCTCTCTTTATATATACGTATTTACTTTTTTCAATATGACAAGTTACTGATCGACTCTCTGCTTTCTATAGCTGAGCAAATAGATGCAAATAAGCCTTTTGCATGCCACTCCATGGTATTCCATCCTCATTCTCAGAAAACCATCAAAATTCCATCCCACATTTCATCCATCTCACTTTCCACAATGTAACTAAGAGTCCATATCCTTCGAATGATTTAAATTATCAAGAGAGATGCCCAGAGGATGTAAATTATCCATTCAAAAAAAATAGGCTATCACTTATCCTGCTAAATAGACGGTACATGGTAGTCATTCTTGCCAACCAACTTCCGCCAAACTATATGATGCTCTACTGATATTAAAAATTAATCAAAGTTGCTTTCTAGTAAAACCTTTTTTTTAATATTCTCAGGTACAACTACATGGTGAAATGATCATGAAAAATTGTGTAAAAATGAAATACCTGCAAGTCCTCTGGCCATTTTCTCCTCAGATGATCGTCTTTTTTCGCTTTGTCCGGAATTGCAGCGACGATCTCAGCCTGAGCAATTTCAGGCTCTGATCCAGTAGAATCAATTGGCATAACTAGACTCAGATTTTGATTGTTCTAGCCGATCAGAACATTGAGGCGGTGACCTCCCTTCAAAATTCTCCGCAGAAACCCTAAAACCGAAAGATAGAAATGGGAGCGAAAAAATTGAGGTGAGATTTCGACCAGCTGACTAAATGGCTTGAATGGATCGATTGCGGTGCGTGAGGGTTAGGGCCTTAGGAGGACAGGTAAAGTTGGTGCATAGTTGCAGGGCATGGAATCTTGGTATGCGGTTCACGGGTTGGATTGTTGAGTTGAAAGTTGGTTGTGGGACTCACATCAACTTTTATGTGTATATGTGTTCTTTTGGATTTGAAAGTTGGGATATGAGTAACCAATATGAATACTATATAAAAGAGGCTAAGGGTTTCCTAACTTTAACATTCTCCAAACCTGTTTCTCCTTCACAACACGTTATCAGCACGATCACGCTCAATAGAAGAAGTGACGGCTCGTAGAGGAAAGCACCCGGCGGAAGCTCCGTCAAATTTTTTTCGTGCCGCAAAGCTTCGCGAAACGATGCAGAGTTTCTTTTCGGGCATCCCTCATCAAACTTCGCTAGATCTGTCGGACAGATTTAGTGGGTAAGCCTAAACGTTTTTTAGATCTGATATCATATTAAAAGTTCAATTTTTTATGTGATCTAGAATAAAATAGATGATTGTTTATGCATGGATCTAACTTATTAGATCAAAAACTTAATTGTTTGTATGCAAAACTGATTAAAAAATTAATTTTTATGCAATCTAACTGTTATTTGGTAGAATTTATTAGATCATTTCGTGGAAAATCTTGTTCATGATGTCTCATAATTTAAAAATCGAAATCTGATAAACCCATGAACGGCAAAAGCCGATAGCCCCAACCTGCCAAAGATCGACAGATCCAGCGCAAAATCCGGCAAAAAAAGCCTGCAGCGCCTCCGGGCGCGGTGGTGAATACTGCCGCGCCCAGAAGGCGCGGCGGCCGTTGTCGGTCGCCGTCGGCAGCTGCCCCCTCCCCAAAACCCTAACCCAATATTAGGGTTAGGGAAAGCTCATTTTGGGCTGTTGGGCTAAAAGCCCAACTAAAAAATAAATAATAATCAAAATAAAATAAAATAAACCTGAAATTAAATTGTTTTGGGCCTGAAGCCCAAACAAAAATAATTCTCAGATTTTTACACGCATGGGCCTTTTCTTGGGCCAGCCCAATAAGAAAAAAATCAGATTAGTTGATTGATATTATGTTAGAACTCCCTAATGGGCCTGAAGCCCACCAAATAAATACAAATGTGTTAAAATTAAAGTTGTTTCCCCTTTTCTTAATGGGCCTAAAGCCCACACTGAAATATAATTAAAATTTAAATTAATTTTAACTTGTTGAGTGGGTTTAGCCCATAGATTTTTCTTGAAATAAACAAGTATCCTAACGGGCCTGAAGCCCACGGACACAAATTAATTTATTTTTAATAAATAATATTAGTATTCCTCTTATTTTGTTGTGCCTGCAGCCCATAAAAAGTGTAAAAGTATACATAAATAAAGAGGAAACATGTTTAACTGGCCCGAAGCCCGCTGGCCTAATATTATTTTGATTAATTTCTGAATTATTTATAAAATATATATTTTAATATATATTAAATTCAGAAATTACCGAATAAATCTCAGAAAAATCCAGAAAAAGCATAAAAATTTGGGAAAAATTCTGGAAAATTTCTAAAACATCAGGAAAGTAATTGGGAGGGGTTACAATAAAAAATTAATATTTTGGGGGATAAAAAGCTATTTTTCGTTACCGATGAATGACATATTATTCAGTTTAAATTTTTCTGAACATAATCTAACTAACACGGCGCATACCGCGGATGGCCAAAAGCCTCCACCGCCACCACGTGCCCATAAAATTTTCCTTTTTGTGGTTAAATTCCCATGAAATTTTTGGGTATGTGTCATAAAAATCTAAGACATCTTATGAACAACTAGATTAATGCACAATTGATTTAATATTTTGTTTGCATGTTAAAACTTAGTCTATTTTCTTATATAACCGTTTTTCATGTTAATACGCATACTAAGATTAAATATTCTGGCACAAACAGATTAAATAATATTTCAACAAGTTTAAATATCATATCTTTGTTGAGAATTGAACCTGAAGTTCAAATCATATTAAATGTCAAAACAAAACAAATATGATAGTTTATGCGAAAATTATAATTGCTATCTTCATAAAAGATGCACACTTCGCGGTTAATGGATATATAAGATCTATGATCTATATAATCCAATATGGACACCATAAGTTTTTCATAATCCCGCTAAACTCTTTAAAAGAGTACTCTCCTTTATTTTTACATTGAAAGATTTTTTTTAATCTATCCTTGAATATAAGCATACACCTGAAGTCGTGGCTTAATAAATAATTGAGAAATATATTACACACCCACGTATTTGTTCCCTTTAAGCATGATTAACTATCCACAAAAATTTGAACGACTCAAGAAAATGGCCTGAAGCCATACTCGAGCACTCAAATAGACTTTTAAAAGTCTCTAATTTATTAGAAATATGGAAGTATAAAATAATTTGCTCAAATCTCTGCTTATGTCTTCTTAGTAAGACTAATTTTCATTGTCCTTTATAAATAAGGAAAATTGAAATCAGGGAAAGTTCATGATCAAATATGACCTGAAATATAAAATAAGGGAAAATATTACATACCTCGATATGGAGTAGGAAATGAAGCTCTGATAAGAACTCATAATGCTTTTGCAACATGAAAAGTAATTAGTTTTTCCATCGAAATATATATACATTGCTAGTCTAAACCGACAAAAGTCGACCTACTTATTGTATAATTAGCCACTCCTAGAGGACAAATAACTTTTATAAACATAATTTTTTAATCTGTTGACATAACATATTTCTTAGTGAGTTTTAAGTGTTTATATATACTGTTAAAAATTATTTTACAGCATAAGTCATTTAGAAAACCTTTTCTGTGATTTCTGTTTTTTTAAATTCGGGACTTTTTAAGCCTGAATACTCTAAAAAGAGGATGTCTATTACTCTCAAAATAAATAAAGCCTGAAGCTTTGTCCCAAAATAAATTCAAAAGGATGAAAATTGGAACATCTGAAGTGTCCAAAATCGTACAAGTCTTAACTTAGGAACGATAAATATGCTGCCCAGGATTGATGTTCGTTTAAACAAATCCTAAATATCTGAAGAAAACAATGTTTATTCAGATGGGTGCATTTTCTTTATCCCATATAAATGGGCTAAAAGATTATGAAATCATTTCCACTTCATGTGGACATTGACCCTCGTAACATCTCAAAAATAAATTAGATGATATACTTACTATCATCATTAAAGGTAATGAAGACCTTTAGGTCTCGTGAGAGTATTTAAGGGATATAATTAGGCTTTGTCCGCTCCCTTAATAGGACTGATGTTGTACCTTTGGTCTACTCATCAATATATCCTCTAAAAATGGTCATTATCCAACCACATTTTTTAAAAATGGTGGTAATATTGAATAAAAATGGGAAATCATAAATAATTAGCAACAGTGGTTGCGTACACTCAGCTAAACACACCATTAGAACCTTTTTATATGAGCCTGATCAACTCCATATAAATATTTTCTAAGAATGGGTTTAGAGCACATCTTAAAGATGGTACGTCTGCAACGATGTGTCCGTGTTCCTGAAGCAACACTACATGAACCGTCATGATGCCATAAAGAGAACACATTCATCAGGACTAACCAACTTTGATGAATAGATTCCAAAATCTCGTATGAGTAAGGCATTAGTACACATCTTATAGATTGTGTGTTGATCGTAATAAGGATCATGAAGATCCTTCAATTCCCTATTTGGTTTAAATCATCTATGAACCTGAAGCTCAAATTGACCATTTAAAGAGTAAATACATATGATCTGATTATAATCAGACTGACAATTTAAATATTTCAAAACTTTCACGTTTCTGCTGCTAAAAATTCAGTTATGATTGACATACCAAATATAATGGATGCAATCCACCAGTAGCAGAAGTGGATGTCCTAAAGAGATGAGAGGACATACCACTAGGCTCCAAAGAGAGAAATATACTCCTGTAGATCGAAAAAGCAATACAGCCACATGAAAGTGAGCTCAAATCCATAACCTTATTGCAACTTGGTTGATAAGGACCCATTCTGGATCTGTTCATATTCTTTACCCGTCTCAGAACCTTCACTTCTTTAACGCGTCATGAAGGAAACACATCTGGGAGAAATCAAATGATTATAATACGTATGAGGTGAGTTTTGGGCAAGAAAAAACACATTTTGTCCACAAATTCTCTCATATTTCATTTTGCCAGTTAAATATAAAATATTGTTTCCACAACTCTGCTTTGCTTGAAGCAAACATAGAGATTTGGCCAAATTATAATAATGTGAAATGAGGCAATAATAAGGTGAGCTGGACTCACTTATGAAATATGGGGTGTATGGACCCGAAGTCCTGATATCAAAAATGATATCAAATCTTGTGAGATAACTGAGTATTGTAGGAGAATTATAAGAAAATCGTTAGCTAGAAGCATTTTAATTTGATATAGCTTTAGAGGTATAAATCGCTCAAATCATGAAATAATCAAGTAAGATGAGCTGAACTCACTTACAAGATGAATCTGATGCATCGACTGGTTTATGTCAAGGCATAACCCAACGAATGGCAAAAAGAGGGAATTTTTTGTTGATGTTGCTATTGGATGTGACAACATTACCTATATAAAATTTCTTCAACTGCATGTATAAAATTTTTTCTTTACTTTTCTTTTTTTCCTGGGACATATATTAAAAATATGATTAAAGGAAAGACAACCTAGACAGATATCCTTAAAGGACTCATGGTAAAAGGTTGTTGTTTGCACCTCTTAAAACAGTATTATCTTTAAGAGAGCAAATTAAAAGAATTGAGATTATCTTAATAACTCAATAATATTATTGGATCTCCTGAAGAGAAATTACCGAAATATCTGTTAAAGCATATCTATCAAATATGATATGATATGAAAGTCCTAGCTAGGCATAATTCCTGGCTTACAGAATACAGCATCCTGGAGATGTACTATCATCATAAAGATGAACTATCATCCTGAAGATGACATTAATCATCCTGAAGATGAACTATCATTCTGGAGATGAATTATCTTCCTGAAGATGACATTTATCATCCTGAAGATGAACTATTATTAATCATCCCGAAAATGAAAACTTCATACAACAGCCGTTGATGGAGGAACATGAAAATCATTCTCCACTAAATACACCTATTTGGTTGTATGGATACATATTAAAAGACCCCTTTCCGTTAGCTGGAAGAGGTGAAGAATATACACGGTCCAAAAGTACCTTAAGTGTCTTTGGAACGCTCTTTTACCTGGTCAACTGCATGCAACTCTTTTGAGCCTTAGCAGTATAGCTATTAGCCAGGTACAATGCAGCGCCTGCAGCGCACCACTGGACCAGAGATATGTAGCTTCTGCGCTTTCTCCAAGGGTCGAGGAAAAATCCTCCATGTTAAATGTATTTGCATATGCAGGTTACAGATCATCGCGATGAATAGCATAAAAGGGACGTCCACCTCCTGAAGATCTACACAGAATCCTCCCAACTCTACATCCTCCTACCATCCCGAGAAACTCATCATCCAAGAAGCAATTCAAGAACATACAAAGCCAGGTCCTGAAGTACCTCGCAGACAATGACGATTGAGATGTGGAGCTGTCTACCAAGTCCGCAGCGCTCCTTTAGTTTCAGCTACTGCCCTATTATGAGTGAAACTTGTATAGATGAGTGATGTTTGTACTTTACATTTGCTTTCGGAATGTTGCAGATGAGATGGATGTATAGACGCATAGGAGATTAATGTATAGAATCTATATATATATATGATATCTGCAAGCATGAAGCTTGATCAGATAAGGGAGAGTCAACTGTAGAGTTGTACTCTTTTTCCTTGGCTAGTGGTTTTTCTCACAGGGGTTTCTATTGTCAAGGTTTTAACGAGACAACCACATTGACTCTAGATCAGAAGTATCTACCCCTCGACACATCCCCAAATCAGGGGAAGTTATGGAGTGCTGTACTCTTTTCCATTCGCTATTGGTTTTTCCCACAGGGTTTTCCATAGCTAAGGGTTTTTAACGAAGCAGTTATCCCTAGCTTGGATCTAGAAGTATCCACCCTTTAAGATACTCATTAGTACTAATGAATCATTCAGTATTCATAATTCGAGTATACCCCGTTGGTTAGATAAGGGGAAGTGTTATGAATAGGACCCATTGGGACTATTGTATATCCACCCACATGAGTAACCAATATGAATACTGTATAAAGGAGGCTAGGGGTTTCCTAGCCTTAACCTTCTCCAAACATGTTTCTCCTTCACAACGTTATTATTATTATTATCACCGAGGGCCGCAGCTAGGGGTGGGCAAAAGACCCGCTTCCGATTCCGAACCCTGTTTCGTACATGAATCCGATTCCGAATTTTCAGACAATTAGAAATCGGAACTGGTTTCGGGTTGAAAAATATGATCTGATTACAATCGGAATCGGAAACCGGAATAGAGGTTACAATACATTGTCCGACCCGATTCCAAAAGTCAAAGCCTGATCGGCATCCACTTGCAATTTTCAAGTTCAATAGACAACTCCTAAAACACCTATTTATACAATGCTACATCTATTCCTCCCGTCGATGTGGGACTAAACAATATAGGATAGCAACTTGCTGTGGTGAAGATCAAAGAGACATGTTTAGTCCCACATCGATGGGGAAAAACAAACACTCATTGTTTAAAGTAAGTTGATTGTGGGTCACATCCAGAAATCAATAGGCTGGCATCTCTCACAGCTGTGTGCAATATGAATTTGTTCCAGTGTACGTACAGTGCAATACAAAATTGGAATTTGTACCGCATATGGTCAGTGCAGTACGAAATTTTACCAGCATACGGTTAATATGTATTCGGATTCAATTTCTTGTGCGTTAATTGAATCCCGAATAATCGGGATCCGATTTATCGCTTTCGAAAACCGGGGTGTTGTTTTACATCCAAATTGATTCGGATTCGGATTCGGGTTGCGCTAAAAAAATTTGGATTTACCCAATGCCCACTCGTAGCAGCATCTGAGGTGATAACACCCAAGAGGGCCCCACCGAAGGAGAGAATCGAGCGAAATCGCCGTAAAACCTGGAGATTTCAATGTTGGTTGAGAATCTTACCTGTCACCGCCACGGAGGCAAACTTTCCCCATTTACAGTTTCTCGCAACCGAACACAACAAAAGAAAGTGACCCATGACTCCAAGCTACAGGATGTGAACAGTGGGTAGCACACACTTTCTCACCAACAATCGAGGAAAAGAACAGGCACGTAATCGTTTCGGATCCGACCCGTGTTTGTGTTTCTTTTACTGATGTTAAAGTTGTTTTGATAATAAAAAAACTTCCGCGCCCAAGCCAATTGGGTAATAGTATTATACCTTCCAAATGACTAATTTGCGGGAAAAACGAAAAAATATGAAAAATTAAAAAATCGGTTAAATTAAAAAAAGTGTACAAAATCGACCAACTTTTGCAAACTCGGCATCAAAGATGTGATTCTGCCATGAGCTTATGTGTGTGCACGGGTACATGGAACCAAGACACCCCATTAGAACCTACCTGGACGGTAAGTTCCGGGTATATACACCTTAGTTCGGGTAGGTTCCGGATTAGAAAATTAAAAACTCCGATTCCAGTTCAGGTAACCATGTATATAGAACCAAAACCTGGACCTGGAAAAAACCCGAAACCGGTCCTCAACTACGTATTATATTAATTTTTTTAATAGACTTTATTGTTGTATATAGATAATAATACATGTGAGTGGATAAAGGTGTATCTATTTATGCGATTGTATCTCATCCATGTATGACTCTTCCTTTCCCGTACAAATAAAGGCACGGGGTCTTTCCCAGTGGCTACGCATTCATAACACGTTATCACCACGTTCTCCCTAAGTTCTGTAGATCCGTTCGTTGTGAAAGCAATGAGGAGACAGTATTCTATTTGAAAAAAATTTCACATCCACATCCATTTGAAAAAGTTTAAACTTCTTGAAAAAGTTATCAGCACAATGAGGAGACGGTATTCTATTTGAAAAAGTTATCAGCACGTTCTCCCTGAGTTCCGTAGATCTGTTCATTTAAAAATGCAATGAGGACATTTTTAAAAATGCAATGAGTTCCGTAGATCTGTTCATTTAAAAATGCACTTTTCACATCCATTTGAAAAAGTTTAAACTTCTTGAATGATGCAAAATATAACAATATTCTAATAGATTCTAATCTACCTACAGGTGCAAAGGATTCTTCAAAATCTATACCTTCTTATTGCCAGTAACATTGTGCTACTAACCTAGCTGTTTTGTTCTGGATGACAACTTCATTTTCCTACGTCTTGTTTTTGAAGATCCACTTTGTTCCAATGACATTGTGGCCTTCCGGCTGAGGAACTAATTCCCAAACATCGTTCCTTTCAAATTGGACGAGTTCCTCTTCCATAGCCATGATCCATGAGCTATCTTCACATGCCTCTTATATGTTCCTTGACTCAATTGTTGAGACAAAAGCACAATGTGAGAATCTCTCTACCCTTAACCTTGTACGGACTTCATCTTCAATATTACATATCATTTGATGATGTGGATGGTTTAGAAATTACTTCATTACCAAATGTCTTAGGCAATCCTTGGTCGTGTGAAAAAACCTCAACTACTTCATTAGCAGGGTTAGTTGCAATAGGATCATCTTGTTAGATCATGTGGATGGCAAACAACACTAGAAGGGGGGTTGAATAGTGTTGTGCAAATAATAAATCTTTTTCGATCGTTAATTAAAACCCTTCTAATGTTGCCTAAGAAACAAAGTAGAGTGATCTACGCTTGTTTCTTAATCAACTTAATTAATCTTCAAAACAAGTCAGAGATAAAACTCTTCTGGTAGTCGACTCCCTAAAAACAGTAGTCGACTCCCAGAGGGAAATTAAGCACAGCTCAGTTAAATAAATACTTAATGAAGATATATAAGATTTCACAGAAGTATAAGAGATAAGCAGATACAGAAATTAATCTTGCAATATATTATGAATGAGTTACAAATGTAATACTCAATGAATCAAGATAAACAAAGTAGAGATAAACAATCACAGAGAGAATCAAACGCAAACACAATGATTTTTATCCTGGTTCCCCACAACCCTGGGTACGTCCAGTCCTCGACCAATCCGGTACAAGATTTCCACTATTGCCTTAGCAATACAAATACCTAACTCCACTCGTTAGGATTTCCGACCACCTAGACTTGTCTAGGAGTTTAACCTTGCCTCACAACCCGAGGACTTTACCTTGCCTCACAATCTGAGGACTTTTCACAAACACCTTGCCTACAACAAGGATTTACAACCACCCTTATCACCAAGGGACTACAATTAAAATCAAATCCAATACACCACAATGAATTAGTGGAGATTGGTTTTTACACCCAATAATTCTATAGCCAAGATTAAATTTGCAATAGTGCTTAACGTGGCTAAAAGAATTTAAATCATTTGTAGATCACACAAAGAATATGAATTTATTCAATGTGATCTAGAATCTAGATGTATTCTTAGATCACACAAGAATATGAAATTATTCAATATGATCTAGAATTTAGATGTTTCAAAAATCCTTTGAGAATATGAAAAATCAAAAAGAAGGATTTTGAAAACCAGTTTGCAATAGCCAAATAATAATAATGATCTTAAAAAGAATTATAAAGAATATAAGCAATAAGATCAGAAATAGAAAAACCGATTTGGCTATGAAGAACTTTGAGAGCGATGAGAACGATGAGATCTTTTGAGAGAATAAGAATTTTGCTCAAGAGTAAATTGGTGATAAAAAATGTTCTCATAGGGTCTCTATTTATAGAGCCAAAGGAGAATTCAAAATGATTCAAATCAAGTTTGACTTCAGCCCAAAAATCAAGCAATGAATAAATGAGAGAGTGAATCAAGGAATTCTGGTCGCACAGCTGGTAGTCGACTCCCTAACTTTGGTAGTCGACTCCCAGAGTGTCTCAGAGAAAATCTGCTACAACTGGTAGCCGACTCCCTAACTTAGGTAGCCAACTACCAGAGTATCTTTTCTGGTAGAAGACAGAAATCAGTGTAGTGAACTACTGGGTGTTTGTAGTTGACTACAAATTGAAACTTAGCTTCTATGAAAAGTATGCTCTAAAATAAGTTTAAAATGAGTTTTAAAAACATTTTAGAAAACCATTTTGTGTGTGTGTAAATTCTTTCTTGGCTTTGACATAATCCTAAGAAAATGAAAAACAACTCACACACTAGACTCTATGAAGAACTTGAAGCCATGAATGAGCTAGAGCTAGTTGCATATGCTTCGCTTGAATTTGAGCTCCTCTTTAGCTTTAGCTTGAGCACATTCTTTGAGCTTTGGAGTTGCGAGCTAAATTCATCTTCATCTTCTATGTGTGTGGTTGAAGTTCTTTTTCTCGGAGTATGTTTCGAGTTTCAATTAGCTTATTGCACAACCTGCACAGTTAAGTAGTATGATTAGTAGTTTAACAACATTTGGTGTGATCATCAACAAAACAACCCACTTGGGTTGGGGCTAGATTCCCATCACTCTCCCCCTTTTTGATGATGACACCCAAATGAAAAACATATGAATAATATGAAATAAAAACAATGAGTAAGTGTACTTACTCCCCCTGCTTAGATGCGGTTTATTATTCATTCATGTTTTTGCTTGCTTCACTTTTTCTTCCCATTGTCATCACAAAAAAACATAATCGTATACATACCAAGTGAAGAAAAAATTTCATAGGCTCCCCCTTAAAGTTTGCATCATTGCAGTTGGGTCTCCCCCTTAATTCATGCATGTAACTTGAGATTCATTTGGAGCTCTTCTACTAATCCCATATAGTTTTGGTACCTGAAAATCAAACAAATAATTTTGGTACCCTTTCTTTGTGGGTCCGTGGGATTAGTCAAACATAATAATATAATTATCAACCAAGAGGGAACCAACCCCATTTGGGTTGAGATTTCCCATAAGTAAATCTATAATCTCTACAAAAATGAACATTGTTCATAAAACTAGAAATGTAATTGTCTTTCATTTGGACGGTTCCAATTTTGGGAATCCAAACTTTGACATATCCATTTTCAGTTTTAGGAACTCTAGCTTGATGATGAGAGATCCTAGCATTTTGATTGGACATATTATAACCTAAGCCATGTTTGCTAGATTGGGGTCTTTGTGATCTAATCAAGCTATCTAATTTTTCTTTACATTTATTGAACCTAGCAACATTATTAACCAAGTCCTCATGCTTTGCCTTAATGGCGGTCATGTTCTTTTCTAAGTCTCTAAACCTATTTCCTAGGCCTTTAAGTTCTACATTGAGCAACCTATTCTTTTCAATTAAATCCTTATTGTTGCTAATCAATTTTAGGTTCTCTTCTCTAATCTTTTCTAGCTCTTGATTAGTAGGATTAGAACCACAAGATTTATGCATCTTTTTGAGAGTTAGAAGCTCTTTGAGTTGGACCTCATATAATACATAAATTTTATGAAATTCCTCCTCATAATCAATTTCATCATCATCGCTACTATCGCTATCACTAGAGGAATGGTAGGAATTTACCTTGGGGTCTTCCCGTGCCATGAAGCACATGTAGTTCCACTCGTTCCTTTTGCTTGCTTTTCCTTCATTTTCGGATGATAATGAGCTATCGGAATCCTCTTCATCATCGCTTCTATCCCAAGCCCCAAAAGCTTTTCTATTTGGCCTTTTGCCTTTATATGAGTTCGTTCTCTTATCTCTGTTTTTCTTTAGAGGGCATTCATTCTTCATGTGGCCTGGCCTATTACATTCATAACAAGTAACATCATTAGTGGAATTGAACTTACGGTTGTAGGACTTATGTGCATTTAGGATTTTCTTGTATCCTTTGGAGATGAGTGCCATTTGGTTCTCCATCTCATATTTGACTTCATTCTCGGACTCCTCCGTATCCGATGTTGCTTTGAATGTAAGGTTCTTCTTCTTTTCACCGTGTTCCTTGGTCTTTCGCTCTTGCAGTTGGAGTTCATACGCCATTAGATTGCCAATGAGCTCCTCCAAGGTTAGCTTTGAAGTGTCGTTGCCTTCTTCATTGGCCGAAGCTTTGGATTGCCATTCGGGAGTGAGGGATCTAAGGATCTTGCATACATGATCCTCTTGTGTGTACTTCTTTCCCAATCCCGCAAGTGTGTTGACGATCTCCGTAAATCTCGTGTACATCTCCGTTATGTTCTCTTCTTTCTCCATCATAAATTTTTCATACCTGTCAGCATAAAGAGAAGATTTTGACGATTTAACTTTTTGTTTACCTTCATGCGTTACCTCAAGGAGTTTCCATATTTGGTGCGCGGAGGTAGCCATGGAGATGCGGTTGTACTCCGTTGTGTCAAGACCGCAATATAGAGTGGACACCGCCTTGGCATTTAGAGACATTGTGTCCTTCTCCGTCTTGGTCCACTTTTCTTCCTCAAGAGTGGGTTCTTCATAAGGATTCTCCACTATCTTCCATAGATCATAGGAGATAGAGAGAAGGTACATTCGCATCCGATTCTTCCAAGATCCATAATTTGATCTGTTGAAGTGTGGTGGTCTGGTGGAAGATTGTCCTTCGGGGAAATGATTGGTTGACGCCATCTATAACCTTGCTTTGATACCAAGTGTTGGATCATGTGGATGGCAAACAACACTAGAAAGGGGGGTTGAATAGTGTTGTGCAAATAATAAATCATTTTCGATCGTTAATTAAAACCCTTCTAATGTTGCCTAAGAAACCAAGTAGAGTGATCTACGCTTGGTTCTTAATCAACTTAATTAATCTTCAAAACAAGTCAGAGATAAAACTCTTCTGGTAGTCGACTCTCTAAGAACAGTAGTCGACTCCCAGAGGGAAATTAAGCACAGCTCAGTTAAATAAATACTTAATGAAGATATATAAGATTTCACAGAAGTATAAGAGAGAAGCAGATACGGAAATTAATCTTGCAATATATTATGAATGAGTTACAAATGTAATACTCAATGAATCAAGATAAACAAAGTAGAGATAAACAATCACAGAGAGAATCAAACGCAAACACAATGATTTTTATCCTGGTTCCCCACAACCCTGGATACGTCCAGTCCCCGACCAATCCGGTACAAGATTTCCACTATTGCCTTAGCAATACAAATACCTAACTCCACTCGTTAGGATTTCCGACCACCTAGACTTGTCTAGGAGTTTAACCTTGCCTCACAACCCGAGGACTTTACCTTGCCTCACAATCCGAGGACTTTTCACAAACACATTGTGTAACGACCCGCTCTCGGGGCCCGTTACTTATTTGGTTTATTCGCAGGTTCCGCAGTTTACCAGTGAAATCAGCATAGCCACAACTCAGAGATGCACCACAATACTCAAACCAGCGTACAGACGTTATTACAGTCCAAATTAAAGTACAACAACCAGCACTCTCTCTCACAAATACATGAAGGAAGTACTAAAAGGAAATGCGGAAAAGGAAATACACTGTACAACACACACACCAACAAAATAGTAACTAAAAACTCTGCAGCTTCTGGGTCAATGTAGGCTCCACGAACTCTGGGGCAATCTCCTCGATCAGGCCTTCGTCTGCCGGTGCCATAAATGGAACCGAAGGTAAGTCACAACAATTCTAGCGATAGAAAAAGAGGAGTGCACAAATATGGAGCAGTCTATATTAAACAAGTGCGTAAAGTAAAGCAGGGACAGACAAGCATGCAAGTGCGATAAGTAAAGTACATCTGTCAAGCATGCAAGGGTGACAAGTAAAGTAAAGGTGACCGAGCAATGACAATAGCAATAACCATGATGATATCAATGACAATAGCAATGACGATATCAATGATAATAGCAATAATGAGAGAAATTGTGCCTAGCCTAGTTCGTGACTTATAATGCGGGGTGCAATGAGCAACCAAGAGGCCACCTCTTACCACGGGTGCTACCCGGGCGAACTATGCTATGAATACTATGAATACTATGCAATAATCTGTGATCTATGATGGTTGTCACCGGCTACTATGATGGGTTGCTAGAACCCGCACGGTGACAACAAAGGCTGGACTAGTCGCTCCCGCACCCTCGCTATTATAAGTTACCCCAAAACCCAGTGTCTGTGCAGGTTACCGTTCTTTGCAATTTTACGAGTCATTTACCATTCTCACATTTCCAGTTACAATCTTTCTGTCAAGCAATGTCAATAATCTGTTCAGGTCAATAACTGTTCCGAGACTAGATGTCAAGTCCTATGTTCATACGAGTACACTATCTATATTTCTAAGGGTAGAATTTACTGTGACTTACCATCTTCGAGGTGGTGGTAGTGATCCGGGACTGGATCTAGTGTCGATGCACGAGATTTGCTACCTGTAAACACAAGAGATAACTAGTTAGAGAATACCCTATTTTCTTATTTATTTAAGTTGAGTGTCTGATTTTAAAACTGGTTAAAACGGCGACGAAAAGGGTCCTAAATTTTTATGTAGACTATATATGATAAAAATAGTTTTACTGCAAGAGGGAATATTTTTCTGAAGTCTATAGTAATTTTTATAATTTTTAGAAACTCAAAACTAGCTTTAAAACCCAAATTATTCTACTAGCGCGTATCTTTCGTAATTTGTTCCGGGAGCAATCCTAGTCGGAATTACTCGAATGAACAATCAAAATGACCGTCTCGAAGTTTACTTTCACATATAATTTTATCACATATTTTTGTTAGTGAAAAACAGCGGCTACGAATTTTAGAATGTTTTATAAGTATTTAATTTTCAAGTTCAAAAATTTATTCTGAAAAAAGTAGGCATCTACTCCCAGTGAGACTAGCGCCATTGGATCCGAAATATCGTTTCTGATTTTCCAGAGTTGGTTTCACATTTTTCTGCCCCATGTATAATTAGTTATGGATTAAAAACCATTAAATACTATTATAATTATTTAAAAATTAGATAATACGAAGTATTTCTGTATTTACGAGTGTGCCACTGGGTTACGCTCACACCCACCGTTTCGTTCCTCGCTAGCGGGGGCTTCGCCGACGGCACGGCAGCGGGGCGGGGGAGGCGGAAGGCGACGGAGGAGGCGCTCGGAGCTCGGGGGGAGTTCGCCGGAGAGCGGGGGTGCTCGGGGCGGCGGTGTACGGCGTCCGATGGTGGCGGTGCTGGCACAGAGGCGGGGGCTGGCGTTGCTGCGACAGTGCGGGCTCGCCGGCGACAGGCGGAGCTCGGAGAGCGTGCAGCGGCGTCGGGGATGGGCGGCGCACGGCGAGCAAGGGAGCAGCGAGCGGTGGGGGGCTTTGGCGGCGTCGGGCGGCTTCAGGCGAGGGTGTTCGGCGAGGCGCTGCTGCTGACTTCGGCGAGGCGACGTGGGTACGGGGAACGGCGGAGGGCGGAGCTGCTGTGGTTGCGGAGCCTCGTCGACGGCGGCGAGCTCTGGAGGCGGAGGCGGGGATGCGAGGCGTCGGTGATGGCCATCGGAGAGCGGAGGGCGCTGTCGTGGCGGGGCTAGGCGACGACGACGGCGAGCGTGGGTCGGGGCTGCCGGAGAGCGGTAGAGGAGAGCGGTAGAGAGAGAGCTTGGCTACGTTTCGAAAAAGAGAGGGGGGTTACTGTGTGATGGGTTGGAAAAATGAATGATGGAGAGGGTTAGAGAAAGCCTGTGTCAATGTTATAGCATTTGCTTGGGGTTTTGCTTGAAACGTGAAAGAGAGAGAGAATGCAAGATAGAAGATGGAGGCTGAGGAAAAGCTGGGTTTGACGAGTGAGCCTGGGGATGGGGGGTTAACTTATAGGTTTATATTGATGGCATTTTTGTTATAAAAGGGAGACACGAAACTTAATTGGGATGGTGAGTGTTGGATCTGAATGAATTCAGATCCAACCAACAAGTCGGTTAGGTTAAAAATTAATCAGGGGGGTAAAGTAACTCAGTTAAAAAGGGATTAGTAAAGTTGAATAGTCGCTAGTGAATGTAATTAGCAAAGCGATGAAATACAGACACGATTTCATAAACGACTCCGAAAAATTACGAAAACATACCCATGGGATCGTATCGTCACGAGGATCGCGAATACAAGATCTGTTCTGGGATTTGAGCTACGGAAGTACAGGTTTTTGGCCAAAACGGTTAGGAAGCGGGTTTGCGGGTTCTAGGCTGAAACAATATCAGAAAATTACGAAATTAATGTGGAGAGCCCTAATTGATCATAGGATGCTACTGTAGAAGTTCGAAAACATTTTGAATACGTTTGAATAGAAAATAAATTCGTCGAATCAAAACGGTAATTTTGGAAGATGAATTTTAACAGGAATGTTTTGGGCATTTGCGGAAATCTGAAATTACTGAAATATCTTATCATTAGTCTAGTGCTTTAAAATATTTTTATAAGAATTTTTGAAATCAGTTTTGTTATAAAATTCTTGACTGACATTAATAAAGTAAAAATTTTAATTTACGAAAAATACGTGAAGTGAAGTGTTGAAAATTTCCGGTCGTTACACATTGCCTACAACAAGGATTTACAACCACCCTTATCACCAAGGGACTACAATTAAAATCAAATCCAATACACCACAATGAATTAGTGGAGATTGGTTTTTACACCCAATAATTCTATAGCCAAGATTAAATTTGCAATAGTGCTTAACGTGGCTAAAAGAATTTAAATCATTTGTAGATCACACAAAGAATATGACTTTATTCAATGTGATCTAGAATCTAGATGTATTCTTAGATCACACAAAGAATATGAAATTATTCAATGTGATCTAGAATTTAGATGTTTCAAAAATCCTTTGAGAATATGAAAAATCAAAAAGAAGGATTTTGAAAACCAGTTTGCAATAGCCAAATAATAATAATGATCTTAAAAAGAATTATAAAGAATATAATAAATAAGATCAGAAATAGAAAAACCGATTTGGCTATGAAGAACTTTGAGAGCGATGAGATCTTTTGAGAGAATAAGAATTTTGCTCAAGAGTAAATTGGTGATAAAAAATGTTCTCATAGGGTCTCTATTTATAGAGCCAAAGGAGAATTCAAAATGATTCAAATCAAGTTTGACTTCAGCCCAAAAATCAAGCAATGAATAAATGAGAGAGTGAATCAAGGAATTCTGGTCGCACAGCTGGTAGTCGACTCCCTAACTTTGGTAGTCGACTCCCAGAGTGTCTCAGAGAAAATCTGCTACAACTGGTAGCCGACTCCCTAACTTAGGTAGCCGACTACCAGAGTATCTTTTCTGGTAGAAGACAGAAATCAGTGTAGTGAACTACTGGGTGTTTGTAGTTGACTACAAATTGAAACTTAGCTTCTATGAAAAGTATGCTATCAAAAAAGTTTAAAATGAGTTTAAAAACATTTTAGAAAACCATTTTGTGTGTGTGCAAATTCTTTATTGGCTTTGACATAATCCTAAGAAAATGAAAAAACAACTCACACACTAGACTCTATGAAGAACTTGAAGCCATGAATGAGCTAGAGCTAGTTGCATATGCTTCGCTTGAATTTGAGCTCCTCTTTAGCTTTAGCTTGAGCACATTCTTTGAGCTTTGGAGTTGCGAGCTAAATTCATCCTCATCTTCTATGTGTGTGGTTGAAGTTCTTTTTCTCGGAGTATGTTTCGAGCTTCAATTAGCTTATTGCACAACCTGCACAGTTAAGTAGTATGATTAGTAATTTAACAACATTTGGTGTGATCATCAACAAAACAAACCACTTGGGTTGGGACTAGATTCCCATCACATCTATCTTAACATTATTCAAGGAATTACATAGAAATTCAATATTCTCATCAAGGTGAGATAATGGGACATCAAAAATCCTCATAAAAAGAAACATGTAGTGATTCTTCAACCGTTAAGATTCTCTTATTGAATATCCGGTAGGCCTTGCTATGATTGGAGTATTCAATAAATATTTCTTCATTGGAATGTGAATCAAACTTATCCAAATTTAATCATGTGGATGGTTAGAAATTACTTCATTACCAAATGTCTTAGGCAATCCTTGGTCATGTGGAACAACCTCGACTACTTCATTAGCAGGGTTAGTTGCAATAGGATCATCTATCTTAACATTATTCAAGGAATAACATAGAAATTCAATATTCTCATCAAGGTGAGATAATGGGACATCAAAAATCCTCATAAAAAGAAACATGTATGGATTCTTCAACCGTTAAGATTCTCTTATTGAATATCCGGTAGGCCTTGCTATGATTGGAGTATTCAATAAATATTTCTTCATTGGAATGTGAATCAAACTTATCCAAATTTCCGTGTGTGTTCTTAATAAACCACTTTGAACCAAAAACACGAAAATAACGTACTTGAGGGATCTTGTTATAAAATTATTCATAACAAGTTTTGTTCATATGAGGTCTCATAAGAATCCTATTTAGTACATAACATGCGGTATGAACGACTTCCATCCAAAATTGCGAACCAATGCAGCTATCACTAAGCATGGTGCTTGCACAATCAATAAGTGTTCTATTTTTCCTTTCTACAACACCATTTTGTGGCTAAGCACGCGTAAATGAAAATGTGTGATTTATCTTGTTCTCATCACAAAAATTAGAGAATTGTTTATTATCAAATTCACCTCAATGAGCACTACGAATGGTGATAATGGATGTACATTGAATCTTTTGAACTTTCTTAGATAAAATAATGAATCTTTCAAGAGCTTCGTTTTTGTTATTCAAAAACATTACCCAAGTAACCTAGAGAAATCGTCTACAAATACAAAACCATAGAATGCATTTCCTAAAGATGCAACTCTAGTAGGCTCAAACAAATCTAGATGTAAAAGTTCTAGATGTCTAGAAGTTGATGTGACATTCTTAATTTTAAACGATGATTTATGAAGCTTGCCTTTTTGGCATGAGTCACAAAAACTTTTCTTATTGAAAGAAAGTTTTGAAATCCTCTAACTAGGTTATGCTTGGACAACTTATGAAGGTGCTTGAAATGAACATGACCAAAGCATCGAAACTAGGGTAAATCCATTGTTTACGTTTGCTTTTCTGTGTTTGTTGCTCTCTCTGTCTATTTTCGCACTAAAGTTGCATAAGGGGTCTTTATTTTGATGTAATTTCCTTATTATTATTATAAAGCACTATTCACCCCTAGTGTTTTTTTTCATATAGTTTCAGATCCTACAATTGGTATCAGAGAAAAATAGAATTGAAATATGAAACAATTTCCACAATCTATGCCTTGAATAATACTCTTTAGACTGAGAAAATGAGGTATGCGTGATGTGCTCTAAATGATGAGAGTATGAGCACTTACTACTTATCTCAAGATGATAAGCAAAGAATGCTATAAGCTTGATCTTGAAAGCTTTGGAGACAAGTTGAAATTTTAGAGCTTGAGCTTGAATTGCTTTGAATGCTCTTGAATGCTCTTGAATGCTCTAGTAAAGAATTTATGACTTGTATTCACTTGAGATTGTATTGAATGAAGGCTTGATAGTTTTGCTAGCTTTTGAAGTCAGGACATTAAATCCCTTTAAATAGTACACTGAAATCTGTCCAAAGTCTGCCAAAGATCTCAAGCATTAAATGCTGGAATGGATATTAACGGGTAGAAATCCTAGTCACCAGTCGCCTGAAGAAGAACGACCAAGTGGCTGTTTTATTGTTCTAACTGGGTCATAAATGCAGTCTAAAAGACACTTGGCAGATGTCTGAAGAAGACTTCACCGACGTTTGGTCCCCTACACACTCGTCCGGCGCAAGGCTTCAGACTTCTGATCATACAAATAGTGAGGGACATAGTATATTGATCCGAATACCGAGACATCTGATGTTCATCATCCAGACGTTTGGTCGACTGTACAGACATCTGGAAACACGTCTTCAGACGCCTTAATCAGGACTTGACTACAGAGTCTACGATACTGGAATTTTATTCGTAATTAACCAGACGCCTGATGTACATCATCTATGTGTCTGATACAAAGTGAAGACGTCTGGAAACATAACATCAGACGTCTGATTTCTGCCATTCAGCAAGGGCCGAGGTACTGAAAGTTCCGCAATAATTAATCAGACGTATGGAGTTCTTCATCCAGGCGCCTAACACAATGTGCAAACATCTGGAATGAGAACTTCAAGCGTCTGTACCGGGTAGGGTTTTGAAGAACCGAATATGCATGAGCGTCAGGCATCTGTAGATCAACTAACAGGTGCATGGGTTGGCTGAAAAACTCTACTTCGAGTTTATGTAAGTTCTAACACTATGACACTTAATGATATATGATCTAATAATGTTGTGAGTGTTATGATCGATATTCTATCAAGTCTATTCAAGGCTTACATGCTAATTCAACTAAGAAGTAAAGATAGAAAGATTTTACATAGTTAATCCTATTCACTTCATATTGAATTTCTTGAAGACTTTCATTTAGCTTGATAAGTCAGACGCTTTGATTTCCTTGCGTTGTTGAGTCCAACACTTGAAAGCTCTCCACTCCTTGATGTACATGCTTCATTGATTGATGTCCTTGCATCAATGATCTGAGTCATCGTCTTCATTTGATGTGACTTTCTCTATATTGATGATGCTTTCATTAACTACAAAACATGGGGATTAGTATAATTAATTAAGTTTTTTAATCATCAAAACCACATTTGGGACCCGAATATTCAACAATCTTTTTCTATAAATACTCAAGATAATGAAAGAGAGCAATAAAAAGAAAAATTGCTCAAAATGCAAAAGGAAGGATTGTATACTTGATAGCGGTTGCTCCAAACATATGACGGTGACCCAAGTTTGCTCTCCGAGATCATCCGCATCAAGGATGGTGGTACAGTCACTTTCGGAGACAATGAAAAGGTGCTATCATAGGTATTGGAACAGTAGGTAATCCTTCTAAACCCCTTATTTAGTAGATAGTTTAAATCACAACCTTATTTCCATTAGTCAACTTTGTGACATGTGATACATAGTTAACTTTGGTAATGGTTTGTGTAGCATCTATGATAATTCTAATAAAAATATTTTGTTTCCTAGGATACGCCGTAAAGATATTTATGTTTTAAAAATGTCACACCCACAAGACCAAATGCTTGGTTGCCCACACAAACGAACAACTTCTATAGCACCGACGCTTTGGTCATGTGCACTTTAAACATCTTTATAAACAATCCAAGCATAATCTAGTTAGTGTTGTGAACGGTTATTTAACCGTAGTTGGGTGAGATTCGGGGCTATCTTAGAGATAGGCCCATATCATTGTAAGCCCATCTTTGTATTCTCCCAAATGCCTATAAATAAAGAGCTGGGGGCTCCTCCCCCAGTAGTTCAAATATAGTCATCAAAATAAGTAAAATAAAGCAAAGAATGTTGATGACCACTACTTGAAAAAATTACACCGCTCTTGGTATGATGCTCATCCATGGGGGGGAGGTATAAATGATTTTAAGAAAAAACTAGGGAGAAGAACGTTTCATGCTCCATATTGATACTCTCTAAACACATGTCCCTTGTTGTCTCCTCCTCATGTTCATCTAAATTGCTTGTTTATCCTCTCATTCTTTGCACACACTTCCTGCCATGTTAATATTTTGATATGTGCTTTCAATTTGACATGGATCGCTCGGTATACCTGCAATGGAAGATGAACCTATATTATGAGTACTTTCTTCTAAGCAAGTGGCAATTGAAGTAAGATTTGCACTTGTTTGTTGAATTTGCCAACTCTGAGCAAGGAAAATTTGTTGGAATTGATCGGATTTAACCTCATGTATCTGAATGGGCAATTGATTTTTCTCTTTCAAAGGTTGCAAGGGTATGTCTACGCTTTGCTCTCCTTGCTCATGTCATGTTCCAATATCGTCACAAGAAGGAGCTGTTGGCTCACTCTCTGAAGTCTTCTTAATGATTTGCTCATTCTCTTGTAAGGACTACAAGTACTTCCAAGCCTCTATCGACGTCATAACTCCCAAAATTTCTAGCAACTTTGGTTGTATTCCATCGTAGAAGGACTCCATAAGCTCTTTTTTTGTGTACCCATGCTGAGGCTATCCAATACTAAATCTGTGAACCTCCTCCAGCCCTGATTGAAAGTTTCACAGTCTCTTTGATTGAAGTTAACAATCTTGGCTTTCTCCATTCTATGCTTGTGAAAAATAGCCCACACTACATCATACCAATAGTCTGTGCCATGGATTTCCATATAAATGTTTTATTGATTTTTTTAAGAAGGAAACAAAAATAAACTAATAAAAAGTCTAAAGCTATAGGGTGGAAGGATCTCACCGAATATTTCTCTATACAAACTGAAATTGTAGATCGCAAGTACCGTTGTCCCGGTAGCGATGCCAAAAACTTGACTCGTCTCGAAATATGCGAGCGATGCCCCCAAGTGTGGGAGATCAAACTAGTAATAATCTTAGTGAGTCCATGCATCGTATCGACGGGACAACTGACCTGCAAAACCACGAATTTCAGTTTATAAAGAGAATTAATACGATAAGAAACAACCATCTTCCAGAGGTAAGGTGATGGTGTCAAGAGTTTTAAAGAATGAAAACGATCCTACGATAACTACAAGGAAGTCGATACTAGGGTACCAATATGGAGAGTATGCGTCGATTGTGGTTTCATTAGGGTGTTTGTAATCATTGATTATTAATATCTTTTCTATAACTCAACGTTTCATCCGACAAGGGCATGAGAACCTCAGAAAATATGGCGATAAAGTGCATAAATTGGTGCCAATGAGTTATCACATGAATTATCGATTTCATAAAGAAAATGCGTGCAAGTTTCCTCCCGGTTCATGGTACGTCTGCTAAGATCACATCATGAATAAGCCTTATTTAGGTATATTCGATTCAAGCATGCCAACGTCTCCGATAAACATACCCAAATATAAAGTATACGTAGAAATTGATGAAATACGTAATATGACATGAATATAGGGAGAAAAGATAATAAAATCAGATATTACAAAGCCCTAACTATATCACAACCAACACATATGAGGATTAGCCATGCATGGAGAGACAAGAATCCATATTCATAGACAAATACATCATCAAATACTCAAAATACAAGGGAAAAGTTAAAAATGCTATCACCAAATCTCTCCTCTTGGACCCCAAATCTCCTTAAAAACTGTGTCTCTACCTTTGTCTCCAGAGCCCCCAAAAGATACCCAGGAATACGCAAGGGAATAGCCAAAATACGCCAAGTTACAATTTGGAATACGACAAAAAATCCCCGAATATGCTCAGAATACCCCCCTTAAATAGGCTACGGGGTTGGTTGTTCGGTAGATTCGGATCTGCATCCAATTCAGCTTGAACCCACAACCTATAGCCACTTCAACTCAGGGCTGTTGGGTCTGTGCACGATTTGCACTCAAAGCGCCACGTGTCCCGGGTTGTGCCGACCAAATTGATTCGAGTCTGAGTCTAATTTGCATTCGTTCTCAGCCATTGATCAAAGCAGGATTTTCTGTTGTCCTACCACCGGTCTCGTCTGATGAAGCCTTAGCATGCTCCGCTACTTCGAATCCGATTCGCTTCCGCCTTTGTTTCACAGCCGTCCGATTGAGCAGGGTGGCTCTGGGATGGCACCACATGGCTAGTCTGTTGAGCGGGCGACAATATTTTCTCTGTATTTGCTGCATATTTTTGCAATTTTAAATGGTATTTTGCTTTCAAAAATTCATAGAAAATAGCAGTGATCTCAGAAAAATATGGAACAATAGTCGTTGGAATCGTAAAATTGAGATTTACACATGAAAAATATAAGAAGACAAAAAATAAGCAATAAAATTGGCATTTTGTGCATAGATAAAGATTATGCTCTAATAATAAATAATAATCTAAATACGCTTACATTCGAGGCCAAAAGTGCATCAAATATGCACAAAATAATACTAGATTAGGGGTTAAATATGCAATATTTACCCTTAATCACACCCCGAGCTGGCGTTTTGCATCCCTAGCAAAGAAAGCGACTAAATCGGATGCGTAGCAAATATTAAATTCTATAGATCGTCTATGGCTTGGCTCAATAATGCGCTTTCCAACATGATCTTTACCATTAATATACGCAATTTATGAAGAGATCAAACCCATGATATTTCCCTAATTTAGCGTGAATACATAACATACAAGCATCGTTTTGCATAAGCAAAAGTAAAATAGTCATGTCATCGTGTTCTAATTTCCAAGGGATTGTCATCACATAAAGATTGTCTTATTTCATAGGCATTGAAGCTTGCTTTTATTATTCATCATAACTTTTTTCTTTCTTTTTTTGTTCTTATTCTTGTTCTTATTCTTTCTTTCTTTTTAATGCACTCCCTATCGTATATCTTTCGCCGCGAATCTCCAATGCTTCCTGAGGCATGAAGACTCAGTTACTCACTAAATTCAAGGGAACAGTGCATCATATTCTTTTTCTTTTTCTTCTTCTTCTTTTTTCTTCTTCTTCTTTGTAATCAATTCAATACCCATTCTTTGGACATAAACTTTAGCATAAATAATGGCCGCATTCCTCTTCAATTCAAAACCCAATCCAATCAACCGTGTCCAAATAACTTATGCATCACATTAACTTGCATGAATAAATTAGACTATTTTGATATGTTAATCACAGCAATTGAAATTTTTCATAAAAGGCATAAGAATGATTATTTTCATAAGAAAAATCATTAATGCAAGCCATAAACAATATTTTTAGAATTCAATCAATGCATATCACTACTACCAAAGGGACTTTAACGTCGCTTAAATAAGGTCTTTAATAGCACTTTTGCGTGTTGTCTATGTCATCGCTGCTAAAGGGGGGCTGGTTTTAATAACGCTGTCAAAGGTCCCAATAGACATCGCTCCTTTAATACAAGCGCTGTGAAAGGTCTACCATAAACAGTGCTTGTACTAAACAAGCACTGTCTATTGGGACCTTAAACAGCGCTTGTTTAGTACAAGCGTTGTCAAAGGTCCCAATAGACAACACTTCTTTGGTACAAGCGTTGTCAAAGGTCCACCATAGACAGTGGACCTTAGCCAGCGCTATGTGAGACCTTAGACTGTGCTTGTTTTGTACAAGCGCTGTCTAATTTTCCAATAGACAATGCTTCTTTAGTACAAGCGTTGTTAAAGGTCTACCATAGACAGTGCTTGTACTAAACAAGCGCTATCTATTGGGACCTTAGACAGCGCTATGTGGGACCTTAGACAGCCCTTGTTTTGTACAAGCGCTGTCTAAGGTCCGAATAGACAACGCTTCTTTAGTACAAGCACTGTTAAAGGTCCACCATAGACATCGCTTGTACTAAACGAGCGATGACTATTTGGAATCTTAGATAGTGCTTGTTTAGTACAAGCGTTGTCTAAGGTCCCAAATAGACAACGCTTCTTTATTACAAGCGATGTTAAAGGTCCACCATAGAAAGCGCTTGTATTAAACAAACGCTATCTATCGGGACCTTCACTACTACAATATGGCCCAATAGCGACATGTGATAAATAGAGTTCAATTACATCTCATCTCAAACATGTTCACAATATTCACAAAATATTCACAGTAAATTGTTGAGTATTAGTGTTTCATAACAATTTTATTTTGATGAAGATCATAATATTATGTTGTTGCTAATGACTCTCTTGTTTTAATCTCTTAGTTACTTTTCAAGAATATCGTTTTTGGAGACTAAACACTTGGTACAAGGATGGACATCAAGTGGAGAAGGGCCAATGCTTGGACTCTAGGGGTGCCAAGCTTGGAGATGATGAGGAGCATCAAGGCATCAAGATTGAAGCCATAGACTCTAAGGAAAGCAATGTAATCCCTGTAATATTTCATTTATTGCTTTTCTCTCTTTTTGAGTCTAGGTTTAATGTAATGCCTTGATAGATGGCCTACTCATTCATGCATATGCGTTTAACATCTTAATGAGCCTTAGAATTATCATAGAATCCAACACATTAGGCTCATCGTGTCCAAAGACTCATTTGGAGTCTCTGGCTTTCCTACAATTGCCTGCTGAAGGATTCACATTTGCCTGGGTGATTCCAGTCGCTTGTCGAGCCATCTACATTCGACTGTGGTGCACTGCTCATATCAACTTTTTATTGACTCTACTTGAGCTTTTACATCAGTTGACTGATGTTCAATTTATAGTCACCTGTGAAATGGTCAACAGTCGTCTGAAAGGCGTAAGTGCGATTATTGCATCTCTATGTTTTCTCCATCTCCTGCAGCAGTCGACTGATGAAGGATGAACAGTCGCTTGTCTATTTTATAGTCGACTATCATCTGTTCATCAGTCGCTTGTATGCATACTGGGAGAAAGAGTGCAACTCTCTGTTTTATTCCATCCCCTGCAGCAGTCGCCTGCTGAAGGTTTAACAGGCGCATGTCATGTTTACAGTCGACTGTATCGACTTCATCAGTCGACTGTCGAGGCTTAGATTATAGCCGTTGGGATTTATTTAGCCGTTAGACAGTCGACTGTCTTTTGTTCATCAGTCGACTGTCAGTGATGTTTCAGCCCAGAAACCAGCCATTACAGTTTTTTGTTTTTGGCTATTTCCTTGGGTTTTGAGAGTCGATATATGGTTCCTATATATATGAGAGGGCTGAGTTCATTGGAACTTTTTGATGCTATTGAAAATCATTAGAGATTAATTAAGCAACTCTCAAACTCTCTCTTTCCCTCTTAGAGCTCATTCTCTCATTCATGCATTGAAGTCAAGCTCAAGGGAAATCATCCAAGTGCATTTCTAGTAATTCTCATCACTTGGAGATTCTCTTTCATGCCTTGCATTCATTAATGAGTAAGTTTATCTCAAGGCATAGGTAAGAGTATTTGTTTTACTTTGTTATTTCATCGAAACCCTAGATTTCTGTGTGAGAGCTAGTTACTCTTTGTGTGATAGTATAACCTTCTGTGTGAGGGTTGGTTGAGATCTCTGTGTGTGAGGGTTTAAGTCTTTTTGTGTGAAAGCAAGGATATCTCTTTGTGAGAATCCTAAATCCTCTGTGTGAGGTCTCTCTGTGTGAGAGTAAGGATTTCTCTGTGTGAGAATCCAAATCCTCTGTGTGAGGTATCTCTGTGTGAGATTGTATTCACTTTTCTGTATGAGAATTATAGTGGACATTGGTGTGGCTGGACGTACCCACGTTTGGGGAACCAGGATAATTCTTGTGTTTGCGTTTGGATTGATTGTGTTGATTAATTCCTCTTGCACTTATTATTCCGAATTTGCAAGTGTAATTTTAATTGCAAAATTTATTTCCATTACTCTATTCACCCCACTCTAGAGTGTTTGTTGTTAGTATTGCAAGGTAGACGTTCCTTACAATTGGTATCAGAGCGAGGTTGAAGCATACAACAATGATGGTATACAACGCTTCATCCATGTCTCATGAAGAAGGTCTATCAACCGTTCGACCCCCGCTCTTCAACGGAACCAACTACCCAGTTGGAAGATCAAGATGATGATCTACTTAGAGGGTTAAGACCTTTGGGACATCACAGAGTCGCCATTTGAGAAGCCTACTACTCATGTGGCTTCGAGAAAAAAGGCAGAGAAGGACTCGATCAAATTTAATGCGAGGGCTATGAATGCATTCCTTTGTGCCCTCACTTCAAATGAGTTCAACCACATCTCCATGTGCAAAACGGCCAACGAAATTTGGCATACAATGGAGATTTCTCATAAAGGGACTTCAAAGGTAAAGAAATCTAAACAATGCGTATTTAGATCTAAATATGAGTTGTTTAATATGCAGGAAGGTGAAAACATCTCGGAGATGTTCACAAGGTTCACAGAAATCGTGAACGCTTTGGAAGGACTTGGGAAGGTGATTTCTCAAGAGGATAGAGTTGAGAAGATCTTTGACTCGCTCACATCTCAACGGGAGTCAAAGGCCAACGGTATTTTGGAGTCTTACGACATGTCCAAATACACAGGTGAGGAGTGCATTGGGAATCTCATGGCGTATGAAGTAAAGCTTCAACACAAGAAGGAGATTCAACCATCCAAGCCCGAGAAGCCCGAGAAGCCTGAGAAGCAAAAGGGGGTTGCATTCCATGCCGAGAAGGAGCCAATCGAATAGAGAAAGAAATTCCATCGAGAAGCTCCGAGTGAAGATGATGGAGAAGATGATGTTAGCGATGATGATTACATCGAGCTTGCCAAACAATTCATGCAATTCAAGGCATTCCTCAAGGGCAAGCAAGGTAAATCTTTGTCAAAGTTTGCCTCCAAGTCTAACAATTCTATTTGTTTCAATTGTTGAGGAAAAGGTCATCTTTCTACCGAATGCCCTTCCAAGCCCTACAAAGAGACTTACAAAGGGAAAGGGAAGAAGCATTGGAAAGGCAAGTCCAAATTCAAGAACCAAAAGAAGGGACTTGTCGGCATATTTAATGACTCCGATGAGGACACATCAAGTGATGAAGAAGAGGATGACAAGGAGCAAGCTCACATGTGCTTCGTGGCTTTTGATGATTCTTCATCAATCTCCTCAAGATCAAGCGATGAAGAAGTAGAGGCGTGGCTCAACTCCAACGAAGAAATGTGCTTCATGGCTAATGGGAAAGAGTCTTCGTCATGCTCTAGCGAGGAGGAAAGCGATGAGGAAGTTGAGGAGGAAAAGATATCCTACGAGGAGCTCGAATACTGCTTCAATATGGCCTCCAACTTGGCTAGTAAGTGCGTCGACTCATATGATAAATTGAAAGATAAATTTAAGAATGCTATGAGTAAAGTGCATGCTTTATAATCTACTAGTGTAAATAATCATGATGCTTTGCATGTTTGTGACACTAGTGAGAGAGACACACTTCTATCTCAAGTTAAGGAATTGAGGTTAATCAATGAAAAATTAGTAGCTCAAAACCTTAGCCTAGAAACTCGCATTCAACAACTTACGTAGAAATGCGAAGAGGAATCCTAAAAGCTCAAAAGCTTTGTTTATTCTAGGGACTCACTCCACCGTTTGCTTGAAAAACGACATCCGACAAACCATAGAGGAGGTTTGGGATACACTCCAAAGGTGGTTATCAAACCCATTTCTAATTCTTCTTTTGGTGCAAATTCAAGAAATATTACTAAAGCACCTAAGCAGAATCACCATGCTTTCTTGTATAACAATAACACCAATATGAAGCATGTAAATCACAAGTGGTGAGGAAAAATGAAAATCCTTCATTTTTTGTTAAGAAGCAAAATCCTCACTTTATGCATGCTAAGAAAATATTTTCTACACCTAAGCTTGCCACATCCACCCCTCTTGCAAATGCAAAACCCTTGTCTAGGAATTCCTTGAGTTTATGGATTCCCGCTAGATGTAGTGTGCAGGAGAGGTATATATACATCAACTCTCTAGTTAGGGATGTGATCACCTCATGTGATTACATTAGGAAATCAAACTCCTATTGGGTTTGGTTCCTTAATTTTTAGGTTCCTCGCATATATGCATATTGCATGGGTATTGTGCTTAAATGTTTATTTTTAGCATACCCATTGTTTGTGTGTGTTTCATGATTTTGAAAATGTTTTCAAATTTATTTTTCATGAAGATGGGGACATTGGGGAATACATTGTTATACATGCAAGTTTTTTATCATGTGTATGACAATGTGAGAGTTATTATATCAAATATGTTTAAAATATTTTCAAAAAACATATTTAACTCTCATTTTAGGTTTTGATAAAGATCATTACTTACAATTGGTTATTATGGTCTTGATGTTAACCCACTGATATTGCCAACATGTTTCATGTTTTATTTTGTTTTGACAATGTCACTGTATATCAATGAAGCTTGATTTTTCCATATCTATTGCTTTGAATAACTTTAGGCACATGGCTCTAATGTATGTTTATCAATTGGTAAAGAGGATTATCTTTCAAGATTCTTTTTCTACAATTGGTATTACCTAAATTGTTAGAGATTGTTTATCCCCTACTTTACAATTGGTATTAGATCCTAGAAGTCAAAATTTGACCATATCTATGATCTAGGGGAGCATAGGATAATGATTGATACACGCTAAAATTTTCCAATTTGGTATCATACATTTCTTTACTCTGGCATATTGCCACATCTTTGATTAAGATGTCAAGGGGGATATTTATGATGTCAACCTTTTTGACGATGGCAAGGGGGATAGACATATGCATTATGTAAATGTAATTCTTGTATTTCATACATAAGGATTTGGTGAGAGATATATCTATGGGGAGAGATATATGGGATTGTATAAACCATTCATGTGTGCATGATTATTTTCTATTGCAATCAGTTTATGTAATCCATGCCTATTATATGTCACCATGGTTTCTCATTATTTCATTTGGTATAATGAGTATTTACAATTGTGTATCTCATTTTACAATTGGTGCATATAAGTAGGGGATCTCATTAGCTTTGTGCTTTATTTCTTTATGTTTTACATAATGTGTGTCATCATCAAAAAGGGGGAGATTGTTGAGTATTGGTGTTTCATACCAATGTTATTTTGATGATGATCACAACATTATGGTATTGCTAATGACTCTCTTGTTTTAGTCTCTTAGTTACGTTCAAGAATATCATTTTTGGAGACTAAACACTTGGTGCAAGGATGTACATCAAGTGGAGAAGGGCCAATGCTTGGACTCTAGGTGTGCCAAAGCTTGGAGATGATGTGGAGCATTAAGGCATCAAGATTGAAGCCATAAACTCTAAGGAAACAATGTAATATTTCATTATTTGCTTTTCTCCTTTTTGAGTCTAGGTTTAATGTAATGCCTTGATAGATGGTCTACTCATTCATGCATATGCATTTAACATCTTAATGAGTCTTAGGATTATCATAGAATCCAACCCATTAGGCTCATCGTGTCCAACGGCTCATTTGGAGTCTCTGGCTTTCCTACAGTTGCCTGTTGAAGGATTCTTGGGTGATTCCAGTCGCCTGTCGAGCCTTCTACAGTCGATTGTGGTGCACTTCTCAAGTCAACTTTTTATTGACTCTACTTGAGCTTTTCGCATCAGTCGACTGATGTTCAATTTACAGTCGTCTGTATATTTACAGTCGCCTGTGAAATGGTCAACAGTCGTCTGAATGTCGTAAGTGCGATTATTACATCTCTCTGTTTTTCTCCATCTCCTACAGCAGTCGATTGATGAAGGATGAACAGTCGCATTTCTATTTTACAGTCGACTGTCATCTATTCATCAGTCGCATGTATGCATATTGGGAGAAAGAGTGTAACTTTCTGTTTTATTCCATCCCCTGCAGCAGTCACCTACTGAAGGTTTAACAGGCGCATGTCCTGTTTACAGTCGACTGTATCGACTTCATCAGTCGATTGTCGAGGCTCAGATTATAGCTGTTGGGATTTATTTAGCCGCTGGACAGTCGACTGTCAGTGACATTTCAGCCTAGAAACTAGCCGTTACAGCTTTTTTGTTTTTGGCTATTTCCTTGGGTTTTGAGAGTTGATATAGGGTTCCTATATATATGAGAGGGCTGAGTTCATTGGAACTTCTTGATTATATTGAAAATCATTAGAGATTAATTAAGCCACTCTCAAACTCTCTCGTTTTCCTCTTAGAGCTCGTTCTCTCCTTCATGCATTGAAGTCAAGCTCAAGGGAAATCATCCAAGTGCATTTCTAGCAAATCTCATCACTTGGAGATCCTCTTCCATACCTTGCATTCATTAATGAGTAAGTTCATCTCAAGGCATAGGTAAGAGTGTTTGTTTTACTTTGTTATTTTATTGAAACCATAGCTTTCTATGTGAGAGCTAGTTACTCTCTGTGTGAGAGTATAACCTTCTGTGTGAGGGTTGGTTGAAATCTATCTGTGTGAGAGTATAACCTTCTGTGTGAGGGTTGGTTGAAATCTATCTGTGTGAGAGTTTAAGTCTTTCTGTGTGAAAGCAAGGATATCTCTTTGTGGGAATCCTAAATCCTCTGTGTGAGTTCTCTCTGTGTGAGAGTAAGGATTTCTCTCTGTGAGAATCCAAATCCTCTGTGTGAGGTATCTCTGTGTGAGATTGTATTCACTTTTCTGTATGAGAATTATAGTGGACATTGGTGTGGCTGGACGTACCCACGGTTGGGGAACCAGGATAATTCTTGTGTTTGCGTTTGTATTGGTTGTGTTGATTAATTCCTCTTGCACTTATTATTCCGCATTTGCAAATTTAATTTTAATTGCACAATTTATTGCCATCACTCTATTCACCCCCATCAAGAGTGTTTGTTGTTAGTATTGCAAGATAAACGGTCCTTACACAAATATATCATCTCAATCAAGAGAAGCTAACATCTCCTTTATTATGCTATAAATTGAGTTCAATTACATCTCTTTTACTATGCTATAAATTTTAAATTTCAAGTACAAAGTTGATTCCGCAACCAAAAATATAAAAAAATGCTCCATTCTTCGCATTTATACAATGAAATGAAATGAAATTTAAGTACACCAACGAAATGCAGTTGCAAGAACTCGTTGCAATAACTCCAAGGTGCATGCTCCGACTACAAAGAAATGCTAACGATCATAAGATGCCTCCATCCCATTCTTAAATCTCCATTCTTTCCTCTATACATAGGTGGCACACACATTTAGAAATAGCAGAAGTCAACCAATAAAGTCAATAATCAATATAAACAAAACGGGTTAATTTCCCCAATATACAGAAAACATACATCATAAAAACAAATACAAATGCATCACCATCAACCAATCTTTTTGATGTCATAAATGTACTCCAACTAGGGGTGGCAAAATAGACCCGACCTGATCCGACCCGATCCGAACCCGGCCTCTTGGGTCGGGTATGTGTAGGGACCAATCCGGGTCGGGTCGAATTCGGGTCAACCCGACCGACCCGGATAAAAATCTGGGTTGGGTACGGGTTTGACCCCTCGATCCGGTTGACCCGTATTTTCACTCTTTTCACCCTGAACCCGACCCGAACCCGACCTTTTTTTGCAAAATAACTACTCTTTCACACCGAACCCGACCCGAACCTGACCCGTAAGACAAACCGGGTCGGGTACGGGTCACCCGGGTTACGGTCGGGTCGGGTACGAGTATCCGAACCCTGACCCGAATTTAATTCGGTTCGAGTTCGGGTTTACCCTTATTCGGGTCGGATCAAACCTGACCCGACCTGACCCGCCCGTTTGCCACCCCTAACTCCAACCAGTCAAAAGCAAATGCCTTCGTGGTTAACATGACAAATGAGAAGACCATATATATGATTGACCATATATATAATAGAGCAAGTGTCATTAGAATAATCGAAATAAAATGAAGGAAATAGGACATGCACCGTTGCGAGTCACCATCAAATCCATTGAGGTCCTTGGCAGAAAGCACTTGAGTGGGTGTTTGCTGCGACATGTCCAAATATTATAAGAGAGTAGAGCAAGTGACATAACAAATCATAAAGTGTTGTGAATGTGTATTTACTGGGTTGATGAGTTATTGGGCCAACCCAAGTGGTTGGGCCCATACCCACTTGTATTCTCCCCTTTTGGCTATAAATATAGACTTGAGGGCTCTCCCCTCAGTAGTTGATTCATAACACGTTATCAGCACGAGCCTCTAAAATTTTTTGTTTTCCACAAATTTTTTTTCCGTTCGTTGCAAAGGCGAAGGCGAAGGCGAGACGGGAGATTGACGAGCGCGGTGCAAGGCTTCCTCCATCAAGGGTCGTCATCCGCGTAGGGCTTCGAGCAACCGTCGCTATATCCGGAGGACGGATATAGAGGTAAAAACTCTAAAAACAAGATTTTTAATCATACGTATGATTACCCCTCCCCTAGATCTCACAAGATCATCATGGGGATTCATCGTCGCCTTGAAAACGACGGATTTTTCATCCCCAAAACCCAATTTTTAGGGTAAAAACCCAATTTTTAGGGTAAAAACCCAATTTTTAGGGCAAAAACTCAATTTTTAGGGACAAAACCCTAATTTTGATCTCTCCGACGGCTAGCCGTCGCCGGAAACCCCCCCTCGCCGGAAACCCTCCCCCCCTCGCCGGAAAACACCCCCCCTCCCTGGCCGCCTCCCCCTGCAGGGGGGCGGCCCCCGCCGCCGCCCCTGCAGGGGGCGGCGGCCCCCGCCGCCCCTCCTGCAGGGGGCGGCCCTGGCCGTTCCCCCCTGCAGGGGGCGGCGGCCCCCGGCAGCCGCGCCCCCCCTGCAGGGGGCGGCGGCGGCGCCGGCCCCCCCCAAACCAGCAAGCCCTAATTCAAAAAAAAAACAGATAAAAACCTGTGGGCCTGAAGCCCACAGGCAGCCTGTGGGCTTCAGGCCCACAGGCCAATTTTTCTTTAAAAAAAACAGATCTGTGGGCCTGAAGCCCACAGCAGATCTGTGGGCTTCAGGCCCACAGATTTCCCAAAAAAAAAGAGACATATGGGCCCGAAGCCCATAGGTCGACTGCGGGCTTCAGGCCCGCAGGCTGGTTTATCTGAAAAAAAAACATTGGGGGGAGGCAAAGGGCTATAAACTCGCCTCAAAAGGCAATTTATTAGCCTAAATATTAATTCAAAAGGGGGATTTAAGTGCAAAATATTCGTGAAAAATCACGGTATATTACGGGACAAATATCGGGCAGGCGAGGACTTTTTGGGGATTCTTGGGGGGGCTTTTGGGATGATGAGGGAAACTTTTCCCTCTGACAAAGAAAATGTTTATTTTGGGCTCTTAATCAATTTAATTGATTAAACCTCATTCGGATTACAACCTTTGCATTGTAATGATGTTTTCTGCAAATATCATATTTACATGCTTTGCATCTCTGGTATATTCTGTTGGATATTATATGCGTGGTTGTGCATTATATTTAAAACTTAATAATTAGGAAGATCCTGCGACCGCTCTGCCGTTAGTAACCTAACGGTGTATGACGTTGCCCAGTGGTCCAATAATTATTAAGTGTTTAAATTATTTATCCATCTCTGCGAATATTAAATGCCTGTGATGCCTGTGATGAAAATGTCTGATGAAAATGTTGATGAGCACAATATTTTTGCATGAATTGCTAAATGTGGTTTTTGGATCGGCCGTTTAGTCCCACAGTTTATTTCCTGCACTTTTCTTTTATTTTTGAGAGAAATTGTAGTGAGGAATTTATGTAAATGTCAAAGAAAGAAGACCAACTTCCATGAAGACGGAGGCCACGCTTGAAGATGGAGATATCATATGGGACCCACGGGGTTTCCAAAGTTGTATTTTCATTTTTAAAGCTGCAAATTTGTATAATTTGGACTGTGGACTTTTGGACTCTTTCTTGTGGGACTGGCCGATCCATACATTTAGTTTTTCGTTAAATATTGCCTCCGCATGAAAATGTTTTCTCTGATTAATTATTAATTCATGCATGTTTGTGCTCTGCTAGATAAATGGCTAATATTGCAAGCGTTAATTTCGAAGTACTGGAAGCATCAGGTAGAAACTATCTAAGCTGGCAGCTAGATGTAAAGTTTCACCTGCGGGCAAAAGACCCTCATCGCTGCTGTGAATGAAAAAGAAAATGTTAGCGATATAGAGATGGCGCAAGCCATCATCTATATTCGCCGCCATGTGGACAAGACCTTAAAGGCTGAATACCTTACGGTCGAAGATCCACTTGAGCTATGGACTGCCCTTGAGGACAGGTATAAACATCAGAAAGATGTTATACTCCCAAGGGCACGATACGAGTGGGAGAACCTGAGACTGCAGGACTCAAAGTCCGTCGCTGAGTACAACTCAGCACTTTTTAGCATCACCGCACGCCTGAAGTTGTGTGGTGAAAAAGTCTCAGAAAATCGCATGCTGGAAAAGACGTATACGTCCTTCCATGAAAAAGATGCGATACTCATGCAGCAATACCGTGAACGCAAGTTCACCAAGTATTCCGAGCTGCTGTCGTGTTTACTCATGGCTGAGCAAAACAGAGAGCTTCTCCTCTCCACTCACAATCTACGCTCCCCGGCACTGCCCCCACCAGAAGCTCACTATTCCTCTTCCTTCAAAAAGAAGAGAGATAATAAAAAGAAAAGAAAGACCACAGAAGGGGGGTCAACAGAAAAATGCCAAGGGCCATGTACATCAGCAGCGAAATAAGCGGAAGTTCACGTGGCACAGAAATGACAAAAATAATTCACCCCACCCAAGAGGGAATGGGAAGACTAGTGCCACAATTGTGGCTTGAAAAGCCATTGGTCCAGAGTGTGCCGAACTCCGCATCATCTCCATGATTTGTATAAAAAGAACAAGAAAAATAAAGTTGAAACAAACCTGATGACATCTGATGCTCCAGTCAAGTTTTCAGCTGACAACTTCGAAAATGATGACTTGCTTGATTAGCCCTTATTTTTATCTTAGCAATTTGTTTTGAGAATAATTTATGAGAGCATTTTTTATGAAATTTGTTCTGAATGAAAATGTTTAGTAGACAATAAATGAAAATGTTTATCTAAATATGCATGTGCCGATACGTTTCATCTTTTGAAACTGCTCTCATAAATGCTTAGTAGACAATAAACACGTACGATTTCTATCAATACAAAGCCCAATATCAGGGCTATATTGAAGATCCAGGGAATGCAACACAGTTGCCCCCAAACGACACAAAAATAATGGATGCACTAATCCCTCCGAATTCCAAAAAGAAACTTTCTAAGTTTCAAGGACATCCGTTTCAACGGATCCCATTTGGAAACAGCAAATGTAAAAGAAAAATTACCGTATGCAACGTCTCAAGAAAAAGGAGTAAAATCCACACTTGAACGTTTTGAAAGCCTTATAGGCCTCTACCATACGAAGATTCGGAGAAAGGAAGCAGAATTAAACGGAGCACCTGAAGTGCCCTACATCAGCCGAGTTTTCACTCTGGCATGTTGGACTTGGCCACCCTGGATTTGTGATGCACAACATCTTATCCTATGGGTATGACTTGAAGAACCAGAAGATTCTTCAGAAGGGAAAATTCCCTCGCATCCCTTACTATAAGGGAAGACTAATTGCAAGGCCATCTCCATAATAAGTTGAAAAAGAATCTCCACGCTTCCTCAAAAAGAATACAAGGAGACAGATGTGGATAAAATCCACCACCCCTAGTGGGCTATTTTGGTACTTCATTGTACTGATAAATGCATCCTCAGAATATTCGTACGTATGTCTACTACAAGACCCGCAACTTAGCTTTTCCAAAAGCTATCGGCACAAGAATAAAAATGTTGCGGGCACATTTCCCAGACAATAAAATATTGTAAATAAGTCTGGTTAATGTTGGGAAATATACCTCCCAGTCTTTTCAAGAGTACTGCAAATCAACGGGAATTGAAAATGAACATACAAGTGCCGCATGTTCATACCCAAAATGGGTCGGCAGAGTTACTGAAAAGTAGACTCCAATGGACTAAACGTCCATTAAATCCTGATTGCCTATGGATGCATGGGGACATGCAAACTCTGCATGCTGCATCGTAAATGAAAATGAGACCCTCTGGAGGTCAGAGTCTCCAATGCAATTTGCATATGGAATGCCACCGAACATCTCTCATCTGAGAATCTCCGGTCGCGCAGTCTTAAATCCCCATCGCACCACCAAAGAGGACCAAAACGGTACTCAACGTCGCCTAGGTATCCATGCAGGGTTTGACTCACCCTCACTTATAAGATACCTAGAACCCCAAACGGGGGACGCATTTAAGGCACATCTTGAAGACTGTGATTTCGATGAGACAAGTTTCCCAAATATATGCCCAGATACTAGAAAATCTGGTGCGAAGAAAATTATAACGTGGGATACAAAAAGTTTGACCCACCATGATCCGGTAACAATACAATGTGTAGAAGAGATCCCGAAGATCCTCCACATACAGAACACTGTCTACCAATTACCGGAATCATTTATTGACAACCAGAAGATTGTCAGATCACACATCCCTGCTGCAAAAACTCCAGCTAGGATTGACATCCCCGAGAATGGATGCAATCCACCAGCAGCAGAAGTGGCTGATCCTCAACAAAAAGAGGCAGACCACCAGGCTCCAAGGACAAAAACTCCTGGAGACCTTAAGACAATACTACCACAGGACAATGAGCTCCTGTCCACACCATCACCCTTCCCGGAATCCACTGTAGAGGAATTGCCGGGAAAAAGTGAAATTAAGTAAATGTTGTACGTACTGGGGAGGTGTTGGACAGATAGAACAAAAATTGTCGACAATGTATTCACGTATCATATTGCCATATACATCGCAATGGCGATGATGTTTATAAATTATCGTTCCACACTCCGTTGCTAGAAGGCAAACGTAGAGATTGGCCAAACGTGGAACGTGGCAATAAAAGATGAGCTGGACTCACTTATGAAACGTGAAATGTTCGGACCTGAAGTCCAGACACCAAAAGGTGTCAAACCTGTGGATAAAACAAAGTATTGCTAACATAAGAAAAATAAATACAAAATCGTATGCTATACGGTACAACCTATAGCCCAAGGAAAATTTCGCTGAAACTAGGGATCGAAACAAATTCAAATGAGCATGTCTCATAAATGATGCATCAGTCTCCCTAAGTTATCAAAAGCGAATACCTTACGATTTGGCGAAGGAAAATTTTGGATATGCTGTTATTGGATGTTATGACGGCATACCTTCGTGGATATCTTGTAAAGATAATTTCCACATCTCCTTAAATTGCCTGAATAGACTTCGGGACGTCTATTCAAGAAAAACAATAAGTATAAATAAATGTACAACCAAGAGAATCACTTGACAAGTCAATGATTCCTTCTGAAGGTTGTCTTTGCATCTATGCAAAGAACAGGATTAGAGATCTTAGTTGTAGACAACTAACATCTCATCGGATCTCCTGAAGAGAAAACCGAAATAAATGTACAAGCCTGACTTTTAAAACATGAAATAAAAAAGACCTAGGCAAATATAAAGTCATGGCTCATAGAATCCTGTTACAAACGCCCAGAAGTGCGTGGGAGATATTAACAGGACCATTGTCATCCAAAGAACACCTACGGTGGTACACTTACTGGATGAACAAAAAGAACCCTTCCGATCGCTGGAAGAGGGGGAGGATATAACTGGTCCTAAAGTCCCTTATCTTAGTGCAATCATGCACTCCTGGCTAACTGCATGTGTCCCGGTATAACAATTGCAATAAACTCATTAGCCAGAGATAGTTGGCACCTAAAAAGGGCCATTAGACATGAGTTAAGCCTTCTGCGCTTACTCCAAGGGTCGAAATATTCGGACTTACAAAATGTAGTAACATCCTCCAATGTTTATGCAAATGCAGGTTTCAGGTCCAGTCCCTATGCTGTGAAATCACAGAACAGGTACCAACAGTGGGATGACCATCTACTGCAAATATGCAAAGCAACTTATGAAGGCAACATCATCCTATAATTCCGAGATCCTCACCATTCCAGAATCACACCAATGGTGTATTTAAGGGCGCCTGGTGGTACATCACATCCCAGTGACGATTGGGATAGAGGCTGGTTCCGTGGAGCTGACCATATAGTCTGAAGACCACATCAGAGGCGACGAAACTTAGCACACCTCTCCAGAGTTTCTGGATTCAGCAGCTGCTTGATGGTGACAAAATTTGTAATCTGTGTACATTTTCGGAATATTGTAAATAGGAGTGATGAGATAAGCCTAAGAGATCTGAAAGCCTAAGAGCTTTTACAGATCAGGGGGAGTTGACAGAATTTGTACTCTTTTCCCTTAGCTATGGTTTTTCCCACTGGGTTTTCCATAGCCAAAGGTTTTAACGAGGCAAATCACATCAACTCTGGATCCTGAAGTATCCACCCCTCAGTGACGCTCAGAATCCAGAAGTATTCATGAGCAGAGTCACTTGTACAAATCAGGGGGAGTCAAAGAGTGTTTGCACTCTTTTTCCTTAACTATGGTTTTTCCCACTGGGTTTTCCATAGCCAAAGGTTTTAACGAGGCAAATCTCACCAACTCAGGATCCTGAAGTATCCACCCCATGTGAGACCCACACAGGCTCAGAATCCTGAAGTATTCATGAGCGGGGTCCACAACCATGGCTGGATAAGGGGGAGTGTTGTGAATGTGTATTTACTGGGTTGATGAGTTATTGGGCCAACCCAAGTGGTTGGGCCCATACCCACTTGTATTCTCCCCTTTTGGCTATAAATATAGACTTGAGGGCTCTCCCCTCAGTAGTTGATTCATAACATAAAGATAAATATTACCATCACACCAATTTTCAATTTAAATGGTTTCAATTATGAATTAATGTTAAATGTGACGGAAGCAATGATCAAACTCTTGCAAAAGGAAGCAGTAATCAAACTCTTTGAACCGATTAACCCAGAAACAGGATGCAGAATTTATTGATTCTGAAAAAAAACCTAACACGATCAATTTGGAACAAAGAGAATTTGCAAAAAGGAAAATGGAGAGAAAGTTATACTAGTTTTGAGATGCATGTAACTCAATTAAAAGGAAATTAATTATGATAGTTACGTATTTCCTTACTGAAGTTTACCGATTGATTCATCTTTAACTCCGTTTACATGAATCAAATAGAATTTTAGCAGATCTAGTATTCAATAGTATATCGGTTCCGGGTCCGGGTACCCGTTCCCCATAGATGGAAACTGGATCCGGACCAGATTCACACCAGTTCCTAATTGAACTAATGTGTATCTATCCAGTCGGTTATCTGGGGACTCTGTACCCGTGCACACCCCTAGCAAGAAGCAATTAGGTCTGTGGGAATTTCAACTCCTCCCGATTTCTCTTCTCCCTCGTCCCCCCAAAAAAACACTCAAACCCCTTAATTAGGCGTCGTATGCCGATGAACGGACTCCGCCGTGCGTCCCTGTTGAAGCCCCCAGCTCCAACGGCTGTCTCCTCCGCTCCTTTGGAAGGCCGATGGCAGCTCCAACCATTGAAGGAGCTCGAACTCTGCAAATCGCAGCCCAAAGAAACAAACGAAAACAAGAAAACAAAATCAAAAGGAAAAAGAACGAAAAAGGATTTGCTCAAGAACTCTGAAGCAAACTTGATTGATTTTTCAACATTTCATCATGTCTTGATTAGTATAGATCTGTATTTTTCCTAAGATCTGCATGCTAAATCAACCGTTTAATGTAAAATCGTCGTTTTATTGTTAAAAATCAACTTTTTACGATAAAAACGCCGTTTTGAAGACTAAAAATAGTTTTTTTCCAATAAAAAATCAGATTTTTATCATCTTCTTCCCCAAAAATCTCAAAACCCTAGGGGATTTCTTCATCGGCACGCGGCCGGAAGCCGCTCACGCGAAAACCCCCCTCGATCACATGCCGTCCCGCCACTGCAGATCGACATGCATCCGTCGCCGCCCGCAGCGGCGTGCGGAACCGCCGCCTGCAGCGGCGGGCAACCGCCGCCACCCGCGGGGGCCGCCGCCCGCGGGCGAACTCCACCGCCAGCAGCGGCGGCCCCACCGCCGTCTGCAGCGGTGGACATCCCTGCCGCCGCCAGCAGTGGCGGACAGACCCCGCCGCCTGCAGCGGCGCCCCCCCGTGCGCGCGTGCCCGAAACCCTAGCCGCCAGAAGTGACAACACACGCGACTGAAACCCTAATCAGGTGCACGGGACCGCACGGCAGATCGAACCTAAAAACCCTAACTAGGGTTTGCCCACAAAATTTTTTTGATGTTCTTCCGAATTCTTTTCAGATTTAGCTACGATTTTTCTTCGTTAAAATATGGATTATTACACGCTTTTTAATTCATCGCATTTTTCTTGGATTATCTGATTATCATACGTTTAATAATTAGGAAGATCCTGCGACCGCTCTGCCGTAAGTCAACTAACCTAACGGTGTATGACGTTGCCCAGTGGTCCAATAATTATTAAACGAAAAAATTTCATTTCCATTATAAAATGTCTGTGATGATTAATTGCCTATGATGACTAAATTGCCTGTGATGATTAACTGCATATGATGATTAATTGTCTGCAATGTAATAAAATGCCTGCTGCATTTTTTTGCGACGTATGTGTATATTTGTTATGGTTTTGGATCGGCTAGTTATCACCATTATTTCCCTTGCATTCTTTTCTATTTTTTGAGAGAAACTGTAGTGAGGATATTATTGTAAAAATTCCAAGACTGGCGGACGTCCCACGAAGATGAAGATCCATTCCAGAAGAATAGGGGCCCCACGCGGGTTCCCGAGTTGTATTTTCATTTTTATGGGATTGTATGGACTTTATTTAAAATGGTGATTAACCGATCCACACAACAAATATCTGTGTCTGAAATGCTTAATTATTTGTTTTTCTTTAAAAATATCTAATTATTGCTCATTTTGAACATGCTAGAGATAATGGCTAAAATTGCGAGCGTCGACTTTGACGTATTGGATGCTACATGCAAAAATTATCCGAGCTGGCAGTTGGATATAAAATTCTATCTGCGCTCACAGGGACTGAGCCATGCCATCGCTGCAGACGATAAGGTTTCTGACATAGATAAAGCGAAAGCAATTCTCTATATCAGACGCCATATCGATCGGACCTTGAAGGCCGAGTACCTCACGGTGGAAGACTCTTATGAGTTATGGACCGCCCTCGAGGATAGATATAAACATCAAAGAGATGCTATACTTTCCTGAGCGCGATATGAATGGGAGAACCTCCGTCTCCAAGACTTTAAGTCTATCGCCGAGTACAACTTGGCACTTTTCAGTATCACCTCACGCCTGAAGTTGTGTGGTGAGAAAGTGACGGAGGAGCGCATGTAAGAGAAGACGTATACATCCTTCCACGAGAAGGATGTTATACTAATGCAGCAGTATCGTGAACGAAAGTTCACGAAATACTCGGAGCTTCTCTTATGCCTTCTGATGGCAGAGCAGAATAGAGACCTCCTTCTGGCCACCCATAACTCACGCCCTACCAGCACTGCTCCTGCGCTTGAAGCGCGTCACAGCTCCTCCCAGAAGAAGAGGACCAACTTCAAAGGCAAACCTCAGAAGGACAAGGCAATGAAGAAGCAGGCTAGAGGACCCCCTTCAAGAACTAACAATGAGGGAAAGAAGAAAAATGTGTGGAAGAAAAAAGACAACGGCCAGACATCTGCCCCCAGAAAAGACTGAGAAGATAAATGCCACAGGTGTGGCATGACTGGACACTGGTCCAGGAATTGTCGGACTCCATGCCACCTACAGGACTTGTACAAAGCTAGCCAGAAGCCAGCCGAGACAAACCTGGTGGAACATGAAGACCTGGGACCAATCAGGTTCATCGCTGAGGACTTCTCAAACGATGACCTGCTCGACTGAAGCATTATCTACTTTCTGCTATGCATTGTAATTTGAAAAACAATTTACTTTCTAGTTGTCTAGTTTCTAGCATGTTGAATGATTTTTCAGACGATGATTGATTTTTAGTAAATCTTTTTGTGCCTTATATAGCTATGTTTTCTCTCTTAACTTAGATGGATAATAAATGCCTAGTGGACAGTGCCTCTACGCACACGATCCTCCAAGACATTTGCTTTTTTCAAAGCATACATAAATACGATGGAACCGTGAATACAATCTCCTGTCCATCAGGAATTATTGAAGGATCAGGGGAAGCACATTTTATGCTCCCCAACAAAACACAACTATAAATAAAAGATGCACTTTTCTCCCCTAGCTCTCATAGAAATCTGTTAAGTTTTAAAGATATTCGTTTAAACGGATACCACCTAGAGACGGTGAACAAACAAAACAGAGAATTCTTGTATGTAACGACTCATAAAAATGGTGCTAAAACCACCGTCGAGCATTTTGAGGGACTCCCGTCGGGTCCCTACCATACAAAGATAAGAGCAATGGAAGCAAACACACTTGAGCACCAGAAGTGCAATAATCAACCAGAATTTCAACTCTGGCACAATAGACTCGGACACCCTGGAAGGAACATGATGCGACGCATCATATCCCAATCCCGTGGAATTAACTCGAAAAGCCTGAAGCTACTTCGAAAGGGTGCACCTCCTTGTCCCCCTTGTCACAAAGGGAAACTGATTACGAGACCATCCCCCCTGAAGGTGGACTCAGAGTCTTCAAGCTTCCTAGAGAGAATACATGGAGACATTTACGGGCCTATTCACCCCTCAAGTGGCCCATTTCGGTACTACATGGTACTGATTGACGCATCTTCCAAATGGTCGTATGTGTGCCTCCTGTCCACCCGCAACGTAGCCTTTGCAAATCTACTGGCACAAATCATAAAGTTGCGGGCACATTTTCCAGACAATCAGATCAAGAAATTGCGTCTGGACAACGCTGAGAAATTCACATCACAAGTCTTCCTAGACTACTGCCAAGCAACTGGCATAGAAGTTGAACATCTTGTAGCTCATGTTCACACCCAGAACAGGTTAGCTGAATCTCCTATAAAGAGACTACAATGGATTGCTCGTCCATTATTGATGCAATGCCAGTTACCGGTGAACGCATGGGGACATGCCATCTTGCATGCTGCATCACTGATAAGATTACGACCATCAGGGAGTCAATCTTATTCTCCGATGCAACTTGCATATGGGAACCCATCGGATATCTCTCACATGAGGATATTCAGATGTGCTGTCTATGTCCCCATAGCACCACCGCAGAGGACCAAGATGGGTCCTCAACGTCGACTCGGTATCTACATAGGATTCGACTCACCATCGATCATTAGGAACCTGGAACCCCTGACGGGAGACGCCTTTAAGGCACGTCTAGCAGATTGTGAGTTTGACGAAAGCACTTTTCCCAAACTAGGCATTAACACAGAGAAGCCAAAAGCTTCAAAGACCATTTCATGGGATACAAAAACTTTATCCCATTTTGGTCCGCATACATACTAATGTGAAGACGAGATCCTAAAGATCCTTCAAATACAAAATACAGTTCACATTTTACCGGACAAATTCACTGACAACCAGAAGATTGTCAGATCACACGTCCCTGCTGCAAACATGTCAGCTAGGATTGACATACCAAAGGATGTATGCAATCCACCTGCAGCAGAAGCGGCCGTACCTCAACAAAAGAGAGGACGACCCCCAGGCTCCAAAGATAAAACCCCTCGAAAGAGGAAAAATCCTGGAGCAATGACAACGATACCACCACAGGATGCTGAGCTCAGCCCAGACGCCTCTCCCCTCCTAAAACCCCTGAAGAGGAAAATATATGAGAAATATCATTAAAGTATGTACGTACCGGTGAGGTACTGGACAGAAAAAGCACAATCATCGATGATAACTTCATGCTAATTATTGCCAATCACGTCACTGAATACGACAATGAGACCGATCCACGCTCTCTAGCAGAATGTAAACGCAGAGAGGATTGGCCAAAGTGGAACAAGGCAATAGGAGATGAGCTGGACTCACTCTCAAAGCGCAAAGTTTTTGGACCTGTAGTCCTAACACCAAATGGTGTTAAACATGTGGGATACAAATGAGTATTCGTGAGAAAAAGAAACGAAAATAATGAGATCGTACGCTACAAAGCGTGCCTTGTTGCACAAGGCTTTTCCCAACGACCAAGAATAGACTATGATGATACATATTTCCCGGTCATAGATGCGATCACTTTTCGTTTCATTATTGGCCTATCTACTAAGGAAGGCCTAGATATGCAGCTCATGGACGTTGTGACCGCATACCTATATGGAAATATAGATAAGGATATCTATATAAGAATCCCGGACGGATATAAACTACCGATAAAAATGACAGAAAGACCTCGGGACGTCTATTCCGTCAAACTCCAAAGATCACTGTATGGTCTAAAACAGTCGGGGAGAATGTGGTACAACAGACTAATTGAATTCCTAGTGCAACAAGGATTCACAACTAATGAAGTCTGCCCTTGCATCTTCATAAGAGCAAAGGGAACATGATTCGTAATCATTGCCGTCTACGTAGACGACCTAAACATCATCGAAGCTCCTGAAGAGATAGTTGAGATATCCAAGAGTCTCACACAGACTTTTGAGATGAAAGACCTTGGCAAAATGAAGTTCTGCATAGGCTTACAAATTTAACACCTAAGCGGAGGAATCCCGTTACACCAATCCACATACACAAAGAAGTTGCTGAAAAACTTCATTATGGACAAATGTCATCCGCTTAGTACACCAATGGTTGTCAGATCATTGGAAGTTAATACGGACCCCTTCCGGCCGCTGGAAGAGGGGGAGGAAGCACGGGGTCCTGAAGTACCCTACCTGAGTGCAATTGGAGCACTCCTATACCTGGCAAATTGCACGCGTCCCGATATAGCGTTCGTAGTTAACCTACTAGCTAGATACAGTTCAGCGCCCTCAAAACGCCACTGCAATGGAGTGAAGCACCTTCTGCGCTACCTCCAAGGGTCTGTAGACCTGGGACTATACTTCAAGAAAGGTGTATCCTCCGACTTAGTCGGTTATGCAGATGCATGATACAGGTCTGACCCACACACCGCAAAGTCCCAGACCGGTTTCGTATTCACATACGGTGGGACAGCCATCTCATGGAGATCTGTGAATCAGACTTCAACAGCGACCTCATCCAACCACTCCGAGCTTATTGCGATCCATGAAGCTAGCAAAGAATGCTTTTGGCTTCGATCAGTCATCCACCACATCCTCGTGACTACCGCCTGAAGACGGGAGATCTTGGACCAACCACCATGTACGAAGACAATGCTGCTTGCATAGCTCAACTACGAGGTGGCTACATCAAAGATGATAGGACGAAGCACATTTCCCCCAAGCTCTTCTGGACGCATGAACAATAAGTAGACAACCAGATCGACATCTAGCAGATCCAGTCTTGCAACAACCTGGCAGATCTATTTACTAAAGCTTTACCTCGCAGTACCTTTAGAAAACTTGTATTAGGAATTGGGATGAGATAGTTGAGAGATCTACAAGCCTGAAGCTTGTACATTTCAGGGGGGAGTTAATGTTGGGTTGTACTCTTTTTCTCTTGGCTTTGGTTTTTCTCACTGGGTTTTCCATAGCCAAAGGTTTAAACAAGGCAACCACATCAACTCAGGATTTAGAGGTATCCACCTTTGATGATATCCAACGATCAGGGAAAGTTACAGAGACTTGTACTCTTTTCCGTTAGCCACTGGTTTTTCCCACTGGGTTTTCCATGGCAAAGGTTTAACGAGGCAAGAACTCTTAACTTAGGATCCAGGAGTATCCATAGCCCCATGATCAGATAAGCCATACGAACCCTGAAGCGTTCATTACGACTTACAACAATGGATGGATAAGGGGAAGTGTTATAAACTGGCTTTTGGAGGCCCGTCTGTGTATTGGGTATCCACCCATTATGTAACACTATTACTATAAATACAGGGCTACGGGTTCCGTAGCAACCAAGTTTACAACAAATACATATTAAATAAATATCTATTAAATACACATAATTAAATCCCACTACTCAAAAATAAATATTAAAACACCGAATTTAATAATAAAAAAGAATGCAACCGAAATCGCATTCCCATTTAACATAACACATTAATCCAGCATATACAAAATACTTATAGTATACATAATACAATCTCATTATGCATAACAAACAAACAGTTATAAATTGTTACATTGTACCCAGCCTAACATCAAACACTCTTATGCATAATCAACAATAACAAAACTAACATCAAACCTAGGAGCGTAAACAAAACCAACTTCATGGTGTCCATTTTCACCGTGGTCCGCTCAAATCAACCCACGAGCGTGGCCAACCGCCCCTCTATCTCTAAAAGCCACCAATCAGAGAATGATGTGGAAGAGGAAGCATTGGTGGGGCCTCTTTCAATCTCATCTAGCAACTACAGTATCACATATGTGGACTAGTCTGAGTGTGGTGGATCCTTCCATTCGTAGAATTTGCATTTATTCACGCAGGATGGACAGCTCCAAAGGCGCTTGCTGGGATTTTTTTGGGTCCATGATATCATCCTGGCAACCCTCAGACCACAGTTGCAAAACCTGCAGTCATCTTCATCAGCAGCCAACTCACCACCTGCAGTAACTCTTCGTCTGGATCGAATAGAAGAGGTGGACCCGGTGCTCATTTGAACCTAGCATGAAATAAAAACTATTAGAATGAATAATGATTTAAAGAGATATGATAATTAGATGAAAAATGGTTTAAGAAGCGTACCTATGAACAGTTACAACACCCGCGAAAGATGACATCATCTGGCTTAAATCAGAAGTAAAAGAGAAAAGGAAATACTGTAACGTAGACAACGCAGAAACCCAAACAAAGCAAAGATATAGCAAGAATCAAGAAGAGATAATTAAAATATTACTAAATTAAAGCCCTCAGGTAAACATATTTTTTAGCATTAAGTATGTATTAGGCAGTTGCTCATTATGACTGAACCTTCTCGTCAAATACCATTTTTTTCTTCATAACCAAGGGACAAATTGATCTGTATATGTTCATCATCATAGGGCCATATGAACACATCCAACTGATAAATAACCAACGTCCACAGTACGAACATGATACATTTACAAAGGTCTCAAATGCCAAGCATAGGTTGGATTTTTGGGGTGTATCGTTTTCAGTTTTTGGGGTGGTATGCCCATGGCACATTGTTTCAGTTTTGGTGGCATGGCTCCTTGTTGCTGTTTGTCTGCAACAGAAACATAATCCCTCAGGAAGAAATTTATTTTATCAAGTAAAATGTTGGTAATAGGCAGTTGCTCCATCACATATCATCCCCTCATTTAACCTTCACCCATCTCATATACTGATACATACAGTCCATATCAATTCATATGATTTTCATTTTATCTCACTAAAATACATCATTGGGGAGTAATGGAACCATCAATCCTAGTACCAACTATTTATGCATAACCAAGGGACAAAGAAATCAAATAATTATCTTCATCATTGGGCTATAGTAAACCAGCAACAAATCATTGGGCTATAGGTAACCAGCAATAAGGAGCCATCCCCCAAAAACTGAAACTAGGAGCCATGACCAAACCACCCCAAAAACTCAACCAGCAACAAGGAGCCATGCCACACAAACTGAAACAGTGAGCCATGCACATACCACCCCAAAAACATAACCACCACCAAGGAGCCTTGCCCATTTGTTTCAGAAAACACACCCATCAACAAGGAGCCAACCCCAAAAACTGCACCCTGGAGCCATGCCCATAAGTTTCAAAAAAACACACCCAACAACAATGAGCCATGCCCCAAAAACTGAACTAAGGAGCCATGCACATATGTTTCAAAAAAAAAACACAAGCAGCAACAAGGAGTCATGCCCAAAAAACTGAAACAAGGAGCCTTGCCCATATGTTTCAAAAAAAAACACAAGCATCAACAATGAGTCATGTCCCCAAAAACTAAAACAAGGAGCCATGCCCATTTGTTTCAAAAAAACACAAGCAGTAACAAGGAGTCATGCCCCAAAAACTGAAACAAGGAGCCAAGCCCATATGTTTCAAAAAAAAAAACACAAGCAGCAACAATGAGTCATGCATCAAAAACTGAAACAAGGAGCCATGCCCACTTGTTTCAAAAAAAACACAAGAAGCAACAATGAGTCATGCCCCAAACTACAACAAGGAGCCATTCCCATTTGTTTCAAAAAAAACACAAGCAGCAATAAGGAGTCATGCCCCAAAAACTGAAACAAGGAGCCATACCCATATGATTCAAAAAAAACACAACCAGCAACAAGAAGTCATGCCCCAAAAACTGAACCCAGGAGCCATGCCCATATGTTCCCAAAAAACACAAGCAACAATAATGAGTCATGCCCAAAAAACTGAAACAAGGAGCCATGCACATATGATTCAAAAAATACAAGGAGCAATAATGAGTCATGCTCCCAAAAACTGAAACAAGGAGCCATGCCCATATGATTCAAAAAAACACAAGCAACAACAAGGAGTCATGCCCCAAAAACTGAAACAAGTAGCCATGCCTATAAGATTCAAAAAACACAAGCAACAACAAGGAGTCATGCACCAAAAACTGAACCCAGGAGCCATGCCCATATGATTCAAAAAAGCACAAGCAGTAACAAGGAGTCATGCCCCAAAAACTGAACCCAGGAGTCATGCCCATATGTTTCCAAAAAAACACAAGCAGCAACAAGGAGTCATGCCCCAAAAACTGAACCCAGGAGCCATGCCCATATGTTTCAAAAAAACACAAGCAACAACAAGGAGTCATGCCCTAAAAACTGAACCCAGGAGCCATGCCCATGTGTTTCAAAAAAACACAAGCAGCAACAATGAGTCATGCCCCAAAAACTGAAACAAGGAGCCATGCACATATGTTTCAAAAAACCACAAGCAGCAACAATGAGTCATGCCCCAAAAACTGAACCAAGGAGCCATGCACATATGTTTCAAAAAAACACAAGCATCAACAATGAGTCATGCCCCAAAAACTGAACCAAGGAGCTATACACACACGTTTCAAAAAAAAACACAAGCAGCAACAATGAGTCATGCCCAAAAACTGAAACAAGGAGCCAAGCCCATTTGTTTCAAAAACACACAAGCAACAACAAGGAGTCATGCCCCCAAAAACTGAAACAAGGAACCATGCACATATGATTCAAAAAAACACAACCATCAACAAGGAGAAATGCCCCAAAAACTGAACCCAGGAGCCATGCCCATATGATTCAAAAAAAGACAAGCAACAACAAGGAGACATGCCCCAAAAACTGAACCCAGGAGCCATGCCTATTTGTTTCAAAAAAAACCCAAGCAGCAAGAATGAGTCATCCCCCAAAAACAGAAACAATGAGCCATACCCATATGATTCAAAAAAAAAAAAACACAACCATCAACAAGGAGAAATGCCCTAAAAACTGAAACAAGGAGCCATGCCCATATGATTAAAAAAACACAACCAGCAATAAGGAGACATGCCCCAAATACTGAACCCAGGAGCCATACCCATTTGTTTCAAGAAAACACAACCAACAACGAGGAGTCATGCCCCAAAAACTGAACCCAATAGATAATTAAAATATTACTAAATTATAGCCCTCAGGTAAACATGTTTTTTAGCATTAAGTATGTATTAGGCAGTTGCTCATTATGAATGAACCTTCTCGCCAAATATCACTTTTTCTTCATAGCCGATGGACAAATTGATCATTATATGTTCATCATCATAGGGCTGAAACATATGAGCATGGCTCTTCGGTTCAGGTTTTGGGGGCATGGCTCCTTGTTGTTGTTTGTGTTTTTGTGAGACATAAGCCCTCAGGAAGAAATTTAATTTATCAAGAAAACATGGTGGTCATAGGCAGTTGCTCCATCACACATCACCCCCTCATTTAACCTTCACACATCTCATAGACTTATACATACAATCCATATCAATTCTTTTGATTTTCAATGTATCTCACTAAAATACATCATTAGGGAGTAATGGAACCATCAAGCCTAGTACCAACTATTTATGCATAACAAAGGGACAAGGGGATCAAATAATTATCTTCATCATTGGGCTATATGTAACCAGCAACAAGGAGCCATAAACAAAAACTGAAACTAGCTAGGAGCCATGCCCATATGTGAAGGCACCATAAACACAAAAAGCAACAAGGAGCCATGCCCCTAAAAACTGAACCAAGTAGCCAAGCCCATATGTTTCAAAAAAACACAAGCAGCAACAAGGAGCCATGCCCCATAACCAAAACCAAGGAGCCATGCATATATGTTTCATAAAATCACACCCATCAACAAGGAGCCATGCCCCATAACCTGCACCAAGGAGCCATGCCCATATGGTTCACATAAATACAAAAGCAACAAGGAGACACGCACCAAAAAACTGAACCAAGTAGCCATGCACAAATGAAACAAAAAATTACACCCAGCAACAAGGAGCCATGCCCCAAAACCAGATCCAAGGAGCCATGCCCATATGTTTCACATAAACACAAATAGCAACAAGGAGACATGCACCAAAAAACTGAACAAGTAGCCATGCACAAATGAAACAAAAAATCACACCCAGCAACACGGAGCCATGCCCCAAAACCTGAACCTAGGAGCCATGCCCATATGTTTCAAATAAACAAAAAAAGTAACAATGAGCCATGCACCAAAAAACTGAACCAAGTAGCCATCCACATATGTTTTAGAAAATCATACCCAGCAATAATGAGCCATGCCCCAAAACCTGATCCAAGGAGCCATGCCCGTATGTTTCACATAAACATAAAAAGCAACAAGGAGACATGCCCCAAAAAACTGAACCAAGTAGCCATGCACATATCTTTCAAAATGTCACACCCAGCAACAAGGAGCCATGCCCCAAAACCTGATCCAAGGAGCCATGCCCATATGTTTCAAATAAACACAAATAGCAACAAGGAGACATGCACCAAAAAACTGAACCAAGTAGCCATGCACAAATGAAACAAAAAATCACACCCAGCAACAAGGAGTGTAACGACCCGCTCTCGGGGGCCCGTTAATTTTTTGATATTTGTGCAGGTCGTGCAGGTTACCAATGAAAACAAAATAGCAACGATGCAGAGATGTACACAAATACTCAAATAGTGTCCAATTATTACAATCCATACTGTACAAGATGTCCCAACAAATCTACATGAAAGTAGAAAAGTACATAAGTGAAATAACTCTGGAAGCAGCGGTTGAATTCTGGCGCTATTAGCTCAGGAGCATCTACCTCCATATGTACGTCGTCTGCCATGCCACGGAGATGGAACCGTAGGTAAGTCACAACAATTCTAAATATAGAAAAGAAGCAGTGCACAAGTATGACAAAAGTAACTACGTACGAGCAGACCGGAGTGAAAAGTAAAGTACTGAACAACAACTGTACACAACTGGGTAGAAAAAGTAAACAGAACTGAAAGGAAAGAACAACTGTACTGTGGTAGTGCAAGTGTAAAGCAGGCTAGGCAAGTGAAACATACTACTGCTGTAGTTAAAAGTACGACAAGTAAAGTACTGGTAACTGTACAAGTGTAGTAAGTAACGTGCATGGAAAACGTCAAGTAAAAGTGACTGTAGTGCGTAAAGTAAAAGTGACTGTGCAAAAGTAACTACACTACGTGACTCAAGTCAGAGAGTACAATATGTGACCATTGAGTTCATCTCTTGCCTGGGCGCGACCCAGACGAATGCCGAAAACACAGGCAGCTAGACAGGATGCTGACATGCAGCATATATTTATTTGCCGAAACACAGGCAGCTAGACATGATTGCCAAAAACCCAGGCAGCTAGACATGTAGATTGAACTCCAGTCACTCTCGTACTCTCTCGAACTATGAGTTACCCCAAAACCCCAGTGAAGTGTCAAGTGTTCTATGTACATGTTCCTTTCATGATGTTCCACGAGATGTTCCACACGATATTCCACAAGATATTCCACGAGATGTTCCACATGTTACTAGTCAAACCAAGACAACTGGTTGACTTTTTATTGAAAACCAGGGAGTAGTAACTCATTTCAAAGCAGACCGTGCCAAAGCGAACTGAGGATAATGACAAGTCCAACAACGGGGATACCGATTCCATGCTTCGAGCATGTAGAAGTATTGTTTAGCACACAATTTACCCAAGTTGATGGTTGTGTGTTACAACCACCAAAGTTGAAAGTTGGCAAAGTAATCTGTAGTTGATTACTTTCCTATTAGATTAGGTTTCTAGTTCGGTTCAAGTCAAGTAGCCGTTCTGAGGCTATAGGTAGAGTTCCTAAGTTCATACGGGGGCACTTATCTAATTTTCTAATTTTAGAATTAGTCGTGACTTACTTTATTGAGCTCGTCGTGGCAAGACGAGGTTGGAGCTAGAGGAGCTGGTGCACGAGGATTGATACCTGCAAACACAAGAAATTATTAGTTAAAGACTACATTATTGTTCTGTCTATTTTTCTTAACGGTTTCCATTTTTCTAGTAGCTTAGAACTCGTCAAAATACCTACTAAATATTTTTAGATGGGTTACATGGGAGCAAAATAATTTTATATATGAAGAAAATATTTTTCTAAGGCTTATAGTCATCTTTAATAATTTATGAAAGCTTGAAAATGATATTTAGAATTTAAAATGAATTAAAACTAATTTTCTAAATTAGGAAAATAGCTATCGTAAATGTTCAAGATTTTATTCTAAATGAACGACACATCGAAATACTTTGAATAAGCTGTCCAAACGAGCGTCTCGATTAGTAGAATATCAAGATATTTTTATATATGGAAAATAAGCATGTCTATTGCAGATATGAATTTTCAAAAGCAAGTTAGAAATAATTAAAGATAATTTCCAAAAATTTTATTTTAAAATATAGGCGTCTGGTTGGAATGAATCTAGTGCCAATGTGTCCAGAACGTCACGACCGAATTTCTGGAACTGGTCTTGTATTTTTCAGAGTCCTGTAGGATTAGTTACGAATTTAAAATTAGAAACACATATAAAGATAAATACACATATTTATACGTATATACGTATTTCTAAAAATAAACTAAACTATTAACAAAATCCTTTGAAAAATCGTAATTTACACTCCAGTTGTCAGATTGTGACGAATCTAGTGTCTATGGGTTCGTGACGAAGCAGCGGACCTTCTAGTGGTCTCGGTTCGGTAATCTGATACCTATAACAAAATGTCACTATTTCAAATATCATAAAATCTTATACTTTTAATATTAATTTATTAACTTACTCCCTCCTCCTCCTTTTCCTCTGTTCTTCTTCTCTTCATCTGTTCTTCTTTTCTTTTCCACTGTTCTCCTTTTCGTTTTGTGACGCAGGGAAGAGGAGAGTCATGGCGGCGGATCAGTGGCGAGATCGGAGCCACAGGCGGCTCAGGGCGGAGCTATGGTAGGGTTGGCGCGGGATTTGGGGGCGAAGGCGTCAGATCTAGCGATGAGGGTGGCGGATCGATGCGGGCGGCGACGGATCTAGGGCAACGGCACGAGGAGCTAAGCAAGCGGGGCGGCGCACGGGGCGGGCGGAGGCATGCGTGCGTGGGCGGATCCGTCGGCGGGCATGATCGGAGACGGAGAGAGAGAGAGAGAGAGAGAGAGAGAGAGAGAGAGAGAGAGAGAGAGAGAGAGAGAGAGAGAGAGAGAGAGAGAGTCTGGGGGGTCTGTGTGTGGCCTCGCCGGCGGTAGGGGAGAAAGAGGAGGCTTGGGACCCGGTGACAGCGGTTGTCGAGGGGGAGAGGTGGTGTACGACGGCGGTGTTGGGATTCACTGTGGGCGGTGGATGGAGAAGTGGGTCGGCGACGAAGGGGGGAAGCTCGGGGGAAGCTCTTTGCCGGATTGGGGTTGCCTGGGCGACGTGGATCGCCGGAGGGGCGATGATGCTTGGAGCTAGGAGGGGGCTTCGCAGACGGCGTGGAGCAGGCCGAGCGGCAGTTAAACGGCGGCGGGGATCCTTGCAGCGAGGAAGGCGGAGCATGGACGTTGCAGGGCGAAGGCGATGAGGGGCACGGCTCTTGGAGGAGCTGGGTTTGGCGATCTCCGATCGCGAGGGATGGTGAAAGAATCCGCGTGGATGAAGCAATCGGAGAGGTGTGTCGAGAGCTTCACCGGAGTTGAGCTCCACGAGGGTCCGATCGAGGGTGAGAGATTAAGAGGCTTGGGTTTCAAGCGAACGGGGCTTAGGGGTTATTTAAATAGGTTATTTGAATTAACTAGAGTATTAAAATACCTTAGCTTAGTCAAATAAAATTAAATAGATTAGGTAGTGATTAGGTTTGCTTTTTGACTAAGGGTGGAAAAAAGCCAAAACGTGTTAATCGCTTAAGGGTTAAAGTAATTTGGGGTTAAATGTAATTAGTAAATAATAAAGTTAATTAGTAAAAAGTAAAACTCCATTAGTGAAAGTAATTAGTAAAATACAAAAAATGAAATTACGATTTTGTCCATACTAGTAAACGTGTCCGAAAAATTACGAAAACATACCCACGGGTTCGTATCGTCGCGAGGATCGCGAATAGGAGATTCGTTTCGGGGTTTGAGCTACGGAGATACTAGTTTTGGGCCAAAACGTTTAGGAAGCGGGTCTGCGGGTTCTCTATTGATTTGACTTCAAAAAATTACGAAATTAATGTGGAAAGCCCTAAATGATCATAGAAGGATACAGTAAAAGTTTGAAAATGTTTTGAAAATGTTTGAATAGAAAATAAATTCATTAAACCAAAACGGTAATATTTGAAAATGAGTTTTTACCAGAATATTTAGAGGTATTTGGTGAAACCCGAACTTACTAAAATACTTCATAACTAGTCTGATACTTCAAAATATTTTTATAAGAAATTTTGAAATCGTAAAACTCCTGACAAACCATTATAAAATAGTTTAAAATTGAAATTACGTGAATATTTGCATTGAAAAATATGGACCGTTACATTTCTACCCTCCTTAAAATAATTACGTCCTCGGAATTTAAAAATCTTTTCAAATAATTGATATTATGAAGAAGCTCAAGCAAAAAAAATGATAGAAAATATAGTAATCTAATAAATCAGGTTGTAAATAACAGGAAATATATTGTGATATCACAGCATCAAGAAAACACGAGATGAATACCTACTATTGATATTACCATAGCTTCTATAGCTAGTCAAAATCGGCTTAGAAGAAGGAAGACGAGTTCAAGAAAGATGAAGAAGTAGCAGCATCAGGTCACACGTCTCGGTTTGGTTCGTCTCAATTTCTCTAGCACCTCCTCCAATACTTCTGAGCGTCATTCGATTCACTTCCGTTGTCGAAAACGAACTTCTGGTGATCGAAAATCGAATGCTACCCTCCTTAAAATAGACGTAGCTAGAGTTCAAGCGTACTAGACACGATTAGGAAGAATTAGTAGAATGATCAAAAGGCCATCATTAACGAAAGGGTGATAGTGATGAAGATCGATGTCGTTACATAATCATAATTCACGTCCTTGCGGTCCAGTGGAACACGGCCGGGGAAGTGACTAAGCCAGTATCACTTACCCCAAGTCTAGCAAGGGTGATCCAACAAACTTAGCCAAGCACATTGACCGGATCATGGTCCATTGAAGAAAGCTTATCATTTTTATGTGTGTCATCATCAACTGAAGGAAAAGTGATGAAGTGGGTAGATAGTTCAACCTATGAAAAATCACTATAATTGCTAGCAAAAGAGGTTACTAGGGAGGGTATAACCAAGAATGGAACACGAGTTCCTAAGCAAGGGTTAAGAGTTCAAAGGAAGTGATGAGGATCAAGGAAGACCTAATGAAGAAGGTAATAAGGACGCTTCACCCGTATGTCCAATACAGGTGAACACTCGAGACATCTCGTACTCGAGGTTAATTTGAGTATTTTATATTGTACATCCTGATCTTGCAATATTGTTCACGAGGTAGTTAGCGCGGACCTGCGTGGGCCACCAAACTTGTAACGACCCGCTCTCGGGGGCCCGTTACTTTTTTGATATGTGTGCAGGTCCTGCAGGTTACCAGTGAAAACAAAATAGCAACGATGCAGAGATGTACACAAATACTCAAATAGTGTCCAATTATTACAATCCATACTGTACAAGATGTCCCAACAAATATACATGAAAGTAGAAAAGTACATAAGTGAAATAACTCTGGAAGCTGCGGTTGAATTCTGGCGCTATTAGCTCAGGAGCATCTACCTCCATATGTACGTCGTCTGCCGTGCCACGGAGATGGAACCGTAGGTAAGTCACAACAATTCTAAATATAGAAAAGAAGCAGTGCACAAGTATGACAAAAGTAACTACGTATGAGCAGACCAGAGTGAAAAGTAAAGTACTGAACAACAACTGTACACAACTGGGTAGAAAAAGTAAACAGAACTGAAAGGAAAGAACAACTGTGCTGTGGTAGTGCAAATGTAAAGCAGGCTAGGCAAGTGAAACATACTACTGCTGTAGCTAAAAGTACGACGAGTAAAGTACTGGTAACTGTACAAGTGTAGTAAGTAACGTGCATGGAAAACGTCAAGTAAAAGTGACTGTAGTGCGTAAAGTAAAAGTGACTGTGTAAAAGTAACTACACTACGTGACTCAAGTCGGAGAGTACAATATGTGATCATTGAGTTCATCTCTTGCCTAGGTGCGACCCAGACGAATGCCGAAAACACAGGCAGCTAGACAGGATGCTGACATGCAGCATATATTTATTTGCCGAAACACAGGCAGCTAGACATGATTGCCAAAAACCCAGGCAGCTAGACATGTAGATTGAACTCCAGTCACTTCTGCACTCTCTCAAACTATGAGTTACCCCAAAACCCCAGTGAAGTGTTAAGTGTTCTATGTACATGTTCCTTTCATGATGTTCCACGAGATGTTCCACACGATATTCCACAAGATATTCCACGAGATGTTCCACATGTTACTAGTCAAACCAAGACAACTGGTTGACTTTTTATTGAAAACCAGGGAGTAGTAACTCATTTCAAAGCAGACCGTGCCAAAGCGAACTGAGGATAATGACAAGTCCAACAACGGGGATACCGATTCCATGCTTCGAGCATGTAGAAGTATTGTTTAACACACAATTTACCCAAGTTGACGGTTGTGTGTTACAACCACCAAAGTTGAAAGTTGGCAAAGTAATCTGTAGTTGATCACTTTCCTATTAGATTAGGTTTCTAGTTCGGTTCAAGTCAAGTAGCCGTTCTGAGGCTATAGGTAGAGTTCCTAAGTTCATACGGGGGCACTTATCTAATTTTCTAATTTTAGAATTAGTCATGACTTACTTTATTGAGCTCGTCGTGGCAAGACGAGGTTGGAGCTAGAGGAGCTGGTGCACGAGGATTGATACCTGCAAACACAAGAAATTATTAGTTAAAGACTACACTATTGTTCTGTCTATTTTTCTTAACGGTTTCCATTTTTCTAGTAGCTTAGAACTCGTCAAAATACCTACTAAATATTTTTAGACGGGTTACATGGGAGCAAAATAATTTTATATATGAAGAAAATATTTTTCTAAGGCTTATAGTCATCTTTAATAACTTATGAAAGCTTGAAAATGATATTTAGAATTTAAAATGAATTAAAACTAATTTTATAAATTAGGAAAATAGTTATCGTAAATGTTCAAGATTTTATTCTAAATGAACGACACATCGAAATACTTTGAATAAGCTGTCCAAACGAGCGTCTCGATTAGTAGAATATCAAGATATTTTTATATATGGAAAATAAGCATGTCTATTGCAGATATGAATTTTCAAAAGCAAGTTAGAAATAATTAAAGATAATTTCCAAAATTTTTATTTTAAAATATAGGCGTCTGGTTGGAATGAATCTAGTGCCAATGTGTCCAGAACGTCACGACCGAATTTCTGGAACTGGTCTTGTATTTTTCAGAGTCCTGTAGGATTAGTTACGAATTTAAAATTAGAAACACATATAAAGATTAATACACGTATTTATACGTATATACGTATTTCTAAAAATAAACTAAACTATTAACAAAATCCTTTGAAAAATCGTAATTTACAATCCGGTTGTCGGATTGTGACGAATCCAGTGTCTACGGGTTCGTGACGAAGCAGCGGACCTTCTAGTGGTCTCGGTTCGGTAATCTGATACCTATAAAAAAATGTCACTATTTCAAATATCATAAAATCTTATACTTTTAATATTAATTTATTAAATTACTCCCTCCTCCTCCTTTTCCTCTGTTCTTCTTCTCTTCCTCTGTTCTTCTTTTCTTTTCCTCTGTTCTCCTTTTCATTTTGTGACGCAGGGAAGAGGAGAGTCATGGCGGCGGATCAGTGGCGAGATCGGAGCCACAGGCGGCTCAGGGCGGAGCTAGGGTAGGGTTGGCGCGGGATTTGGGGGCGAAGGCGTCGGATCTAGCGATGAGGGCGGCGGATCGATGCGGGCGGCGACTGATCTAGGGCAACGGCACGAGGAGCTAAGCAAGCGGGGTGGCGCACGGGGCGGGCGGAGGCATGCGTGCGTGGGCGGATCCGTCGGCGGGCATGATCGGAGACGGAGAGAGAGAGAGAGAGAGAGAGAGAGAGAGAGAGAGAGAGAGAGAGAGAGAGAGAGAGGTCTGTGTGGTCTGTGTGTGGCCTCGCCGACGGTAGGGGAGAAAGAGGAGGCTTGGGACCTGGTGACAACGGTTGTCGAGGGGGAGAGGTGGTGTATGGCGGCGGTGTTGGGATTCGCTATGGGCGGTGGATGGAGAAGTGGGTCGGCGACGAAGGGGGGAAGCTCGGGGGAAGCTCTTTGCCGGATTGGGGTTGCCTGGGCGACGTGGATCGCCGGAGGGGCGATGATGCTTGGAGTTAGGAGGGGGCTTCGCAGACGGCATGGAGCAGGCCGAGCGGCAGTTGAACGGCAGCGGGGATCCTTGCAGCGAGGAAGGCGGAGCATGGACGTTGCAGGGCGAAGGCGATGAGGGGCACGGCTCTTGGAGGAGCTGGGTTTGGCGATCTCCAATGGCGAGGGATGGTGAAAGAATTCGCGTGGATGAAGCAATCGGAGAGGTGTGTCGAGAGCTTCACCGGAGTTGAGCTCCACGGGGGTCCGATCGAGGGTGAGAGATCGAGAGGCCTGGGTTTCAAGCGAACGGGGCTTAGGGGTTATTTAAATAGGTTATTTGAATTAACTAGAGTATTAAAATACCTTAGCTTAGTCAAATAAAATTAAATAGATTAGGTAGTGATTAGGTTTGCTTTTTGACTAAGGGTGGAAAAAAGCCAAAACGTGTTAATCATTTAAGGGTTAAAGTAATTTGGGGTTAAATGTAATTAGTAAATGATAAAGTTAATTAGTAAAAAGTAAAACTCCATTAGTGAAAGTAATTAGTAAAATACAAAAAACGAAATTACGATTTTGTCCCTACTAGTAAACGTGTCTGAAAAATTACGAAAACATACCCACGGGTTCGTATCGTCGCGAGGATCGCGAATACGAGATTCGTTTCGGGGTTTGAGCTACGGAGATACTAGTTTTGGGCCAAAACGTTTAGGAAGCGGGTCTGCGGGTTCTCTGTTGATTTGACTTCAGAAAATTACGAAATTAATGTGGAAAGCCCTAAATGATCATAGAAGGTGTTACGAGGTGGAACTCGCGTACAATGAATTTGTATTGTGGAGAACCAAGGGCACGGTGGTTATATGAAGAAGATGGTTTAGGTGTGCTGTTTAACAAGTGATTAGTGGGGTGAAGAGGTTGGACTTGTCACCGGGGGTGATCACGGGGTCGAATCTCACCGGATGCGGCAGAAGAAGGTTGGATGTCGGGAGGCTGAAATTGATGTTGACCAAGGGGCGAGCTTTCCTGCAACACGAGCAACTCGTCAGAAGGGCGGGGTTGGGGTTCAACCCTTAGCCCCTCCGATGCCTAAGTCAGTTATAGGACTTAAAACGGGGGCTAGGCACGCCGGTCGGACTAACGGTGTGTCGACCGCACGTGGCGAGCTATAAGTGGGAGAACAAAGATATGGACGACCTTTGTTCTCGTGTGTGAATGATAGATTGAGAGAGAATTTTCCAACCCCCTCACCGTAAGTGGAGAGGGGATATTTATACCTGACGGGAGGTGACTAGGTGGGGACTGATCTGGCATGCTGACTAGACGTGCTGAGCTGGCTCGGTTGTCAGCGGAAGCTTCGAACAAGGACGTCGGGAACAGGAGTGCCTGACCTGCTTTTGTCAGGCGGTGCAACGGCCAGGGGGTGCTTTTGTCGGGATGTCAGGGCCGAAAGCATTAGCTGTCAGTCGGCTCAACCGCCAGGGGGTGCTTTGTCAGACGGTCGGGTGACGTATGTGTCAGTCGTGTCCTTATCCTAGGTTGTTTGTCGTAGGTGACGAACTAAAGGTCGGGCTGTACTACCCTAGGCACCGCGGTTCATGGGAATCAGACGGGTTGTCCGGATCGGGGGTTGTCCGGCCCGGCCGCGCCCCCCGTTCGGTCACGGGCCATGGTTCGCTGGCTCGGAAGGCTACGCCCGTGCCTATGTCAGCAGGCCCAGCGGCGCTATCCAGGCGTCCCCCAAGCGCGCTACCCCTGGCGGGTCGAGCATCTGCGGTTGTACGCCTCGGCCGGGCGGGGGGGGGGGGGGGGGTGCTGCGAGGTGCGCCCGTTTCCATGTAGCTCTGGATTTCTGGGGTGGCGGCCCTTTCGTGAAGTGGAGAGTTTGTGGGGTATGTCGGCGGATTCGGGTGGGAGTCGGACTCCTACGATCTTTAGGTCGTAACAATTACCCCCGGCCTTCGAGTCTGAGGCGGTGGCTCGGCTCGGCTCGGAGGGCGAACCACCTTCGATATCCAGGATCGTCAGTACGGGCCTTGGCCCCCGCCCGGTAGTGGCGGCGGCGGCTTCGGAACTCTCGCCCTAGTGGTCATTATTACGATTTGAAAGGGGGTAGAGAAAAACGAAGCGCCTCTGCGATTGGGTTCGCGACGCATGGATGAAGTGACCATCACGCCAGTCGAGGCGTCGAGGACATCTCGATGGGCACCGCGTGGCGAAAGTTCGACGGCCGAGATGGCCCGGGGGCCCACTTTACAACTAAAAGGGTCTGGGAGGCGATCGGCGGGAGTTTTTACCTCTCTCCGATTCTTCTCCGGTGTTCGATACTTATATTTGTCGCTTGCTGGCTAGTTTGCTGCTTCCGCTGCCGGTCATCTTCTTCCAAACGCCTTCCGGATTTGAGGGATCAACAGGTAATAACAGTTAATTTCCTTCCTTTCCGACCGATGGCTTCTCGTTTCGAGGTTGGAGGAGGTAGCCGAGTGGGGGAGGCGGAGTTGGTGGGCGAGGGGGTGTCGCAGCCGGGGGTGCGGCGGCCCAGGGAAAGAGGGTCATGGCGATCCGTTGTCCCGAGAGCGATTGAATCCCTCCGATGTAGGTTGGATAGGGTCAACATCATGGAGATTCTGTAATACCCCATATCCCTATATACGTATATATCTACGTATTTTTGGGAGTAAATATGTACGTATATTTTTCAGGAATATGATTGTATTTTTCCTTTAATTATTTGGTGTAGTAATTATTTTTAAATGGTTTTAAACTCATTAATTGAATTTAGTAAATGAGAGTATTTGGAGGAATACTTGTATTTGAAGTGTATGTAGTATTTCTTCATGTATTTCTATTTTCTTAAAAATACAAAATCCCAATTTTCTTTACCATGACAACACAACACATTAGGTGGCATCTTATGAGCTAATAAGAGTACACATGGCTTAATTTTGACTAAGATTTGTGGAGGAGAGGATTTTAGGGAAATACAATTTTCAAGGCATGAAACAAAAACCAAAATCTCTTTCTCTCCATCTCATTTTCAGCTATGGCTGAAAATTCTCCCCCTTTCATCCCCATTTCTCCACCATCCCACCACCTACCTCCTCCTAAATCACCACCCACTCCTCCACCAAGAAATCATGGCTTTTCTTTATCATTCTAACACCTAAATTCCTCAAAATCCATCTTTTGGAGGCCAAAGTTGGAGAAGGAGACTAGGAGCCCAAGATTCATCAAGGATTAAGAAGGGCAAGATAAAATTTTAGAGGACTTGTTAAGGTAGAAATTCTTATCACCTTAGTAGGGTTTAGTTTTAGAATTAAGGGTTTAATTAATTAGCAAGTTCTTTAGATTTTGTGTAGAAAATAAGTTTTGAACTTCATGCTGAAATTTACACAGAATTGGACGAAACTTTGGTAGCTTGCTGCACCTAATTGGCTACATGGAATTGCCTGAAAAACATATATGTTTCTCATATTGAAGTTCGTAACAACTTTCATTTTTACAAGTTTTGCAAATTCGTACTGAAAATTGGGGTAAAAATTCAGTTTCTAAAACTGGTCTGTTTTTAGACAGTTTTGACACCTTTCAGTAAAACGAGTAGAACTCCATGCACACTTAATAAAATATTATGATCTTGATGCCGTTCGAAAGCTGACTTCAAGATCTTCAACCTGTGATTTTTCTAGATTTTAATTCTGTCTGTAACTTGTAGAAAAATGGACTTGAACTGAACTCAGTTTCTGGTTCAGAATGCTGAAATTATACATGTTAGGAGAAAATCCACCATAAATCACATTTGTCAACTGAGCTTATGAAAATTGGTCAGTGAAAGGAAAACACCCATATCTACAACTTTCGTGAAGGGACCAGACACCAATTCTGACTGTAGATAGGCTTAAAGTGATATTCTTTCTGCTGTAACGGTTTTGACAGATTCATATGCTAATTTTGCTTAGTACTTATCATGGTGTAGTTTTGGTTGAAGTTAAGTTTGTTTGTGCTAATCATGTTCTCAATGACATGCTCTTGATACATGTAGTTATGCAGATGGTTCATGAAATATTCGTTATGTCAATAATATTTAAGTTCAATTTGTTTATGCTTTCACATTAGTATGTTCACAACGATGAGTTTGTGATGATATTTCATGCAATTCTTTAATTGAGATGATGATGATGATGATGATATTGTTAAAAGTTGGTTAAAGCGGTATTCAAGCCCGCTAGATGATTCGTTGACAAACGAAGTAATTTCTTGAAAATTGAGAGTGAGAATGAGGAATGTATCAGTCCTCCTAAAGGAGGGTGACACGGGTTTGGGGGAAAACGGGTAAACTTTAGTAGTTAAGGAGCGGACATATGATATGAATTCTCACCCGTTGTATCACTCCCAGAAGGGCGAGTTGAAAGGGTTGGAGAGGCCGCTGGTGTACTCGTGATGCATCATGACGATAATTGATGGTTTGCTCCGTTTGTCCCACAGAAAAACCGAGTTTGTCTCACTCCCATACCTTGTTCCGTTCGGGTACGGAGAGTTACGAGAGGCCCCTCCAGTGCTCGTGTCGCTGGTTGTGGTACCACTTTTTCACCCACCCTGGGTGAAGTCCGCCTCCTTAGCGTTCTACGGTTTACACGGGTTCCAAATATGTGAATCAACAACTTATAGTAGTTGTCTTTAATTTATAAATGTTGTTATCTCATGTCTCCTTATTTTTGTTTACTTTAATGCTATTGTCCCATGGTAACATGTTCTTACGCTTCCTTTCAATAGCTGCATTTCATAATATGGTTTCATATGCATGTTTTTGCACATTCTCATAACTAGGTTCGCATGTTGGAATGTGATTACTTTTACGCACCATGAACCTTACTTGTTAGACTACCCTCCCTAGATTGACAGACTAGTTCTAAACCTGGGTCCTACGAGTGTTAGGAGTTTCTACTGGGTCACGCGTTGATGTGTCACCGTTGACTTTCAGGTCATGTGAGTTGGAGGTTGGAGATAGCGGCTGGAGCTTCGGAGTTGGTGATCAGTTGTAGTATTGGGTGGTGAGGGGTATGATGAGAGACTTGTACTTTTGGTGTTTCTTTTCGGGTGGACCTTTGTACTTAGAGTTGTGAAAATGAAGATGTTGGTGTATGTATAAGATGTATCAATGTATCAATAAAATGGAATATTGTACCTTTGTTATTTTCTCAGTGTTTTTATCTGTGACGGAGTTTTACTTGTACTTCCCAACACGTGCGTAGTACCTGCGGTGTTCTTCCTACTCTCTTCTTTTCTTTCTTTCTACGTAACACTCGCCTCTTCGGAAATACCTGATACGGATTCGTACTTATCGGGTATCCCGGGGAGCGGGTCGTTACAGATTCGCATGCGGTTCGTGCGACAACCCTATGAGGTTCGGGTTCCCGGGTCAGAGGAAGCGGTGTGTTCACCTGGAGATTATGAGGTCGGGGTCTATGTTCGGTCATTCGAGTTGGGGCTCCGCTTTCCGATCCATCCGTATTTGTTTTATTTGTTGAATTTCCTGGAGCTGCCGATATTTGCCCTAGCGCCCCGTTCTTGGGGCTTGTTAGTGGGGTTTGTCGTCTTGTGCCTTGCTTGCTCTTTGAGTCCCTCCTTGGCGCTGTTCCGGTATTTCTTCGTGATTCGGAAGAGGGGGATGTATCATTGTGTTTGCGCTAGGAGAGGGCGAGGACTTATCCTCGGGGTGCCCGACGACGTCGACGATTGGATGAGGGAGTTCGTCTTCGTGACGGTGCCAAGCGACGTGGCGCTGATGTCGAATTGGGGGGCGCGGAATCCCTTAGTAAATGAGAGGGTGGAGCTGACTGGGGAGGATATTACCAAAGCTCAGATTTTGATGGAACTGCCCGAGGCGTGCCGTCAGTTGGCGAGTCTGACGCTGAGCAGTCGGCTCGCCCAGGACTTTTGGACCCTAGGTATCTTTGATGTTTTGCAAACTCTGGGCTAGGCTTGCCCTGATTGTCTCTCTTTTCTTTTTGTAGGTGGAGACGCGATGCGGGAGCCGGAGGAGGTGTTAGGTTCGGCCGGAGCCCCGATCTCGGAGGACACTGATCCCCGCAGGAAAGGCAAGGGGGTGGCGCGCGAGGCAGGATCTCGGGAACGTGGAGGCGGGGTTCCCCGTGGGGAGAGGGCGCATCCGGGACGGAGGGCAGTCGGGCCAGGTATCTCTGCCGGTGGGCCCGGTGAAGATCTTCATGAGGACACGTCCGCGCGGGGGGCCAGACCCTCCGTTCCTCCGAGGGTATCAGAGGTGGTCGAGCCTCGCCGAGCGCCTGTGGTTCAAAAGTGGCCGTACGGGATCCCTCCGTGGGAAATGGGGGGGTCGTCGAGTCCAGCTTGTGAGGGCGCCCTTATTCGTTTTAAGAGGACCCGAGAAGAGGTCGAGGCGTATCTAGATGACCGTCTCCATAAGTTTCCTTTTCGAGTAGGCTGCGACGAGTCGGTATTCGAGGACGCGGGAGTGGCGGCGCGCCTCGCCGAGTATTGCGTGTTACCGCGCGATCGTGAGTCTTTGACTCGTGTGGGGGCGGAACGGTTGTGTGGCTCGGCTATATGGCACGTCGTGCAGGTAAGCCGGTTTTCTTTCCTCGCCCGCGGGCTTTCTTTGTTCGTGTCCCGCTGATTCGAGGTTTATGTAGATGGTCGCGAACGTGTTAGCCCTGCGGGGCCGTACTCATGTGGCCGTCACCAGGGCGTCTCTGGAGGTAGCGAAGGCGAACCTTGGCGAGGTCAAGGCGAAGCTGAGGGACACGGAGGCGGAGCTGGAGAGGGTTAGGAAGGCCTATGAGGTGGAGAAGGGGCGGGCTGCGTATTTCGATTCATCCAAAGCAATGGTCGAGAACCAGCTCCAAGAAGTAACGCGAGAGAGGGATGACATCCGGTCGAAGCATACCTCGGAAGTTGTTAGCAAGGAGGCGGTGATCGGGGTACAAAGGCGGCAAATAGCGGACCTAAAGGAGACCCTTGAGACCGAGAAAAGGGAGAAGGGTCTTGCGATGCGGCGGTTGGAGGAAAAACGGGAAGCTGAAGGTGAAATGATCGAAGCCGCTATCAGCCGCTATCATGACGAGCATGTTGTGCCGATGCTGCAAGAGGCTAAGGATGTGGCGATTCGTCAAGTGGCGAGAGATGTGAGGGCTCGGTCGGTTGAGAGGTGGCGCCGCTAAAAAGGTGGGTTTGGGGAGGCCCGTACCTTCTTGTGTGAGGGTTATAAACAATGTTTTGTTGTAGTGTGTGGGAAGTTCAATGTACGGTTTAGCTATTTGGGTAAATACATTGTGTTGGTCTTGTGCCGAACTGTATTCTTCCTTGTTGTGTTCGTAGAACGTCGGCTTTGTGAGGGACGTAACTGCCCCCAACTTCGCTCTGCCGAGGTCTTCGGGAGAGGGGAGTTGAGATAAGTCGCGTTTACCGGCGGTTTGCTCGGAAGCCCAGCATGAGTCCTGGTGGATCAGTGGCGGGGCGAGGTTGCTTGGTCCGTACGAACGTTTGCCAAGCGTTGGAACCGAGATCCCCCAATTAGTTGGGTGGCGGATTCCTGTTCCGGCCGCCCCGATGGAGGTCGGACCCTTCATTGGTACGAGCGATGCCTTCTTGTTTTGGCTGCCCCGACGGAGGTCGGACTCAGTCTTGGAACGAGCGTTGCCTTCTTGTTATGGCCGCCCCGACGGAGGCCGGACTCAGCCTCGGGACGCGCGTCGTATAGAGTAATTTTGAATGGGGGTAATCATTTCGCCGGGATTTGGGCGGGAATTGTTGGCGGTCGCATGACTAGACGTCATCCTGGCGATTCGACGTCGGACGGGAACCGAAGCGACCCGACCACTGCAGTGTTGACGCGTGGCAGAATTGACGGTTTTGACAGTACGTGAAGCGTCAGAACACGTGGGTCGGTGCTGGATAGGGCCCGGATTGGTGACGCGTGTCTCGAGGTCGACGGTCATGATGCTTTGCGCAGTCGCGTAAAAGAGAACTCAGGGAGGGGAGCGAAGCAAAGCTGATTGTTGGGCGAAGATTTTTGGCAAGCAGCTAGAGCTTGTCGGAGATTTCATTATCCTAGCCAGAGTCGTCCTCATGGGAGCGGTCGATGAAGTAGCGCAGGCGCCCGAGTCGTCGGCACCCATTAGGTAAGAGGCCCGTTTTATAGATGTCTTCCTCGATGTCTCCGTTTCGTGGTCATGGGTCGGGGGTGGTTGGGGAAGGGAGCTCCGTCGCGGAGACAGGAGAGGTGCCTCTCGAGATTGCGGGCGTGAAGTCGGTGCTGAAGAAATCCATTGCGGAGATCTTCAAGATGTATGTCAGGCCACCGTATTCGATTCGTGAACCGGAGCCGCAAGAGAGGGTGTGTTTCGCGGGCGACTGGGAGGTGGGAGTATATGTCTCTTCGTTTAAGCAAGGGTTGCGCTTCCCCCCCCATCCGTTCTTGCTGGAAGTGTTGAACTTCCTGGAGCTGCCCTTGTATCGACTGATGCCCAATGCCATCAGTGCCGTTGTGGGGTTCCTAGTGCTGTGTGTGAGCAACCAGGTTCGCCCATCCCTGTCCTTATTTCGCCACTTCTTCTCGATGAAGAGGTTGGGGTCATGCTACTATCTCTCCGCGAAGAAGAAACATCCGCTCATTAGGGGGTTGCCCGGGAAAATTAAGTTGTGGCGCCAGCAGTATGTGTTTGTGGGAGTGCCGGAAGATGTGCTGATAAGGTCTGATTGGGCGGAGCTGAATCCCGAGGCGAAGGAGGGGGTGGAATTGGGGGATGAGGAGAAAATGGTGGACCAGATTTTAATGGCCATACCAGCGGAGGGCTGAGATTATCGGATGCTCGCTCGGGCTGAGATGATAGCGGCGTACATCTGGCCCGAAGGTACAACAGATTTTGGTGTTCATGCATCTGATGTGCTTACGCTGAACTTTCTCTCTTTGGCAGGCCGCACAATGAGTTTGTCCCTCGAGGAAATGATGCGGCGAGCATCGGAGTAGGCGGGGCGAGCGTCGACGAGAATTGGCCCCAAGAGGTTGCGAGAGAAAGGAGGGGTGGGGAGCTCGACGGGGGTGCCAGCGTCCACGAAGAGGAGGAAGAGGACGACGAGGTCGTCCGATCCTGATGCGCCGGGGCGGGGGGAAACCGGTCAGCAGGAGGGTGGAACCGGGGAGGGGGTAGCAAACCCCGTCATCGACTTGGAGGGCGGTGACGAAGGGTTGACAGGGGGAGGGGTGGAAGTGCCCCGAACGAGGCCGTCTAGCCCCCTGGCATCTGTAGGAGGGGAGGGGGCGGCTGTTATCGGTCAGTCGGGGAGGGCCGAAACGTCGGGCGGCCCGACCGGGTCCGCAGGATGGGACAGTTGGCCCTATGGTTGTCCCATGTTCGGTCTCGAGAGGGCCACCGATCCCCGCTGTGAGGCCTCATTGGTTAAGTTCAAGGCCAAGAGGACCGATGTCGAGGGTTATTCCGACGAGGCGCTTCATCGGGCGCAGTACAAAGTAGCGAGTGATGAGTCCGTGTTTGAGGACGGAGGCGTGGCGGCGTGGCTGGCGGAGAACATTTTCCTACCCCGCGATAGGGTGGCGCTGGAAGCGGTGGAGCCCGAGGGTCTGTGTGGGACCGCGGTGTTGCACGGCGTCCAGGTAGGTTTTGTAAGATGGTTGACGTTTTTCAGCGGGTTTTATTGAACACCCTAAATGGGTTCACTTTTCTGCGTTTCTTTATTCAGATCGTCAACTTGATGCTTGGGATGATGAAGCACGTGCCAGCCATACATAAGGCCGAGGGTGTCATGGCTAGAGTGGTGGCCGAGTTCGCCGCCTTTCGTAAGAGCGCTGGCGAGGACCTGGCGAAGGAGAGGGAGAGGGGCAGCCAATATGAGGCGGAGGTAGAGCGCCTGAAGGCGGTCGTGTCCGATCATGAGCTGCAGGCGGCCAAGGCGGGAGAGAGAGCGAAGGAGCTGGAGGAGGCCCTTAGGAGGGAGGAAGCTCATGCGGAGGATCTAGCGGGATGTGCCAATGCCGCCGAGGAGGAGTTGGCTCGTAGGGTCGAGGAATTTCGGACGTATCAGGAGAAGACCGTCATTCCCGCCCTCGCAGATTCGATGTCCCAGGGCATGGAGAAAGGCCGCGCGGAGGGGTGGGAATCCTGCTTGGTTCGGATAAAGGAGAAGGTGGCGGGCCTGTTCCCGCCGGTTGAGCTCGACCTTGACGGGCTCGCAGATTGCAGCGACGAGGAGGGGGATGGAGACGGAGGGGAGGGCGACGAGGCAGAGACCGGCGGGGCGGTGGGAGATTCCCCTGAAGGGGACGGGGAGGGCGCCGTGACTGGCGGAAGCGCCAAGTAGTTTTGTATAGGCGTTTTTTAAACGAAAGAAAGTGAAGTTATGTGGGGTTGATACTCGCATTTTTCTGGGAGCTTCTACCTGTGTGTGTGTGTGCAGAAATTCCCTTTTTAGAGTTACGCTTTGGTGCGGCTGTCTCTATCCCGGCGTTGGGGGAGTTGTGTTAACTCCCTTTATTTCGTGTAGCGCGCCCGAGAAAATTTACAGCGGGTTAGCCTCCCTTTTCGTGGGTGGCTCCCGTGCCTAGGTGCGCCCGAGCTATAACTAGTGGTCAACCGGGAGTAGTCTTTCCATTAGCCATTATTAATATTTTAATAAACAGGATCGGCCCGTAGGCGTAACGTTGGATCGCTCTAGGTAGGTTGATGTTCTCATCGTATTAGATTCGCCTCTCCCCGGCGTCGTGCCCCTGAAAAGGGGTGTGGAGTTGATTCAGAGGGTTCCCCCTCGGGGTAGGGGTGGGTGGTCGTGTCGAAGCCTGGCGGTGGCTTTGGCCCTCGTTCCCAGAATTGGGGGGAGAGGGAGTCCTTGGTGGTTGCTCTATCCCGCGGGGCCTTGTTGCTCCCATTGACTGGAGTCTCCGTGTGATAGGCGCGAAGGGAAGTGGTCCGCAGCCAATCCGTGCATCTTCCTGGCATGTGCGGTCCAGGGGAAGTCGATGAGTGGAAGGAGGGGCGCTACCGGTGTAAGCGGAGTAACCTGTTGGAGTAAGCCGGCGCTCAGGGGCGAGTCCCTTGCGGCTGGGGCGACTCTGGCGGTCGCCGGGGTGTCCGATGGGGTGATTTGGCAGGTCTGTCCCATCCATCGGGTTGTCTGCCAGCCGCGCCTGCGTCCGCGGGGCGTCCGTGGAGAGGCATGGTATGCCATCGGAGCATCAGTTCCCGTGCCTTAAGTTGTCTAGAGGAAGGAGGGGAGCAGCAGGCCGGGTGACCGTAGTGTAAGAGGAATATCCTATTGGGGATCGTTTACTTCTGCGTATTTTAGGGGGAGAGAGTGGCGAAAGGACTGGTCTTTCTTCATATTCTTTCTCTCGCCCCCCTCTCCTCCGAAGAGGCTGAGGGGGGGGGGAATTTATATTGGTGTATTTTTGCCTCCTCCATCTCCTCACCATGGTGAGCTGGGGCCATCTTGGAATTTCGTTCCTTGGGGAGCGTTCCGATGGGTGACGTCTGATGTGACTCCTCAGCTCCTGTTTTTCGGCGGGCGTGCCGTTTATCAGTGGCGCTCGTCCCGAGTGTCCTTTTGGGTTGGACAAGTCATTTCGGTTGTCGGCTTTATAGGTGTCAGGTGTTACTCCTCAGGGATGGCTCCGCGTTGGGGTTGCCTCGATTTGCGGACCCTGATTCGTTTCCCGAGGTTTGAGGAGAGGGGTCGCAGGCCCTCTCTGGGGAGGGCGGGTATTGGGCCGTCGCCTACCTCGCATACGGTGCTCCGATTTGGGTGGCCAAGCTCCGTGAGCTTGCCCCGGAGGTCTTCTTTGGGGGGGAGCGAGTACGCAGCTCGGCCCGTGCCCCTCTCCGGTTTGGGTGGCGAGGATTGGTCCTGCCACGGAGTCTTTGAGAGGGCGGGTATTGGGCCGTCGCCTCCCCGCAGCCTCTATAGTCGGACGGGTATTGGGCCGTCGCCTACCCCGCATATGGCGCTCCGGTTTGGGTGGCCAAGCTCCGTGAGCTTGCCCCGGAGGTCTTCTTTGGGGGGGAGCGAGTACGCAGCTTGGCCCGTGCCCCTCTCCGGTTTGGGTGGCAAGGATTGGTCCTGCCCCGGAGTCTTTGAGAGGGCGGGTATTAGGCCGTCGCCTCCCCGCAGCCTCTATAGTCGGACGGGTATTGGGCCGTCGCCTACCCCGCATATGGCGCTCCGGTTTGGGTGGCCAAGCTCCGTGAGCTTGCCCTGGAGGTCTTCTTTGGGGGGGGAGCGAGTACGCAGCTCGGCCCGTGCCCCTCTCCGGTTTGGGTGGCAAGGATTGGTCCTGCCCTGGAGTCTTTGAGAGGGCGGGTATTGGGCCGTCGCCTCCCCGCAGCCTCTATAGTCGGACGGGTATTGGGCCGTCGCCTACCCCGCATATGGCGCTCCGGTTTGGGTGGCCAAGCTCCGGGAGCTTGCCCCGGAGGTCTTCTTTGGGGGGGGAGCGAGTACGTAGCTCAGCCCGTGCCCCTCTCCGGTTTGGGTGGCGAGGATTAGTCCTGCCCCGGAGTCTTTAAGAGGGCGGGTATTGGGCCGTCGCCTCCCCGCAGCCTCTATAGTCGGACGGGTATTGGGCCGTCGCCTACCCCGCATATGGCGCTCCGGTTTGGGTGGCCAAGCTCCGTGAGCTTGCCCCGGAGGTCTTCTTTGGGGGGGAGCGAGTACACAGCTCGGCCCGTGCCCCTCTCCAGTTTGGGTGGCGAGGATTGGTCCTGCCCCGGAGTCTTTGAGAGGGCGGGTATTGGGCCGTCGCCTCCCCGCAGCCTCTATAGTCAGACGGGTATTGGGCCGTCGCCTACCCCGTATATGGCGCTCCGGTTTGGGTGGCCAAGCTCTGTGAGCTTGCCCCGGAGGTCTTCTTTGGGGGGGGAGCGAGTACGCAGCTCAGCCCGTGCCCCTCTCCGGGTTGGGTGGCGAGGATTGGTCCTGCCCCGGAGTCTTTGAGAGGGCGGGTATTGGGCCGTCGCCTCCTCGCAGCCTCTATAGTCAGACGGGTATTGGGCCGTCGCCTACCCCGCATATGGCGCTCCGGTTTGGGTGGCCAAGCTCCGTGAGCTTGCCCCGGAGGTCTTCTTTGGGGGGGAGCGAGTACGCAGCTCGACCCGTGCCCCTCTCCGGTTTGGGTGGCGAGGATTGGTCCTGCCCCGGAGTCTTTGAGAGGGCGGGTATTGGGCCGTCGCCTCCCCGCAGCCTCTATAGTCGGACGGGTATTGGGCCGTCGCCTACCCCGCATATGGCGCTCCGGTTTGGGTGGCCAAGCTCCGTGAGCTTGCCCCGGAGGTCTTCTTTAGGGGGGGAGCGAGTACGCAGCTCGGCCCATGCCCCTCTCCGGTTTGGGTGGCGAGGATTGGTCCTGCCCGGAGTCTTTGAGAGTTTTGAACTGAAATTTTCATGCAGAGAAGGCGAAATTCGAAGATACGAAAGGGGACAAGATATTTCATTCATGACTTACAGTTTCCGGCTATACCACTACCGGCGCTCCACGTCCTTTAGAGTGATTAGCCCGTCCTTCTCAGGGGGGGCTTTGGGGGACACGGTCGGTCCTGTTCCCCCCCCCGCGGTGGCATCGGCTGGAGCTAACTCTGGATGGTAGGAGTCATACCTCCGTCCGGTTGAGTCGATCTTCAGGTTCATCTCTGGTCCCTTGTGCTTGGTCGACCCCACGTAGCAGCTTCTAGATAGCTTCTGGCTTCCCCGTACGATCCCTACCCCTCGGGGGGTTTGGAACTTGACCATCTGGTGGAGAAGGCTGGGGAGCGCTCCGATGGCCGCCATGTAAGGTCGTCCTATGATCCCGTTGTACGTCGACACAATGTCGACCACAACGAATAGTGTCATTTGAGTGACGACCTGCGGCTCTTCTCCGAGGGTTATCGGCAAGGTGATCACTCCCACGATGGGGGTTGAGTGACCGGTGAAGCCGATGAGGGGTCCGATACAGGGTCTCAGGTCCGTCGGCCTTAACCCCATCTTTTCGCTTGTGGACATGAACAGGATGTCGCAGGAGCTCCCTGTGTCGATCAGGAGGCGACTGACGATGGCCATCCCAATCTGGGCCTCGATGACGATGGCGTCGTCGTGGGGCAGCTCGACTCCCTCTAGATCCTCGTCGCTGAAAGTAATGGGAGGGTAGGCCATCCTCCTCCCTCTCGGATCCCCTCCAAGACCCGCCGTCATCACTTGTCTCGCATACGCCTTTTTGCTTGACGATGATGCTCCTCTGGAGGATGGCCCGCCGCATATCGTGTTTATGCGCATGACGGGTTTCGGGGGGTGAGGCTCTTCCCGCTCGCCGTTTGCATGAGGGTCTGCCCTCCGTGCCCTTCGGTGGTTCCCTTCCTCTCGGTCCGGTCTCCTGCCTCCGACGAAGCCCCCCAGGTGGCCCGCCTGGATCAGCCGCTCGATTTCCCTTTTGAGGGTGAAGCAGTCGTCGGTGTCGTGGCCATGGTCCCGGTGGTACCGGTAGTATTTTCTGAAATCTCTCCGGGCTGGATCCGACTTCATTTCTCGGGGTGGCTCCGGCAACAGTCCGGCTCTTGTAGCCGCGGCCATCACCTCGATCAGGGGGGCATTGAGTTGCGTGTAATGTGCCCGTAGGGGGCCTTCTTGCCTCGGGACGACTCGGGGGGGGGGGGGGGGGGGGGGCCTTGGGCCGGGGCGAACTCGCGCGCCGGGCCAGGGCGATCTTGTGGGCGGGGCCCCGACGGTTCCCGCCTTGGTCAGGCCGGCTGGTCGCGACCTCGGTGCCCCTCTTCTTGCCTCTGCCGAGGGTGTGACCGGGGCTCGCCTTGGGATGGTTTCGCCGGGGGGAATAGGGCCTTTGCGCCGAGAGTCTCTTCGGCCAACGCATGCCTCTCCGCCATAGCAACCAACGCCTCATAGTCGGTCGGCGGATCCCGGAGCAACGATTTATGGAGGCTCCGAGTCCGCAACCCCGTTTTGAAGGCCATCATAAGCACCTCATCGCCGCATGTCACCACCGCCCATCTCTCCTCCTGAAAGCGGAGGAGGTATCTGCCCGTTGTCTCTCCCTCCCCTTGGACTATCGTGCTGAGATAGTCTAAGGGCTTCTTTTTCGTCCGCCCGGCCCAGAACTCTTGGCAGAACTTGTGGAACAGCTCGCCAAAGCTCCCAATGGATCTCGCGGGTAAGCCGAAGTACCAGTCCAATGCGGTGTCCCTCAGGCTTTGAGAGAAATGCCGGCAAAGGAACGCCTCATCCACATCCTGCGCCTCCATTGCCCCCCCCGGTATTGCTGCACGTGCGTGAGGGGGTCGCCTCTCCCATTGTACGTGGCCAAGTGAGGGGGTTTGAACCTTAGGGGCCTTGGGGCGGATGTGATCCATCGTGCAAGCGGCGTAGCCTCCTCCGGATAGGTAGGGCGATCGGGCGCATCCCCTCTCCGCCACTCGGGGGTCTGGCTCCGGTCGCGCCTCGGCCGCCGACGGTCCTCCGGCCTCGGGGAGTAGCCCGACGGTCATCTGGCGGGGCTCCTTCCTCGGGTCGTGGATTCGACGGGTTGCGGGCTACAGTTCTCCCAGCTCCAGCGCCTCCCGGCCAGCTCCCCTCGGGCCTCCATCCGTTCTTGATTCTCCTGAAGAAGCCTTTCATGCTCGGCGGTGAGGAAGCGTAGTTGTCGACAAACGGCTTCCTCGCGCAGGGAATCGGAGGGGTGGTGCAGGCGATGCGGGCTACCTCCTCCTGGTGGGGACCTGGTCAACAACGGGTCCCGCCCGTCCCCGAGCCGCCGACCCGTCGCCGTCACCTCCAGGACTTCTCGATTGCTCCTGTTTTCCCTCCGTAGCCTCTCGCGCTCCGCGACGATGAGGCGGAGCTGGCGGCGAGCGGCCTCTTCGTCCTGGTAGGCCCTTCGGGCGGTCTCGGCCGCTTCGTCCAAACGCCTTTACGCGGCGACCGCCTCCCCCAGGCGCCTCCACCGCCGCGCCACTTCCATCTCCTCTTCCAGGAGCCTCTGCTGGGCCGCAATCTCCTCGGCGAGCCCCCTGTTCTCCACCTCATCCTCGAACTGAGGGTGGAGATTCCGCCTCACGTTCTGGGGCTCTGAGGGGCCGGGCTGAGGCTCCGCTCCCGCCGCCGGATAGCCTCCCCTGGCCTGAGTGACGGCCTCGAAGCTCTTCAGGACGGCGTGTGCCGAAGTATGTTCAGTCTCGGTGCCCATCCCCAGAAGGGGGTCGGGCGCCGGGGTGATTAGTAGAGAAAGCGGCTCCTGACCCACGGGATCCTTGCCGTGGTCAGGGTTCCGAGAGATCGGCATGGAGTCTAACATGGGTGTGACCCTTCGTTCCCACAGACGGCGCCAATTGTTACGAGGTGGAACTCGCGTACAATGAATTTGTATTGTGGAGAACCAAGGGCACGGTGGTTATATGAAGAAGAGGGTTTAGGTGGGCTGTTTAACAAGTGATTAGTGGGGTGAAGAGGTTGGACTTGTTGCCGGGGGTGATCACAGGGTCGATTCTCACCGGATGCGGCAGAAGAAGGTTGGATGTCAGGAGGCTGAAATTGATGTTGACCAAGTGACGAGCTTTCCTGCAACACGAGCAACTCGTCAGAAGGGCGGGGTTGGGGTTCAACCCTTAGCCCCTCCGATGCCTAAGTCAGTTATATGACTTAAAACGGGGGCTAGGCACGCCGGTCGGACTAACGGTGTGTCGACCGCACGTGGCGAGCTATAAGTGGGAGAACAAAGATATGGACGACCTTTGTTCTCATGTGTGAATGATAGATTGAGAGAGAATTTTCCAACCCCCTCACCGTAAGTGGAGAGGGTATATTTATACCTGACGGGAGGTGACTAGGTGGGGGCTGATCTGTCATGCTGACTAGACGTGCTGAGCTGGCTCGGTTGTCAGCTGAAGCTTCGGACAAGGACGTCGGGAACAGGAGTGCCTGACCTACTTTTGTCAGGCGGCGCAACGGCCAGGGGGTGCTTTTGTCGGGATGTCAGGGCCCAAAGCATTAACTGTCAGTCGGCTCAACCGCCAGGGGGTGCTTTGTCAGACGGTCGGGTGACGTATGTGTCAGTCGTGTCCTTATCCTAGGTTGTTTGTCGTAGGCGACGAACTAAAGGTCGGGCTGTACTACCCTAGGCGCCGCGGTTCATGGGAATCAGACGGGTCGTCCGGATCGGGGGTTGTCCGGCCCGGCCGCGCCCCCCGTACGGTCACGGGCCATGGTTCGTTGGCACGGAAGGATACGCCCGTGCCTATGTCAGCAGGCCCAGCGGCGCTATCCAGGCGTCCCCAAGCGCGCTACCCCTGGCGGGTCGAGCAGCTGCGGTTGTACGCCTCGGCCGGGCGGGGGGGGGGGGGGGGGGGGGGGTGCTGCGAGGTGCGCCCGTTTCCATGTAGCTCCGGATTTTCGGGGTGGCGGCCCTTTCGTGAAGTGGAGAGTTTGTTGGGTATGTCGGCGGATTCGGGTGGGAGTCGGACTCCTATGATCTTTAGGTCGTAACAGAAGGATACAGTAAAAGTTTGAAAATGTTTTGAAGATGTTTGAATAGAAAATAAATTCATTAAACCAAAACGGTAATATTTGAAAATGAGTTTTTACCAGAATATTTAGAGGTATTTGGTGAAATCTGAACTTACTAAAATACTTCATAACTAGTCTGATACTTCAAAATATTTTTATAAGAAATTTTGAAATCGTAAAACTCCTGACAAACCATTATAAAATAGTTTAAAAATTGAAATTACGTGAATAATTGCATTGAAAAATATGGACCGTTACAAGGAGCCATGCCCCAAAACTTGAACCAATTAGCGTTGCCAATTTGTTTCACAAAAACACACCCAGAAACAATATGTCATGCCCCAAATCAGCAACAAAGAGGAATGCCCCAAAAACTGAAACAAGGAGCCATGCCCATAACACCCCAAAAAACACAACCAGCTTCAAAGAGGCATGCCCCGAAAAACTGAAACAATGAGACTTGATACAGACCCCAAAGGCTAAACCCACCTCACTAACATCCACATCCCAACATAATACCCATACCCAAGCAACCGTAACACCTTCACCAACCCACCAGAATCCCTTCCCCACAACACCACCATACAATAACATATTACCCCACCATACAACACAGCCCCAACCCAAACAACACTCATCACCACCCAACCTAAATGCCATAGGGCCCACCCATCCTCATATCTTTCCTTTGCCATTTCCTTTTTCATAACATACTTCATGCAAGTCCCTTTCCATCTCAGCAACTAACTCCTCAAGCATAAGCTTCCGACCCGATTGTGGCACGGCCAAAATTTTTCGACCCACCATCTCATTCATGCTTAAGTCTTTAAACAACTTCAACAAGAGGTCGAGAGGATACTTCGTAAACTCGTAGACATACCGTGTAAGAATTTCTGTCCAGTGGGAGTGTGCGCTGTGTATAACACCCGCGACCTTTTTCACATTAGCGGCTATATCCAGCATTACGTTCGGATCTTCCCTCAAGGTGCGTCGCAACTGTTTCTTCTTCCCCAACGAAGGTGAGGCAGCATTTCTTGTTCCCCCTTGTGGACAATCTCCTGTCGACGCTTGTGTAGGTATGTCCTCAGGGACATAGTGGGGTGGAGTAGGAATATGTGTCGGATCAGGCGTTATGGGCTCTCCTTCCCCTCTAGAAATTGGGCCACTAAAGCTATCGAACAAGGACCTTGACAGATCCCCTCATGCAGCGTCATCACCAATGATGACAACCAGATCGTCAAACCATGGTATGGGTTGGTTCACATAAGTGTGCTTCCGATGGTTTGCCTGAACGATTAGCAGAGCATATATGAATGTACCATTCATAGCTATATTTAATGTACTAGCACCTATCCTATATATAAGATATCAGTAATTACCGTCGCTTACATGTCATAAGTTTTCGGATCCAGCTCAATTATCTTCCTCTCCGTTTCCCATCTTGTCCCGCTCATTTCCATGCACTCGTAAACATCCTTGAGACTTGTCTTCAATGCTTTCATGTGATTTTTCAAATTACCACTTGTGAACTTCGTCCCATGAGTGTTATTGATTTCGGCTGCAGAGGCATTGAATGCTGCCCTTTTAAATGTCTTATCGACTTTAAGGCCCTGCCGTGCAAGTTCAGCTAGGAATGGAATAAGGGTGACATCGTGCTCGGGCTTCGATAGTTTGTTGTGTTGTGAAGAAGAGGTATGTTGCTTTTGCTTTTTACTGGGACTTGATACAGACCTCTCGGTATCCTCGCTACGCCGGCTCGACTTCCTTGAGGAGTCATTGCCGGGAGTTCTTTCATTGCCACTTGGTGGCGTTGGCATAGCGAAGGCACCATGAGATGAGGGGCTTCTGAAAGTGGGTAGTTCTCCCCTTGGAGCATATTCATATACCCATGGCCACTATGCGATGGCATTAACATTGGCATTTGCATTGGCAAGTTGAAATTGCCCTATTGTGGATATGTCATTCCATGCCCACCAGCTTGGAATCCATGCATTTGGTAGGGGATAAGAGGCATCCTCATGGGAATTGGTCGGTTGAGAAGGGGATCCACCTTCCTTTCTGCTTCTCCACGTTGTGTCTCATATACATTTTCATAAAATTGATGCATTGGATCACTACCATCCGGGTATGGATCACCCCTATGCCTTGATTTTGAAGATCCTTCCATCCCTACAACATCAATATTATGATAATGAAAATGCATAATTTTAAAATAAACATCCAACCATCATTTTATCTGAAACTATACTGCATGGTGTATAAAAATACAGAATTGTAAATTATTGAAAGGATAAGCCAAAGAATGAAAATATTGTCATACTCAACACATCAAACATAATGCAATAATCAAGGTACAATGTTAACATGTTCAGACTTAGTATGCAATTATTAAGACCCCCTCATAGCCCATGCTCTACTGTGTTCCCGTCATTATTTTTGTTACAGCAGTCCACCCACATATCCCAAGCTATCTGCTCACTGCGCATTTTCCAGCGATCCCGTTGTTCGGTTTGTTAACGAACGGTCACCTGTTGGGATAGATCAACAACATCGTCATCCTGATCATCGATATCCTTTACATCCTCCTCAAACCCATCACCATCTTCAGTTAGGTGGGGGTCAAGAGGATCTGTAATTTAGATGTAATTATGCAAAACAGTGCACGATAATACGGTATCGGCCTGACTTTTGAATGTGTAGTGAGGCTTGGATGTCAATATTTTAAACTTGTTCTTTAGGATACCAAATGTCGACTCGATCTTTGATTTTAATGTAGAATGGCGTAGGTTGAATAGCTCTCGTCAATTTCGAGGAACCCAAGTATAGTCCTTCAAATGGTATCTAACTCCCCTGTATGGAGATATGAATCCTTGCATTGTAGTATATCCAGCATCGCAAAGGTAATATTTACCTACATTCGAACAAAGAAACCAAGTTTATGATCCAAAGCTTTCTGAGATACGTAATTATAATTTATATGTAAATTTATGCATATTACATTCATACACTCGAAGCCCCAGTGGGGGGTAAAGACATTGCATCCTTCAGGACCATAAAATCATTTGCGGATCCTTCCCACCTGGCCAGTACGTATGTGAATCTTTTATCTGGAGTAACAACTGCTAGCACATTTTGCGTAACCCCCTTTCGCCCTCTAAAGCAGGGTACGAGCCTTGCTGGTAGCATGACATCTATGTGTGTCCCATCAATGAGACCGATGCAGTCCTACAACGTATTAAATGAGACCAATTTGCAATCCCCATTACGATACTTATTATACTGACACATATACAGATAATCACACATACCTTAAAAAATGGGAACCAATTTGGATTATTGACTAACTCCGATGGTGTCTCATTAGGAGCTTGCTTCACGAACATATCCCGAAGTGCATACAATCCCGCCATCACTTTGTTAAAATAACGGCTAACTGTCCCCCCGCCCTTTATAAAATCCACTTGCATGACTCTATTCTTTGACTTGTGCCCTACAATATGTAGGAACATGGCCGCCTGCTCCTCGACGGATACATGAATAGTGTCCTTGAGAAGATCATGCTGTCGCATTAATGATGCAAGATTCATGAAAGCAGGTCTTCGCATTCGTAGGCAATGCAAACAGCTACTTTCAGAACCATACAAAATTCTCTGCATGTGAGATTTTCTATGCAGATCCCGCATAGCTGAGGGCTCTCTAGGTATAGGGTCAGGTCTAGCGGAATTGTCAAGTTGTAAAGCTAAGAAGACAAACATTATTGCCTCCGCAGCAGAGGTACATAAATCACAAGACGAATGGTCTCCTTGTATATCCATGTCCACCTTAATTGCTTCAAACATAACTTAACGCGTAAGAGATGACTGACATATGATATTACCATATAGGCTGGAAATGAAAAAATATACATGTCTCTTCCCATTATCATATAGAACTTAAGACAAGCTCAAAACATAACCCACTGGATATCCCCTATAAATTAATTACATAGCATAAAACAATATGAATCACACTTTAAATATACACTTGTGCATATCCAAAACAATATCCCTCAGAATTACTATGTAATCATAGTCAAACACGCGGTTGTTGTACCTTTGATCCTGTAATTTCATCCCATAAATACCCAAACATTATATCAAGTAAAAATAGACACATCAGAAAAATTTCCCATTTCCCAATCATCAATTGGACGTAATTAAACATTTTGTATACTGAAAAAATAAATTATATATTCTAATTTTTTGAAACTTTAACTTTAAATGTACTTGATTTTAAACATATAAAAACATTCACTTTCAGTTGAAATGGGTATCCATGAATGTAAAAATCAAAATGGGGATGAAATGTTCCAACTAGCAAGCCATCCAGCATGTACGTAGTTAATCAAATCCATTCTGAACTTCCTCATTTTTTTCATCATTGGGCTATTTGGAAGAATGCGCAATTATTTGCATTCATCATACAAAGATTTCATCATACATAGAATTCATGCATCCATCCCTACCAACATCACGAGCTAAGATCCACATAGGGCCTAAACCCATGAAATTTGAAACCCTAGCCGCATGCCATTGCATTCATCATACAAAGATTTCATCATACATAGAATTCATGCACCCATCCCTACCAACATCACGAAATAAGATCCGCATAGTGCCTAAACCCAAGAAATTTGAAACCCTAGCCACATGCAGTGGCGGAGCCACATGGGGGCAAAGGGGGGCAATTGCCCCCACTGAACTTTTTAAAAAATAATCAGTATGTATAATGTATATTAGTTTACCCAATCAAAAAGAATATTTGCCCTCATATTTATTCTCTTTAATAGGCAATTAGCTAGTATGTATATTTGATGCATATTAGACACCGAGATACTTGCTTTGCCCCTTTATTAATTGCCCCCTCTATTAATTGCATAGTATTCATATTAATTATTGTGACTTTTAATTGCCCCCGTGTTAATTAGCTAGTATCCATATTAATTGCCCCCCCTTTGCCACCGTGTAGCTCCGCCAATGCATGCAAGAATAAAAGTCCAACATAACAAAAAAGAAACCCAACTACTGTATCTCTTTATATCAACTATTTAGTGTAGTCCTCGTCTAAATGTAATTATGATCTTCAAATACAATGGGCAAGTTGAAAGCTCAAGATTTGCTATAAAACAGAGCCACTCATTTATTTTACACAAAAAATTCATTCATTTTTCTTCCTTTTATGTTATCATTTTCTTATTTATAAATTTTTAAAAGAAAACTCTCAACTAAAGATGAAAGAATTGAAAGAGAACACTTTACTCATATTATCGTCAATTTATTTTTAATTATAAATTTATTTCTCTATTTTCTTGTTAATTTATTCAAAGCTTTTTATTGCTATGTTCTCCTTAATTGAATCTTGCAAAATATTCATTTGCTAAACTTTTACATGGATTCTACAAATGTTAACATTTGAATAGATCGGTCTTTTTTATTTTTCTTTGCAACTTCTTTGAAAATGATGCTATAGATTATATGTTTGGTTTTATTTTTGAATTAAACAAATACCGATCACTTTATCCATTTCCTACTACAATCGTGTGTACATGTTTCTAATTCAATCTTTCTGGAACTTTGTTGCATAAGTTTCCATTCTTTCTTCTTGCACACATCCTTCTTTCTGCATTACAAAGTATTAGATAGGTAAAATTCATTTTGTATGCAAATAACAAAGGCTCTTTATGTTATGATTTCTGTTTTGTTTCATTTTGTTCTTAGAAATTTGTATCAATAAAATTATGAAATTTGCATGTACCCTTCTTTATTTTTTAAAAAAGAAGATTTTTTGTTAAGTTTTTGCCCCCACTGTAGAAGTTTTCTGGCTCCGCCGCTGGCCACATGCCATCAAGAACAACAAGGTATAATAGCAAAAACACTTGGCCGCAAAGATCAATGACGATATGAACCCATTGCAGTATCAAAGCAAATGAAAATTCATATGACAGCTGAAGAAATTATACCTCGTCGATAATATCACAGATAAATTTTAGGTAAGCTCACAGATTTTGTCGATCTCCCCAGCAGACTAGGGTTTTGCTCTGAGCTTCGACGGCAAGGATGTTCGCCCAAGCTAGGCACACCCAAGTCAGACCCGACCTAGGTATCAAAGGAGGCAACCAATTCCAACGGAAAACCCCCGAAGAGCTAGGGTTTTTTGCCGCACCAACTGAAACCTGCGAAAACGAAGGAGAGAGGAGGGGTGTGCTGACCAAGTGGGCCCCAAATCGAGGATCCTCGCAAAATCCTCGTGAATTCAGGTGGATTTCAGCGCTTGGATTTGGCCATGCTACGTTGGAGAGAGATCGCCGGAGGGGAGCAGAGCAGCAGCGGAGCGAAAGAAACATGAGCGAAGAAAGTCGAGCGAAAAAATAGATGAAAAGCAGAGGAAGTGACGCGAAACCGTTCCCTTAAGGGCCTGTTTCTTTGCAAGGAAAGCGTCCGAGAAAGTCCTAAAAAGCTACTGTTCCCCGTCACTTCTCTCACTGTTCACCAAAATCCCTTTTGATCTTTCCCTCGGCCTGTTTCTTGGCGGAGAAAGTTGAGCGCGATTCCTCCGCCCTCTCTCTCCGACGTGTCTAGGCACTTTCTCGGCTGCGAAATCCCCGGAATTTGTGGGGATTGCAGGCGGGAATCCTTGATTTGGGCCCCGCTGAGATCACCTCACCCCTCTTTCTCGGGCGCGGGAGGCAACCGCCGTCTGATCTTGGTGGTTTAGGGTTTCAAACGGGATTTCTAGGGTTTCAAAGAGGCAGATCTTGCTGAGGTGTGCCAAGCTTAGGGCTTTTCAACGCCGGCGAAGCTTTGTGCAGAACCCTAGCAGATCGGTTAGTGTCGAGGTGATTTCTGAACGCCTGCTTGCTCGAAGGTATAATTTCTGAAGCCCTAAGTTAACTTTTGGCATTTTCAGTTGATGAACTTGATGAAATGGGTTTTTGATATGTGATTTTTGTACTGAATGTTTGCATGACGTTAGGGTTTCGAAATTCTGTGATTTTTGAAACCCTCTGCCTTGAGGAATATGTGATTTTCTGATGTTGTTGGTTAGGGTGATTTGAAGATAGGGTTTCGAAATTTTGTGATATTGAAACCAATCGCTTCGATGATTATGAGGTTATGAGGTTGTGATTTAGTGGGTGATGCACATTGGTGATGTTATTTTGGGATTTCTCACCCATTTGCTTCGATGAAATTCTGTTGCTTATGATGATGGGAATATGTGCATGATTCTAGTTACTGATCCCCATTTACAACATATGTGAATTAACTAAATCCACATAATCAACGCAAAGAAACAGGCCCTAAGGTGTGCATTATTCCAAAAAGCCCAGTGATGAAAAATAAAAATATGAAGTTGGAATGAGAGGATGGGATAAAGTTATATATGCTGGAGGGCGTGCTTGAAGGTTCCTGTTAATAACATATTTGTGCAAACGAGGGTTGTTCAATTTTTCTGAAGTGAAAGGGGTTATTTTTGAAATATTATAAATGCCTCGATTTCAATATAAAATAACAAAAGTTTTGATGAATTTTTTTGCGCATGTCTCATTATTTCAGCTTGGGGTTTTTGTTGTTGTTATGTTTGGAGAATGTAATAAATATGTGGGCCATGGCTCCTACATATGTGATTTAGGTATGGAATGGGATGGTCATGGTTAATAGTTTCAGATTTTTTGGGGATTGGGTCATTGATGAATTATGTGTTTTTTTGGGTGGTATTATTTGGGAATTTGTATCACTTTTTTTTGTCAAGGCTCATTGTGTCATTTTGGGAATTTGATGTTATTATGTGTGGCTACTTTTAACAATTTTTGGTGCATGGCACCTATCTCCTTCTTGATGTTATGGAATGGGATGATCATGGATAACTGTATAAGACGTGTTGGGAATTGGATAATTGATGAATTCAGTGTTTTTTTGGTTATAGTCTATGGGGCTTCGTATAACTTTTTTTTGTCAAGGCTCATTGTGTCATTTTGGGAATTTGATGTTATTATGTGTGGCTACTTTTAACAATTTTTGGTGCATGGCACCTATCTCCTTCTTGATGTTATGGAATGGGATGATCATGGATAAATGTTTAAGACATTTTGGGGATTGGGTCATTGATGAATTATGTGTTTTTTTGGTTATATTTCAATCGGGGCTTTGTCTCAGATTTTTTTTGCTTGTCTCCTTATGTCATTTTGGGTTTTTTCTTTTGGTTGGTTTGGCTAATTTTATCAATTTTTGGTGCATGGCACCTAGCTCCTTGTTTCAGTTTTGGTGTGTTTTGGGCATGTATCCTTGTTGCACAAATGGTGTTAACAGGCAGGAGCAACTGCAACGCAACCAGATGTGTGACTATGATTACAAATTTTATCTGAGGGCCAGTGATTTGGAGTTGCACAATTTTATCTAAAAGGTGTTATTCATATGTAGTATGTTATGAAAATAATTAACATTAAATAAATGTGTTATTCAATTAAGGGTGACATGGATACACAAGGAGACCATTCGGGTTGTGAGTTATGTACCGCCGCCGCAGCTGCAATAACGTTTGTCGTACTAGCCTTACAATTGCACAATTCCGCTAGGCCCGACCCTATACCCAGAGAGCCCTCAGCTATGCGGGATCTGCATAGGAAATCCCACATGCGGAGAATTTTGTGGGGGTCGGAAAGTAGCTGTTTGCACTACCTACGAATGCGCAGACATGCTTTCATGAATCTTGCAGCATTAATGCGCCAGCGTGATCTTCTCAAGGACACTATTCATGTATCCGTAGAGGAGCAGGTGGCCATGTTCCTTTATATGGTAGGGCACAAGTCAAAGAATAGAGTAATGCAAGTGGATTTCATAAGGGGAGGGGGGACAGTGAGCCGATATTTTAACAAAGTGATGGCGGGACTGTGTGCACTTAGGGATATGTTCGTGAAGCAAGCTCCGAATGAGACGCCGCCGGAGATACTTAATAATCCAAATTGGTTCCCATATTTTAAGGTACATGTGAGTATATGTATATGTGGCAGTATAATAAGGATCGCTTTTGTTGCTGCACAGTGTTCACATTTAATATGTTGTAGGACTGCATCGGTCTCATTGATGGGACGCACATAGACGCCACGCTACCAGCAAGGCTCGTACCCCGGTTTAGAGGGCGAAAGGGGGTGACGCAGAATGTGCTTGCAGCTGTTACCCCAAACAAAAGATTCACATATGAAATTCAGTACGCAGTAAAGAATATAGCAAACAGCGTAAAAGCACGCAACATACAAGGACACACAAGAATTGGTTTCGCAGTTCGGTGCGCACACCTACATCTGCGGGGCCACGCCCAGAAAATTGAATACTTCACTAAAAAAGATTGGAGAATACAAATTCTACAATTCACGCTTTAATAAGGAAGAACACTCTCATCCTTAAAAACAAACCGTGAGGGGATGATCGCAATCAACCCCGTGAAGTATTCTTGGCAAGCTCCCCTTGCCTGCAAGCTCCCCTTGCACCACCGACTCGATCAACTCCCTTGATCCTGCGTGTCGCAGCCGTCGGCTTCCCTCCCGGAGATTATCCTTGAACTTCTCAAACTCAAGCGTTAACCCTAGCCGCCAAACAACCCATGGCTTAAAAGGAAACGCCCCTGTCGTCTTTGGTTCAATTTCCACGCAGGCAATCAAACCAAGATTCGGCTCCATCTTCAGCAACAACTGCACCATCTTCAACAAGAAGAAGATCCCGAAAGATCCTAAAGAGGCGGTTACGAGATCCTGATAAATCCGAACGTGGCAGCGGCAAGAGTATTGATTTGCCGAAAATCTCTCTTCAACCGATTCTCAAGAGATAGCGCACAATCAACAATAAATCATTTAATAACCACCATAAGAGCAGAAACAGCAAGATAGAAAATAGCGGAATACGCTGGCTCCAGTTACGCATCCTATTGAGCACCACGGCGCACCAGGTATGCAAGTAAGCATAGTTTGTTGAACATCCTGGTCCAACAATCTGTTCAACAAAATGTCCAACATTCTCTTCTACATCTGGCAGGGATATCAACCTATCCAACATTCTCCAGTGCCACATATGACAAGACGCATACTAGAATGACCACAGAATAAATCCTAACAATCTCCCCTTTTGTCAATTGGTGGCACAACATACGGTATGATAGAAGAGAAGGTCATTGATAACTTTTCAAACCCCTGAAGCCACATTTGATTAGTAGATGCTCAACACCCAGCACAACGACATTCACCAATATGTTCAACAAAACGACCAACGAGGTCCAACAAGACTTCCAGCATAGACTTCCAACATAATATCTAACTATGTCCAACAAAACTTGCAACATAGTATCCAACAAAACTTCCAACAACCACCCAGTAAAATAACAGAGAGGGAGAGAAGAGAGAAAACAAAGCATACCACATAAATTCTCCCCTTTTGCGCCACCAAAGGACAAATACTTCAGAGACCTGCGGAGGGACCACCCCGGAGAGAAGACAGCTTGCTCTGCAATAGCTCCTTGTGGCGATTCAGAAGAACTCGCTGGCTTTCAAGGACCAGAATTTGATCATCAATATTCTGAAGGGCAGTTTCGAGAAACTGAATGTCAACCGTACTTGCGGAGGAAGTAGAAGCATTAGCAGAACCGAGTGGAGGAGACTGAGATGCAGGAGGCACGGAGCCAGACGGTTCAGCATTTGGAGGTGGAGACAGACTATCAGGAAAAGAGGGCACCACCTCAGAGATATCATTGAGTTTACCAGCCACCGACTTAACTGTATATGAGATACTGTCACAGGTAGAGGGAAGATCCGAAGGGGACAAGGGCACCTTTTGAGCCAAAAGTAACATGGAGATGAGAGCTCCATGAGGTAAAGAGGTCCCGGAGGAAGAGAGTTCAGCAAAAGATAAGATAGAATCGAAGATGATTCTTCCCAAATTGAACACCTGAGACGTGCCAGCAGAAAACAATAGTTTGCACATGTCCCTAGTGACTACTGAAACATTGGAGGTGGGCAACCAGTTTCGAGTAGCAACTCTGAATAGAATAAAATACTTTGCCGTAAGTGCAGATGAGGGAAACACAGAAGACTTAGTAGGCCAGCGTGACAACTTTCCAGCAGTCACGACTTCAATCAGACGATCAAAACTCACTCCAGAAGTGTCACCAAACGCAGGAACAGATTGAGAACATTTCCATTCTAACAATTTGTTCAGAGATGCAGGAGAGAATGTGACAATCTTTCCTCGGACATAGTTTCTGAAATTCCAACGAGAGGATCCATCACTAGCAGATTTGGAGAGATTACAGTAAAACTCTCGCACCAAGGTAGGATAATAGACACTGAAGCATGTGGCAGCATGGATAAGACCAAGATCTTTCAGAATAGATTCCAACTGAGTCTTGTCAAAGGATGATATATTGAGGATTTTTTCAGATATGAGAGGTTTCTCGGAGTAAGCTGGCCATCTGTTCTTACGTGATTTGTCAAAAAAAGTTTTGCTCAGAGCATCTGAAGATGAAAACGAGGGAGGGCGACAAGGAGCAGAAGCTGAAAGTTTAGGTCGCTTGGAAGGAGAGGACTCAGCACTCCTGGATGGTGGAGGAATAGGGCGCTTCTTGGACACAGATCTACTCTTGCGCATATAAGAGGACAGAGGAGGATCATTTTCATCAGGTAACTCACATGTTGAAGGATTTGTTGCAACATTTTGTGCAACAAAATCTTCATCACCATCCTCCATACGGGGAATAGCATCAGTAATTGACCCAGAAATGTCACCATCAGCAACAGAAGAGTCTTGAGTCACGCCACAACGATCAGCAGAACCTGTCATAGTCTCAGCAGCAACAACAACATCATCTTGGCCAACTTGCACAGCATCAGTTTCAGGCAGCACTGAGGGAAGATCCACATCTTGGCCAGTCAGAGGTTCTCCTGAAATGTCAAGATTCATAGGACCAGGGACCAACCCCACAGCATCTTTGGGAGACTGCCTATTTTCAGAAACACCACCGGCAGGCTCCGCAGCTCCACTCGACACAGTTTGACCCACAGAAGAGTAGTCAAGGCATGCTCCTTGGACACAGACATCATCCGTGGGTTCTCTTTCAGACTCAGGCACTTGCTGAGAGAAGACAGGAGATACAGGCTGAGCACCTTCATTTGAATCAAGATTATTGACATTAGCCACATTTTGAGCGGTCACATCAACTTCACATCTGGGAGACAGAGGGACAGGGACCTCTTCCTGAGATGGAATAGTAGGCACAGTATCAGCATCAACATCAGCTTCCATTTCAACATCCTTGTTCATCTTTTCATCACTTTGCACAAAAGAGTTCTCAGAGAACATATTAGCCGATGACGCTCCTGAAGTCCCTCTCAACTTAGGCAAATCAGCAAACACAGGGGAATCTTCAGAATCAGAGATGTCTATCACATCAATTTCAGAGATTTTAACAAAAGATGTCGGATTCCAGGTGCGAATGACAACTTTTCTATCTCGAGGAACTCTCACGCTCATAACTTTTCCCAAAATCTTCTTACGCATCAGACCTTTAAAATGAATATGTGATACATCCACATAAGAGAGATCCAATTCTTTTCCTGTTCTTCTCAAATACCAGAACCAGTCTTGGATAGTAACCGGATCAGGATAGCATTCATCATCATCATACACATCATCATCCTCGGGAATTTTGGGAAGGGGGAATTCAAGAATTGGGGAAAAGTTCACCAACTCAAAATTCGAGACTTTGGAAGGATGCATGCTCCCAAACGAGGAAGAAGAGAGAGATGGAGAGGGATTACCACTGGAGGTTCTTTGCACAGGACGAGGAAACACCCCTTTACGTTTAACCGAAGAAGACGAGGACGGCGGAGCACTTTTACGAGCGGAAGTTCGTCGAGAAGACCGACGAGGAGGCAGAGATGATTCTCCCGACTGATTTCTAGTCATGGTAGACAAACTGGGAGAAGCTTCAACCAAGCCAATTTCAAGAACCCTAGAAGCGGGTGAAGGAGAATCTTGGAGAAAGATTTGAGTTGAGGAAAAAGCAAAAATGCGCCTTGGGAATGAAAAGAGGTAGAGGGTAATAATAACGGGTAATAAAATAAAAGAGAACAAATACCGACCCGTCAGCAGAGATTGAAAGACCCTCATAGTGTTGCAACAAACTGTTGCAACAAAATGCACAACACAGGGGGCAACATTAGATACGACACAGCCCTAGGGCTTGCCGCAATTCCTCAAATCTGGCTGAATCAAGAGGCTTTGTAAAAATGTCTGCTAGTTGATTAGCTGTAGCAACATACTCCATAACCAGGGATTTCTTCTCAACCAGCTCTCTAATAAAGTGATGTCGGATGTCAATGTGTTTCGTTCTAGAATGCTGAACATGATTCTTGGAGATATTTATAGCACTCTGATTGTCGCATAAAATAGTCATTGCTCCTTGTTCCAGACCATAGTCTACCAACATTTGCTTTAACCAAAGCAATTGTGTACAACAACTTCCTGCAGCAATATACTCAGCCTCTGCTGTAGATAACGATATGGAGTTCTGTTTTTTACTATACCACGACACCAGATTGTTCCCCACATAAAAACACCCTCCGGTGGTGCTTTTCCGATCATCTGTATTTCCTGCCCAGTCAGCATCACTATATCCTGAGACAAGAGTATTCGTATCCTTTGTATACCATATACCATAGTCTGCAGTTCCGCTGATATACCTGATAATCCTTTTTACAGCAACAATATGAGATTCCTTAGGGCTTGCTTGATAACGAGCACAGACTCCAACACTAAAGCTGATATCTGGTCGGCTAGCTGTTAGATATAACAGGCTACCTATCATGCTTCTGTAAAGAGTAACTTCAACATCTCTTCCTCCTTCATCCTTAGAGAGTTTTTCAGATGTGCTCATGGGAGTCCTAACATGTCCGGCACTTTCTAAACCAAATCTCTTGACAAGATTTCTAGCATACTTGCTCTGCGAGATGAATAGACCATCCTGACACTGTTTAACTTGGAGCCCAAGAAATATATTCAACTCACCAACCATGCTCATTTCAAACTCCCTTTGCATGAGATTAATGAACTCATGCACAAGTTGTTGTGATGTTGAGCCGAAGACTATGTCATCAACATAGATCTGGGCAATCATCACACTTGATCTTGTCCTTTGAACAAATAAGGTCTTATCAACTCCTCCTCTTTCATATCCCTTTTTGAGAAGATACGTGGTCAATCTCTCATACCAGGCCCTTGGTGCTTGCTTCAGCCCATACAACGCCTTCTTCAGCTTGTACACATGATTCGGAAGAAACGGATCAGCAAAGCCTTTGGGTTGTTCAACATACACTTCTTCATTCAACAACCCGTTTAGAAAGGCACTTTTCACGTCCATTTGATGCAGTTTGAAGTTTAAGCTACAGGCAACCGCAAGTAACAGTCTAACAGATTCCAACCGTGCTACAGGGGCGAATGTCTCATCGAAGTCAATGCCTTCCACTTGGGTATACCCTTGAGCAACAAGCCGGGCTTTATTCCGGGTGACATTTCCCTTCTCATCTGTCTTATTTTTGAATATCCACTTTGTCCCGATGACATTAGTTCCTTTTGGTCTCTCCACAAGACTCCAAACGTCATTTCGTTGGAATTGGTTCAGTTCCTCTTGCATGGCCGAGATCCAGAAATCATCACCCATTGCTTCCTTCACATTTTTGGGTTCGATAGTAGAAAGAAAGCAAGCATACCCAGCCAGATCTATGTAATTAACACGACTAGTGCCTCTGGTGCGACGACTGTCGTGAACGTCACCAATGATTAGATCCGGCGGATGATCTCGTATGATCTTTGTAATTCCCTCAGCATCTTGAGCATTATCAGCTTCTACTTGGGTTGACTCCATGTTGGCAGTATCCTGTGTTGCAACAATTTGTTCAACATGGTTCTGTTTGGTTTTGTTTGTTGCAACATCACTTTCAACACGAACATCATCTTCATTTATGTCTTCTTGAACTCCTTTCTCACCGGTCAGAATAGATTCTCCCTGATCAAAATCATCAACCACAACGTTAATGGATTCCATCATGACATCTGTTCGTTCATTCAGCACTCGGAACGCACGACTCCGTGTAGAATACCCCAAGAAAATTCCTTTGTCACTCTTGGTGTCGAATTTCCGTCTTGGTGTTCGATCTTGCAGGATGTAGCACTTGCTTCCAAAAATATGAAAGTAGGAGACATCAGGCTTTCGACCTTTCCATATTTCATATGGAGTTTTCTCAGTCAGTGGTCGAAGATAGACCCTGTTGATGGTGTAACAAGCAGTATTAATCGCTTCAGCCCACCACTTAGTATTCACTTTTCGAGCATTCAGCATAACACGAGCCATTTCCTGAAGAGTTCGATTCTTCCTTTCGACAACTCCGTTTTGCTGAGGAGTCTTAGGAGCCGAGAATTCATGTCATATACCTTGTGCCTCACAGAATTCAGAGAATGAGTGATTCTCAAACTCTTTTCCGTGATCACTACGGATTCGAATGACTTTCCCTATGTTGTCTCCTCTTTCTACTTGTAGACGAGTACACAGGTTTTTGAAAGCATTAAAAGTGTCTGATTTTCCTTCAGAAAATCCACCCAGGTGAAGCGTGAAAAATCATCAACACAAACAAAAATGTACTTCTTACCTCCGACACTTGTTTCTGAAGTGGGTCCAATCAGATCCATATGCAGTAGCTCCAGAGTTTTTGATGTTGTGATACTCTGAATTTGTTTGTGACTAATTTTCTTCTGCTTCCCCAGTTGGCAAGCTTCGCACACTCCTTCCTTCTTCTTGATTAACGTAGGCATTCCTCGGACAGCTCTTGCTTTGGAGATTTTCATTAAGGTCTTGAAGTTAACATGGCCTAATTTCTGATGCCATTGTTCAGAAGCATCAGTGGTGATACTCAGACATCTGTCAGGTTCTTGCAATAGGTAGCAGTTGTCACTGGATCTTTTTCCAGAAAGAATACATACTTTATCACTGTTAAACACAAGACATTCATTTTTGTTGAACCGAACCAGTAGCCCTTGATCGCACAGCTGACTTATACTGATAAGATTAGCCTTTAGATTTTCAACATGCATCACATCTTTCAATTTCAGAGTTTCTGTCATATTGAGATTACCTTTTCCAATAACTTTGCTTCTCTGTCCGTCCCCAAAGGTGACATGACCTTTATTTCCAGCAATGTACTCAGACAGAAGTCCCTTGTTTCCTGTCATGTGCCGAGAGCACCCACTGTCAAAGTACCACTGATTTTCTGCAAAGGTAGCTAAAGAGGTGTATGCAACCATACTGACCAGTTCCGACTTCTTAATCCACTTCATGCTTGTCTGTTGCTGTGGATGAACAATATTTCTTCCTTCACTCACATGCTTCATGCGCTTGAAACACCTCCAATCATTATGTCCTATTTGTTTACAGTAACTGCATATAAGCTGTCTAGGAGTAGTACCTCTTCTGTTCTTTCCTCGTGGCTTGACCTCATCATGTGGATTCCATTTAACATGTTCCTTAGCATTGAGACTACTCCTAGTCTTGGGTGTGTGAAAATTGCTCCCTCTGTTGTACCCAACTCCAGTTCGATCTCCAGCGACTTTTCCCATGTTGAGGATGTCATTGAGTTTGGTTTTCCCAGAGTTCCATCTGTTAACCGTGCTTTCAGCCTTCTCAGCTCTCATTATGGCTCTCTTCATGTCTCTCTCACAGTTCCGGAGACTTGCTTCAGTCTTCAGAAGTTTGATTTGATATGTATTCTTCTCACTCCTCAACTTAGAGCATTCATCTTTCAGTTTCTTGTTGGTTTCACAAATTTCCATCCATTTGTAGAACATAGTTTGATAGGCTATGCGGATTTCCTCATCATCAATATCTTCTTCACTCCCGACTTCTGATTCAGCTTCACTGTCAGAATCAGCTTTGTTTGTTGTAACATTTTGTACAACATGTTCTCCCTTGTGCTTCGTTGTAGCAGTACATGTTGCAACATTATGTTCAACAAGGCTGGCGAACTTGCCTTCAGATTTGTCATTCAGAATAGCTGTGAACGCCACATAATTACTGGTTATGTCTTCATCTTCCTCGCTATCTCCAGAGTCTTCATCGCTCCAAGTGCTGGCAAGAGATTTCCCTTTTAGCTTCTTTAGAGTGTTTGCACACTCTGCCTGTATATGTCCGAAACCTTCACATTCTCTACACTGTATTCCCTTTCCTTTGTTTTTAGACTCATACCTTTGTATAGGACGACCAGCATTCCTTTCACCTGCAGGAGGTCCTGTCCGCACCTTTTTATTGGTAGCTTTAAAATTCTGACCTTTATTGCTGATCTTTCTCATCATCTTGCTAAAGTTTTTGGTGAGAAGCGCGATATCATCTTCGAGTTCTGTCTCATCATCAGATTTTGATGGTTCACTGGCTTCAATCTTCAAGGCAACACCCTTCTCCTTTTTGTTTTGTTTGAGATTCATCTCATAGGTCTGTAAGGATCCCATGAGTTCGTCCAATCTCATGGTCGAAGTGTTCCTTACCTCCTCTATAGCTGCAATCTTTGCTGAAAATTTATCTGGCAGGGACCTCAGAGTTTTTTCAACAAGCTTCTTTTGAGAATACTTCTTACCCAGTTGAAATGCCTGGTTAGCAATATCTCTCAATCTTCCATTGAACTCTGCAACCGTCTCGTTTTCGTTCATCCTTAGATTTTCAAACTGGCTGGCGAGCATCTGTAATTTTGAGGCCTTAACAGTGCTGGTTCCTTCATGCACATTTTGAAGTATGTCCCAAGCTTCTTTAGCATGCTCACAAGTTGATATAAGCTTGAACTGCTCTTCATCAACGGCAGTAAAGATGGCGTTAACCGCCTTAGAGTTTCCTAAGGCATCACGTTCTTCATCAGAATTCCAGTCTCTAACAGGTTTGAAGCTCTCCTTGCCTTCTTTGTTGACTTCAACCGGAGGATTCCATCCTTCAACTGTAGCAACCCAAGCTTTTTCATCCAAGGACTTGATAAAAGCTCGCATACGAGACTTCCAATAGGTGTAGTTCGATCCAGTAAGCAAAGGGGGACGAGTGACCGAAGCACCTTCTTTTGTGTTCATGATCAGCGTACTGACCTACAGGATCACATCCACTTTGAAAGAAGGTCAAAGTATTGTAGATGACAGGCTCTGATACCAAATGAAATTCAGTACGCAGTAAAGAATATAGCAAACAGCGTAAAAGCACGCAACATGCAAGGACACACAAGAATTGGTTTCGCAGTTCGGTGCGCACACCTACATCTGCGGGGCCACGCCCAGAAAATTGAATACTTCACTAAAAAAGATTGGAGAATACAAATTCTACAATTCACGCTTTAATAAGGAAGAACACTCTCATCCTTAAAAACAAACCGTGAGGGGATGATCGCAATCAACCCCGTGAAGTATTCTTGGCAAGCTCCCCTTGCCTGCAAGCTCCCCTTGCACCACCGACTCGATCAACTCCCTTGATCCTGCGTGTCGCAGCCGTCGGCTTCCCTCCCGGAGATTATCCTTGAACTTCTCAAACTCAAGCGTTAACCCTAGCCGCCAAACAACCCATGGCTTAAAAGGAAATGCCCCTGCCGTCTTTGGTTCAATTTCCACGCAGGCAATCAAACCAAGATTCGGCTCCATCTTCAGCAACAACTGCACCATCTTCAACAAGAAGAAGATCCCGAAAGATCCTAAAGAGGCGGTTACGAGATCCTGATAAATCCGAACGTGGCAGCGGCAAGAGTATTGATTTGCCGAAAATCTCTCTTCAACCGATTCTCAAGAGATAGCGCACAATCAACAATAAATCATTTAATAACCACCATAAGAGCAGAAACAGCAAGATAGAAAATAGCGGAATACGCTGGCTCCAGTTACGCATCCTATTGAGCACCACGGCGCACCAGGTATGCAAGTAAGCATAGTTTGTTGAACATCCTGGTCCAACAATCTGTTCAACAAAATGTCCAACATTCTCTTCTACATCTGGCAGGGATATCAACCTATCCAACATTCTCCAGTGCCACATATGACAAGACGCATACTAGAATGACCACAGAATAAATCCTAACAACATACGTACTGGCCGGGTGGGAAGGATCCGCAAATGATTTTACGGTCCTGAAAGATGCATTGTCTTTACCCCCCCCACTGGGGCTGCGAGTGTACGAAGGTAATATATTAAAATTAACATATAACTAAGTTTTACGTATCTCAGATAGCGTCTGAACAGAAAACTGGTTGCCTTTGTATGCATGTAGGTAAATATTACCTTTGCGATGCTGGATATACGACAATGCCAGGATTCATATCGCCGTACAGGGGAGTTAGATACCATTTGAAGGACCATACTGATCGGGTTCCTCGAAATCGACGAGAGCTATTCAACCTGCGCCATTCTACATTAAGATCAAAGATCGAGTCCACTTTTGGTATCCTAAAGAACAAGTTTAAAATATTGACATCCAAACCTCACTACCCATTCAAGAGCCAGGTCGCTACCGTACTATCGTGCACTGTTTTGCATAATTACATCCAGATTGCAAATCCTCATGACCCCCAACTATATGAAGAAGGGGATGGGGTGGAGGAGGAAGTAGAGGGTATCGATGATAGAGATGACGATGTTATTGATCTATCCCAGTAGGGGACCGTTCGTGAACAAACCGAACAACGGGATCAGTGGAAAATGCGCAGGGAGAAGATAGCTTGGGATATGTGGGTGGACTACTGTAACATAAACAATAACGGGAACACAGATGAGGGTGGCCTATGAGGGGGTCGTTCTATTTGCCTAGTCTGAACATTGTGTCAATGTTCATTTCTTATTGCATGACGTTCGGTGTGTTTAGGATGACAATATTTTCATACTTTGGCTGATCATTTTAATCATTTAAATTTCTGTATTATCTCTGCAAATTCGTTATCATGTCAATAACAATAAACTTATGCGTTTTAATAACAATGAAATTGATGATGTAGGGATGGAAGGATCTAAAAAATCAGGGCATGGGGGCGAGCCCTCCCCGGATGGGAGTGATCCAATGCAACATTTATATGAAAATCTATATGGGACACAACGTGGAGATGCGGAGAGGAGGGTGGAACCCCTTCTGAACCGTCCAATTCCCATGCGGGTTCCACCTAACCCCTACCAAATGCTTGGATACCAATCTGGTGGGCATGGACTGCCATATCAACCTTATGGAAATTACACATTGTCAATGCAAATGCCCTTGTCTCCACAAATGCAAATGTCCATGTCTCCTCCAATGCAAATGCCCATGTCTCCTCCATTGCAAATGCCCATGACTATGCCCTCACCTAGTGGCCATGGGTATATGCATATGCTACAGGGGGGAGAAATACCCAATTTCAGACCCACCTCCTCGCACATTGCATGCGCGATGCCCTCGCCAAAAAGTGGAAATGAAAGAACGCCCGGCAGCGACTCCTCGAGGAAGTCGAGCCGACGTACTGATGAAGCAGAGGGGTCTGTATCAAGTCCAAGCAAAAAGCTGAAGCAGCTTGCCTCGTCTTCACAACATAACAAAATTTGGAAGCCCGAGCACGATGCCACCCTGATTCCATTGCTAGCAGACCTTGCACGGTAGGGCCTTAAGGTCGATAAGACCTTTAAAGGGTCCGCCTTCAATGCCGTGGCAGCTGAAATCAATAAATCTCATGGGACGTCCTTCACAAGTGGTAATGTGAGAAACCACATGAAATCATTGAAGACGCGTCTCAAGGATGTGTACGATTGCATGGAAATTAGAGGGGCGGGCTGGGATGTTGATAATAAGATTATTCAGCTGGAGCCAGAAATTTATGACACGTGGGCGGCGGTAAATACTTCTACCTTCTACATAGGCTAGGTGCTAGTACATAGGCTAGGTGCTAGTTCATAAATTATAGATATGAATTGTATATTCATATATGCTTTGGTAATCGTTCAGGCAAACCCTCGCAAGCGTGCATATGTGAACCATCCACTACCATGGTTCGATGATCTCGTTGTCATCATCGGGGATGACGCAGCACGTGGGGATATGTCCTGTTCCTTGTACGATAGCTTTGCAGGCCCATTCTCTGGAGGGGAAGGTGAGCCCGTCACGCCGGATCCGACACATATATGTACTCCACCCCACCATGTCCCTGAGGACATACCCACACAGGCTTCTACAGGAGAGTGTCCATATGGGGGGCCAAGAAATGCTACCCCACCATCGCTGGGGAAGAAGAAACAGCGGCGTCGCGCTGTCAGGGAAGACCCTGATGTAATGCGTGATATTGCCTGCAACGTGAAAGAGGTCGCTGAGGCTATTAGGAGTGCACACTCCCAGCCCCACTGGACTGAAACTCTTGCACATACTGTGTACGCGTTTACGGAGTACCCTCACCACGTCCTGTTGAAGTTGTATAAAGATCTTAGCATGAATGAGCTGGCTGGGCGTCAATTTTTGGCCGTGCCACAGCAGAGTCGAAAGCTTATACTTGAAGATTTAGTGGCAGAAATGAACAGGGACTTGAGGAACGCTGGTTATGACAGCGGAGATGGCATCGGATAGATATGAGAATGGGTGGATTATTAGGTATGGTGGTTGAGTGGGGAGTAGAGGTCGTTGGGGTTGGGTATGTTTTGTATGGGTACGTATGAAACATATTGGCATGTCGCATTGCTGTTTTTTGTGTGGCGTGTCTCCTAGATGCTTTTTGTGTGTGAATGTGAACAATGTGACGTAGGCTAATGGGTGCAGGGTATGTGGCATGTCTACATAATGCTGGGTGACTTGATATGAAACATATTTGCAATGCTCTAAGGTTCAATTTTTTGGTTAATGTCTCACTTTTGATGATTTGGCTGCATGGTACATATTTTGGTATATTTTATCCATGTTGTTTTTTTGTTGTTATGTGATACATATGGGCAGGGCCTACTGGTGCAGGTTTTGGGCCATGTCTCCATGTTGCAGTGTGTGATATTATGAAACATAAGTGGATGGCTCCTATTATCAGATTTGGTTTATGGCTCCTTGTAGATGTTTCCCTATAAGCCCAATGATGAAGATATGTACATGATCCCTGTGTCCATGGGATATGAAAAAGATAGGTGGATATATGCTGGATGGTTCCACTATCTCTGCGTGTGTGTTATGTGATGGAGCAACTGCTTATGACCACCATGATTTATTGCTAACTAAACTTTCTTCCCGAGGGCGATAAAAACACATCTGTTTCTCAATGTTCACAGCAGCACCAATGTGCAATGCCCCCAAAAAAATAAAACTGGGTATAAAAACACATATGTTTCAGCCCTATGATGACTAACATATAATGATCACTTTGTCCCTCGGTTACGAAGAAAAAGTTGTATTAGGTGTGAAGGTTCATTCAAAATGAGCAACCGCCTAATACATACTGAATGCTTAAAAACATGTTACCCTGAGGGCTTAGAAACATATGTGTTTTTATACCCATTTTAATTTTTTTGGGGTCTTTGCACATTGCTGCTGCAGTGAACATTGAGACACATGTGTGTTTTTATACCCAGTTTAATTTTTTGGGGGCTTTGCACATTGGTGCTGCAGTGAACATTGAGACACATATGTGTTTTTATACCCAGTTTAATTTTTTGGGGGCTTTGCACATTGGAGCTGCAGGGAACATTGAGCAACAAATGTGTTTTTATACCCAGTTTAATTTGATTGGGGGCTTTGCACATTGGTGCTGCAGTGAACAATAAGAAACAGAGGTGTTTTTATACCCAGTTTAATTTTTTTGGGGGATTTCCACATTGGTGCTGCATTGAACATTGAGAAACATTTGTGTTTTTATACCCAGTTTAATTTTTTGGGGGCTTTGCACATTGGTGCTGCAGTGAACATTGAGACACATGTGTGTTTTTATACCCAGTTTAATTTTTTGGGGGCTGTGCACATTGGTGCTGCAGTGAACATTGAGACACATATGTGTTTTTATACACAGTTTAATTTTTTGGGGGCTTTGCACATTGGAGCTGCAGGGAACATTGAGCAACAAATGTGTTTTTATACCCAGTTTAATTTGATTGGGGGCTTTGCACATTGGTGCTGCAGTGAACAATGAGAAACAGATGTGTTTTTATACCCAGTTTAATTTTTTTGGGGGGATTTCCACATTGGTGCTGCATTGAACATTGAGAAACATTTGTGTTTTTATACCCAGTTTAATTTTTTTGGGGGCTTTGCACATTGGTGCAGCAGGGAACATTGAGAAACATATGTGTTTTTATACCCAGTTTAATTTTTTTGGGGGCTTTGCACATTGGTGCTGCAGTGAACATTGAGCAACAGATGTGTTTTTATACCTTGTTTAATTTTTTGGGGGGCTTTGCACAATGGTGCTGCAGTGAACATTGAGAAACAGATGTGTTTTTATACCTTGTTTAATTTTTTTGGGGGCTTTGCACATTGGTGCTGCAGTGAACATTGAGACACTTATGTGTTTTTATACCCAGTTTAATTTTTTTGGGGGCTTTGCACATTGGTGCTGTAGTGAACAATGAGAAACAGATGTGTTTTTATACCCAGTTTAATTTTTTGGGGGGCTTTGCACATTGGTGCTGCAGTGAACATTGAGACACATGTGTGTTTTTATACCCAGTTTAATTTTTTTGGGGGCTTTGCACATTGGTGCTGCAGTGAACATTGAGAAACAGATGTGTTTTTATACCTTGTTTAATTTTTTGGGGGGCTTTGCACAATGGTGCTGCAGTGAACAATGAGAAACAGATGTGTTTTTATACCTTGTTTAATTTTTTTGGGGGCTTTGCACATTGGTGCTGCAGTGAACATTGAGACACATATGTGTTTTTATACCCAGTTTAATTTTTTTGGGGGCTTTGCACATTGGTGCTGCAGTGAACATTGAGAAACAGATGTGTTTTTATACCCAGTTTAATTTTTTGGGGGGCTTTGCACATTGGTGCTGCAGTGAACATTGAACAACAAATGTGTTTTTATACCCAGTTTAATTTTTTGGGGGGCTTTGCACATTGTTGCTGCAGTGAACATTGAGACACATGTGTGTTTTTATACCCAGTTTAATTTTTTTGGGGTCTTTGCACATTGGTGCTGCAGTGAACATTGAGACACATATGTGTTTTTATACCCAGTATAATTTTTTTGGGGGCTTTCCACATTGGTGTTGCAGTGAACATTGAGAAACATATGTGTTTTTGTACCCAGTTTAATTTTTTTGGGGGCTTTGCAAAGTGGTGCTGCAGTGAACATTTAGAAACTTATGTGTTTTTTCCCAGTTTCTATTTTTTGGGGGCAATGCACATAGGTGCAGCTGGGAACAATGAGAAACATTTGTGTTTTTATACCCAGTTTAATTTGATTGGGGGCTTTGCACATTGGTGCTGCAGTGAACATTGAGACACATTAGTGTTTTTACCCATTTTCTTTTTTTGTGGCTTTTCACATTGGTGCTTCTGTGGATACTGAGAAACATATGGGTTTTTATACCCAGTTTAATTTTTTTCTGGTGCATTGCACAGTGGCTGACCCTAGCCCAATGATGAAGATAATTAGCTGATCCCCTTGTCCCTCGGGTATGAAAAAATAGGTGGTTGTAGCCTGGATGGTTCCATTACCGATGAGGGGGAGAGAGATATGATGGAGCAACTGCTTATGTCCACCAGGATTTATTGAAAAATTACCTTTCTTCCTGAGGGCTTATGTATACCATAAACACAAACATCTACATTGAGCCATGACACAAAAATGACTTTATGAGCCATTCACATATGTTTCAGCCTGCTGATGATGTAGATATATATACAGTTCAATTTGTCTCTATGTTACAATATTTCCTTTTATCTTTTACTTCTGAATTAAGCCAGGTGATGTAATCTTCCACGGGGTTGTCATTGTCTGTAGGTACGCTGCTTCCCCCATTTTTCATGTCATTGTTATATCTCTTTAAATCATTATTCACGCTAACATTTGTTATTTCTTGCAAGGTTAAAATGAGCACCGGTTCCAGCTCTTCTATTCAATCCAGACCCAGATTTCCTGCAGGCGGTGAGTTGGCGGCTGATGATGATGACAGCAAGGTTTGCTACTGTCGGTTCAGGGTTGCCAGGCGGACATCATGGACCCGAAAAAATCCCGGCAGGCGCTTTTGGAGCTGTCCATCGCGCGTGAATGGATGCAACTTCTACGAATGGAAGGATCCACCACACTCCGACTGGTCAACCTATGTGATACTGCAGTTGCTGGATGAGATTGAAAGAGGCCCAACCAATGCTCCCTCTTCCACATCGTTCTCGGATCGGCGGCTTTTAGAGATAGAGGGTCGGTTGGCCTCGCTCGTGGGGCGATTTGAGCGGACCACGGTGCGAATGGACACCGTGAAGTTGGTTTTGTTTACGCTCCTAGGTTTGATGTTTGTTGTGTTATTGTTGATTATACACAAGAGTGGTTGATGTTAGGTTGGTTACATTGTAACACTCAAAATTTTTTGGATGTTTGTTATGCAAACTGAGACTGTATTATGGATAGTATAGTCTTCTGTATATGCTGGGTTCATGTGTTATGGTAAATATGATTGTGATTTCTGTAGTAGGCTGTCTCTGCAAATCAGTTGTAATTTTTTGAATTTATGCATGTTGGAAATGGAAGGGATAAGTGGTTCGGGTGCTTCCTTTGTGGATACTGCATTCGTTTATATTTAATTGCCCGGAAATGAAATTAACTAATTCTTTTTTTAGTAAATTCGGTATTTTAATTTTGATGTTTGATACACGGGATTTAATCATGAGTATTTAATAGATATTTACTTAATAGTTAATAGTTATTTAACTAATAGTTATTAGTTTAGTTAATTAAATGATTTTTCTACTTCATATTTCTATAGGAGGTTATTCTCACCTCATAACACCATAACCAACTACCAACAATTCTCATCCAACTTTCCCAAACACACAATTTTCCAAAGAAACACAAAACTTTACTATGGGCCCCACATCCAAATCCCAAACCAACTTTCCCACCCACTTTCCTTCCAAAGAAACACAAAACTCTATTTCTCTCTCCTCAGGAATCCACCATGGATTTACTATTCACAACAGTAAATCCACGTTCACTTTCAACCAAAGAAACAGGCCCTAAGTCACTTCCTCAACCCAGCTCACCGAAAGAAACAGGCCCTTAATCCAACGGCTACTACAGCTGGAATCCCACTACTGACGTGGCGACACCTTATCCCAAATCAACGGCTGCCGCTTCGGATGCCATTCAATTTCAATGTGATCCAACGGCTCCCTTCGATTGCAGCTGATACGTAGCAGCTGCCCTCTCCGTCGTCAACCGCTGGCGATGGCGGAGCAGGTGGCTTGAGGCGAAGGTGCCAACACGATGACGTCAGATGGAGCAGCAGTTCGGGTGGGTCTCCAACAGTCCCACCTCGCCCAACATCCCAAAAAACTCCGCCACCTCTGTAAACTTCTCAGTACCGCCGCATCCGCCGCCGTCTCCAACTACCTCCCTGACCACCCCCACCACCCCTCTCGTTGCATTTCCATTCTCCGCTTATACGTCCGACGTGGCGAGTTGTCGGCCGCTGTCAACATCCTCAATCGCATTGTCGTCCGCTCGTCGATTCCGGATTCAATCTCCGCTGTCCGATTCACTTCGTCTCTTGGCGTACCTCTCTCTGGAGTTTTCAAAAGTCTTGTCGACTCCAATCAGCTGATAAAGATGGAAGCTCTGTACTCTTTTCGAAACATAGGTGCGTTAATTTTCGACTCCTCGATCATTAGTTCGATGATTATTTGTTTCTGCAATCTTGGAAACCTAGTTCAAACCAGAACGCAGCTGGGAAAGCTAATCAAAACTGGATCTTGGCTGCTAGGGCCCGCATGGAGAGTTTTCATCCGTACTTTTTGTGCAAAAGATCAGTTCTTTGAGGCATATCATATGTTCCTTTGGATGCAGATAACTGGTTTTGATCTAAATGTGTCAGTGTATAGACTGCTCGTCCCTGGGTTGTGCTCGGTTGGTCGGTTGGATGCTGCCCACCGGGTGTTTGATGTAATGGTCAAATCAAGAATTCAGCCGACTCTTCATTTGTACAGGTCTTTAGTATATTGGGGTTGCAAGAAGAATATGGCTTTGGAGGCCGAGCAAGATTTGAGAGAGATGGAGGGTCACGGATTGTTTCCAGATTTGTTCATGTACACTAGAGTTATTCAGAGTTACTGTACGGAAGGGAAGATGGAATCGGCGCTTAATTTATTCAATAGGATTGGAAAACACAAGGGATGTTGTAAGCCTGATGCGTCTGTATATTCGATCATGGTGAATGGGTTCTTGAATCGGGGCGAAATTGATGTAGCTTGGAAGTTGTTTATAGAGATGATGGAGAGGAGATTTGTACCTGACCGGCTTCTTTGTCTGAGCATAATTAGGAGTTGTTGCAGAAAGAGGGAGGTGGACTGTGCTATTGTGTCGCTTGTTATGATGGTTAATTATGGGTTGGCACCTGATTTGTCTTGTTACGTGACTGTGATATCTGCACTATGCAAGGAAAATAGGTTCGAAGATGCTGAAAGGTGGCTTAATGAGATGTTGGCCGGTGGTGTCATTCCTGATTATGCTTCATTTGTTTCCCTAATTGTGTCTCATCTGAATGGCAAAGAGCATGTTGTCATCACGAAGGTTCTTCAAGCTTTGGCTATCAAGGGCTTTAATATTGATAAGACTGGGAGAGACGCTGAACTTCTGTTTGAGTACATATTAGAAAATAATGTGGTGCCCATTAATTTGGCACTAAATCTATTGATTCATGCATTGTGCTTGCTTAAAAAGGCCGATCTTGCTCTTTTCTTCATGAAAAAGTTGGCTGCACATAGATTTGAGACTTCAGTTGTTACTTGTAACTCTTTACTAAAATGTTTATGTGAGGTGGGAAACATAGAGGATGCTGATTTTGCCCTGGGTCTCTTTCAGAATTTGGATTGCTTTCGTAACGAGTTGACTTACTCAATCTTGATTGATTCATGCTTCAAGCGAGGGGACCTAGATATTGTACTTAAAATTTTTGAACAGATGAAGAAACGAGGCTTGATGCCGTCTCTTGCAAGATGTACTTTATTAATTGGTGCATTGTGTAGACAAAAAAGACTTGGTGAAGCAGAGGATATATTTCGAGCAATGTTTGACTTCGGAGTAAAACCTGATGTGGTTGTTTATACCACATTACTTAGTGGTTATTCCAATATGGGTTGGCCTCTTGATGCATGTAGTCTATTTACTGAGATGATAAGGAATAAGATAAAACCCAGTTTGCAAGCTTACAGTACAGTTATAAATGTATTGACAAAGAAAAATATGTTCGACAAGGCATACTATTTTCTTAATAAGATGCTGAGAGAAGGGTTTCAGCCAGATACCGCTCTATACACAGTATTAATTAGTCAGTTTTCTAGGAAGGGAGCGATTGAATTTGCATTCATCTTATATGATCTGATGATCAAGAATCAAATAAAACCAAATCTGAAAACTATTATATTACTGAATAGTGGAGTTGCCAGAGGTATGTTGTATAAGGGAAGACCACACCCTTTCTTATCTGAAAAGTTGAGGGAAGCGACTAGTAATTTTTTGCAATTGCTGCACCCCAAATTTCCAAGAGAAAAACTTGATCAAAGGGCCATTTCCAATGTGAAAGCGAGGATAGATGCGGCACTACATAAGTTTCAACTTATGAATACAAATACTGAACAAAACTTGATTGCAGAGACGCATTATATGTTGCTTGTATCGTGTAGAGAGCATAAGATGGAAAATGCTTGTTATTATGCTAATCAGATTCTAATAAAAGATGTTGGCCATGAACATGTGACTTTTACCATTCTCATTAATGGTTATATTAGGTCTGGTGAAATTGGTACTGCAGTCAAGCTCTTTAACATAATGAGGAGAGAAAAATTTCAGCCAGACTTAATAACATATAATACACTCGTTAAGGGGCTCTGCACAGCAGGAAGGCAGAATGATAAGGGGCTGTGCACAGCAGGAAGGCAGAATGATGCATTATTATTTATTACTATGATGCAAAAGATAGGCTTTCGTCCTGACAAAATTTTATATGAAAGATTAATGGAATGTTTTTGTGTTTCATATTCCTCTGATATTGCTTTCAAGTTGTTCCAAGAGATGCTTACGCATAATTATGTTCCACGACACAGAATATACAATAAATTGCTTCGGATACTTACTGAGAACAACAAATGGTGGGAAGATTGTATGGTTTTTGAGATGTTGCACAAACATGGAAGAAAACCTGATCAAGCAGGAATGGAATGGTTGAAAAAACTAGATTTGACAGCAGAACCGATCTACAAAAGCTGATATTCACTTTTCTACGGCAGTCGCCCACACATGTCTCATATTTTTTGCGGCAAATAACAGTCGTTCATGCCGTGTGAGTTATGCTTTGGGTGCAGGAGTTGTTTCTTCATATTGGATATATATTCTTTTGAACAGGTAATTTATACATCATTTTTAGAATTTTTTTAATTATTTGTTGCTAATTTGGTTAAAGATTAAATGCAGTATTGACTTGCAAATTGAAACTGAAAACTTTTTTGTGAATACTACAGATTGTTTAGTAGTCAAATTTATTATTTATACTTTAATTTATCCCCTCCAAACCCCCCCCCCCCCCCCCCCCCCCCCCGCGTAACGTTTCAACCATTCCAAGTCATCTAACTTGATTTTAAAATATATATCCTATTACCTTTTAAAGGGCAGAATAAATTAGCCTCGCACATTAGAAGCATTTCATTATTCTACCATAACAATTGGGAGTAAGCACCCGTTCTCCCCTCTTTATGTGTCCATGCAAAAACCCTTGACAAATAAAACATGAGATCTGTCTTGATTTCAACCGAAGTATGAATTAATATATCATATAGAAAAATTTATGTAAGTATCAATATATGTATCCAAGATTCAAAATATTATATCTTACCTAAACAGTTTACAAAAATAACTAAAAAAAATAGTTGATGTTTGATGTTTATAATAACAAGGCTCTTCTATCATTAATAGTGTTTGCATAGTGGTCATATTTCAAAGAACCAGTTATCCTGACATCCTACTTAGATTAATAAATAACACGCAGGTTCTAAAGTTGATAGGCAATACACTGACATGCGTGTTCCCATCTTAGATGGACACTAATATGGCACTAAATAGAGAAGTACAAGCACATAAAAAGAATGAGAAAGGGATTAATTGAGAACCTGCATTTGTTTAATCTTCAAATGTGATAATTCTGAACAATGCAATTATAAATTTTAATAATTTAAATACTTCTCCCACATCATTATTCTTACAATAAAAAGGCTTCAAGTTTGTTTAATGTAATCTTATTTAATAATCTTAAGTTAATCCTGGGTCAAAGATTTAAACACCAACCTTTCAAAAAAATCACAATGTCCTAGAAATAATTATAAAAGAATATCATGTCAAAGTTATAAAAATTATCCTATAATAAAAGGTAAAGATATCAGTTAAAAAGGGTTCAGCTATAAGATTTTCAAAATCAATCATAGCTTGGGCATTCAAATGCATAATCACCATTATCCTCACAATAATGACCAAGAACTTTGGAATTATTGAACTTGCTTCATTGATTCTAAAAGTAATCCTTGAAATTTGATGATAGTGTCACGGCACTAATCAAATTGTAGCTTCTAGATTATCATTTAGCATCTAAGGCAAGTTTAGTCTTCTAATAGTAATAAAAAAGTGTATAATCATGTAAAATATGAGACATTAAAAAGTTTTTTGTACAATAACGTTGCTTATAATATACAGTTCATAATGTTATATGTACTGTAAACTTTAATCACTTCAATTTTAAAGATTATATGTTTGAAAAATGAACAGTTTCTGTTATAATAATCTGCAAAAGTATTTAATTTTTAATAAGCATAAAGATGAATCTTATCTTCTAAGAGATAGCTAGTATTCTAATTAAATTTCTATTACTATATTAAATACCATAAAAATATGAATCATGTACTGAACATATCTACCAACATAACATATGCCTATATCAAAGTGCATTAGGCAGATAAGAATTCTAACAATCAAAAGAAAGATCAATAAAGCAATTTCTTTTTGAATTTTGTAGAAACATTAAGAATAAAACAATATAGGAAATTATGAGTTTAAGTAATCGAAAAAAATTATGGCAGTCTCTCATCATGATATTCTATATAATGCAAAACTCCTTACAATATCATAAATATGATTTAAAAACAACAAATATCATCTATATTGAACCTTAAAAATATTAGTATTAGTGTTGGGTTAGATTCAACTGATGACGGTTGGTATTACACCTAGAAACAGAATTTCAATGATAAACTGATGTGAGAAGTGAGGAGGTGAGCATCTTAAGAACTTGATAATGAAGGAAAAGTATAAGCGTTTAATTGGGTTAAAAAGGTCATGAGGGAGAGGGTAAGTGGATGAATTCCAAGACCAAGTTGGCTGGAGGAGGTATACAAATCTACTAATAAGGGGAGTCATGATGCAAATGGATCAGATAAGGCACATATATAAGCATTAGCATGTTCATATCCATATTGTTTTAGCGGATACATATAGTTTAACTCAAAAACACATTTGCCGATCATGATTCAAATTTGGATATTTGTCAGATGCAAATCACAACCTAACGTGAAAGTTAAGATATACCCATATTTAAGATTCTTTTGTAAGAAAATATTCAAATTGTATAAAATAGCACGGCATTATCTTGGTTTCTAAGAAAGATACCCAATGTACAGTGCTTGGAATGCTTCAAAAGTGATGGATTAGGACATATTCGGATATTCGGATATGTATTAGGATATAGTTCATACATTATGGCATTAGCAACAATATTTAAACGAACATAAGACACAGATATCGGCATTGAGAAAACAAATACAGAATAGGATAAGGATCGGATAGTCTAGATCCGTTTGCACCCACTGAGAAGCCTGATTGCACGTGTGGAGACATTAAGCAACATTCCTAGCCGAGATGGCATGCAACGACGTGAAATTTCAGTTGATGTGGTAATCCAAGTTAAAAGGGAAAGTATTCTTTTTTGTATAGGGATTCTTGAATAAGATCTTGAACATTTAGAATCTTGGAATCCAAATTAAATCGACTTGACTGACAAGAAAATAGGCAGAGTTAAATCCTTACCCAAGATTACACCTGATGAACATCCAATTCCAAATCTGCGATTCAAGCAGTTCTAATAAGGACTCCCTAAAGAAAATTATTGCTATATAAAACAAACTTGTTTGAATGTTCCTGAGACATAAATGTGTAACTCATTTGAAACCTGACAAACACTATAAGCCAACATAAATACACAACAAAATTACTCCACCTACCTTGACACAAAGAACAAAGAAAATATGAAAAATGACGTTATCCTTAATTCCTGATAACCTTATTACAGTTTTGAGTGGATTTATGCATTTTAGTTGATAATAATTTGCATAAATGACATCGGAAATAAGAAATGAATCCATCACTGTTGGTGCTGAAGAAAATTTGTTGGTCTACCAAAAGGCGACGCTTCTCAATTGATCACGAACAAGATCCAACGAATCAATGCAGTGATTCCTTGTTTAACTACAGGGGACACGACTTTGAGTAGCACTGTGGGACATGTGGCCCAGGATTGCCTTCTATACCAAGCGAAATCACAAGTACAAACAAACAACCACACAACAACAGCCAACAACACGACAACAATCCTTAGTTCCAGCAGGAATCACTAGGTAAATATTATCTTTGATATAGAAACATATAACTACTGAAGAACTACAAATCTTAAAAAGCAGAAGAGGATAGGGAAACAACTGGCTGATATAATTGTACTACTCTTGCAGTAGCATAACAAACTAAAGAAACAGCAAAGAGTGTACCCTAACCCGCAACTGCTGCACCAGACAGCGCTGGAGCACCATGAGGAGCCATGTCAAACCCACTTGTCCTTTTACTACAAGAGAAAAATGGAAACTGTAAATACACAAGGTAGTATTTGCCACTAATATAAACACACATGTCAATTCTAGGAATTTCAGGGTGATGAACATCACACAGGAGTTCTACTCATTTAGAGCATAAGCTAACATAATATAGATCAGTCAGAATTCTTTGGGTTGTACAACATTACATTTGCTGCAACGCTATCAATTACAGAATTTGTTCAAGTGATCTTACTGACATTCTATGAGAATTTGTTCTCCTCCAGCCGTTAATGTGGCCCAAATAAGGTCCAGTTTGAATTTGAGTCCAAATCCAATTAAGCAAATAAGGATATTGAGCCCAAATTCATACCGCATCAAATTGTCTGAATCAAAACCTGCTGAGTTATATGCTTTCTCCTTTTAAACCTTTCAACATGCCAAGTCCAGCACTCCATAGAAAAGAACAAAGAACAGGTCAATTTCATCAACATAGGTAAGTTATGGGCCATGGTAGATCATTTGTGTATTTCTAGATTAGACAGTTGAAGAGTTCTCCCATGTAATCTCGCTTCACACAGGTTCTTATCAGAGCGTCTTCTCCATTTTTATAAGTGAAAATGACGGATTCCCCTTAGCAGAGACCAAGGAGAGTGTGATGCAATTATCCCATAATCATACATGCACCACAATCCGTACCTTGCCTCAATTCTATTTACTTAACAGAATATCCTAATCACTATAGATGCAAAGATATACGATGTTAGTAGCTCACAACTAATCAACTATCATTATCAAAACAATTGTCTCATCAAAATTCTGTCCGGTTGAGTATGGATCACGACTCTTTAATGAGGAGACTGTTAGATCCGACGGACCAGAGGGGGCGGGCCACGAGTAGGCGCACATGCAAGGGAGGCCGCCTCACCTTAGGGACATTTTCGACTCTTCTTTGATTTATTATATTTTAATGGCAAACTTGTAATTGTTTAGAGGGTGGGTTTTATTCTTAAGCTAGGGCTAGCCGTCATTTTATTTTAGGCTTGATTATTGATTGTGGTGAGAGTTCTTTAAGAGATCTTAGGAGAATGCGGACGTCCTCGCTTATTGGCGTCTTGGGAGGGTGGTTGCCCCTATAATTGTAGCCAAATCTATCTTTTTATCGCTATTTTTCTTCAATAAAAGTTCAGATCTACTTTATACCTACCAATTTGGTATCAAAGCACGTAATGATTCATGGCGGCGTCGACGAGATCGAAGGATAAGTACCTGACATTGGAGGAGAAATTCAATGGTGAGATCGAGGGAATAAAGAAATCTTTGGCGTGAAACGATGAATTCATGGCAAGGTTGACGGATTTCATTGAAAAATTAACGGCAAGGCAAGAGAAACAAGAGGAACAATTTGCGCAATTGATTTTTCAGTTGACGGCCAACACGGGAAAAGATGGAAAAGGTGACAGAAATCCTAAATCAGCGATAAAGGAGCCACCTTTGGACAAGGTGAATGAAAAGATGGAGTCTTTTGATGCTGAAGCCGTCCACGAGGAGGAAGAATACAACGATGAGGAAGATGGAGGGCCATGGGTTGAAGATTATTGCGAAAGGATCCGTCGAAGGGCAGAGAAGGGCCGCCGACCCCCCATCAATCAGGAGGGGCGACCGAGCCCAGATATGGGCGGGGGCAGCTGCCCCACCCCGGAGGAGCTCCGGCAGGGTCGGCCGGGCCCCGTCGCCTTCCGGCAGGGTCGGTCGACCCTGCCGAACCCACAGGAGGACCCGCCGGCCCTCCGGCAGCCCCGGCAAGGGCCACCCAATTGCTGGAGGATCTGCTCCACCTAAATCAGTTTCACCTACCGCTGAAGGCTCTACTCTACCTAAGTCAGCATCATCTCCTACTACCCCGCTTGCCTCTAGATATGTCTCTGTCTATATCTCAGCTACTCACATCCTTGAAGACATAGCTATTTATGAGACTGCTGTAAAGACATTGATAGCCAGATTGGCATCTTACAATATCAGAAGGCTAAATTTGATAGCAGACTTCTGATCTGAAGAGCATGGTGTCATCCTCTTCTTCAGTTGGTCACTCAGATGTTACTCTTGGCCTGTCTTTTTGAGGTAAGCTTTGGATTTTGTGGCCCAAAGGGGGAAAAGTATATGTTGTGTTTGTGTTTGTATATTTGATGTGGGATTTATGCTGGTGGTTATCTATTATCTGTTGAAGACTGGTTATCTGTTATCTGGATTTATGTTGTGATGCTGGTATAGTACTATTTGTGTGATTGTGTCATTAAATGCCAAAGGGGGAGTTTGTTGGGTCACACACGATGTGTTTATTTGTTGTTATTAGTGGCACTTGCTCTTTATCATATTTACAATGGAATCTTGGTTAGTCAATTTGTATGTCATGTCGCAACACTGTCCACAACATGTAGTTTCTGGAGTTCATGTTGTAAGTCATGTTGTAACATTGTTCACAACATGCTTGTCGACTGCATGTGCAGGATTTCTGGCTCCAGGTATTTAGATATGATATTATTGTTTCATTCAGATCTATTTTTATTCTCCCAAAATCTCGGTGTCATCCTGATGATTGCTATATTTATTGAGGGAGTATCCGTTCGAGATTTGGTTAAACTATTTACCCGAAATAGTTATATGGTTCATTGATATGTGGGATTACTTGTCCGAAGTAGTTCCTAAATATATGGGCAGAAAATTTGCGTGAGATCTTATTGAACTGTTTTCCCAAAACAGTTCCTAAATTGATGGTGGTCAGTTTATAAGGTGCTCATGCAAATTCAACTAGGGTTTATCTCTTTCATGAAGATTGTTGATCGATATCTGGGGACGGATGCCGACGGCTACACAGGTAGGGATCGAAGGGAGATTGACCTAGTCGGTTTATGTAAGGGGATCTATCGTGCAAGGAGATCTTGTGGTAATTACTCCATGGGGTTGATTGGGATCATACACTGCGGTTTGTGTTGAGGGGAAGTGTGTTCCTCCTAATAGAAATACAATATTAGTGATTGTAATCGTTATTTGATATAGTGGCGTAATCTGATTTTTCTGGGATGGCCCCGCAGATGTAGGTGTGCGCACCGAACTATGTTACCAAGTTTTCGTGTGTTATTGTGTTTTCCTTATATGCATTCATATTTACATGATTGATGTCTAAGTATTGAATTACAGCCGCAAAAAAGACGAGAGAGTGGGATGCATTAGGTGCAGTTGACACCATCTATGAAGAAAAGGATAAGCAAAAAGGAGGAGGAGGAGAAGATCTTGATGAGTCCACGTCGTTATCTCTCACTCATACGATCTCGACCGCTCTGATATCTCCTCAGTCATATGTGAGTATTGGCTCAATTCGCGGCGCTACGATGTGAGGTAGGCAAGTAGTTGTGCAAGGACTAGCTCACATGTGCTCGGGCTTAGCCGACCCTTGCACGTTCGGATATGAAAGCCGAGCTGACTCAGGTAGGCACCGACTTATGATGACTGAAACAAAGAGGAGACGACTTCTCAGCAGCTCGGCGGTCTGGCGGTAGCTCCGCAGTTTGAAGGTCATTAGTATGAGGCGCTTGTAGCTCATAGCTCGGCTCAGCAGAAGCCACAGCTCAGGAGCATTCAAATTGGAAGCACAGGTTGGCCCAAAGATGTAAGATGCGAATCCTATTTGGGTTGTAACTCCTTAAGTTTGACCCGAAGATGAGTTACTCTCTCTTGAAAACCCTAATTATGACCTAACCCCTTGCCTATATAAGGGGGTGTTTAGGGAGGGAGGGAGGGAGGGAGGGAGGGAGGGAGAGAGAGGATAATTGAAAACTAGGATTTCTAGCTGTCATTAGTGAGAGCCAATGCACAGTGAGATTAAGAGCTTTTGGGAGAACGTTGGGTGCTTCTTCTTCGTGATTGACGAAGAGAAGATTTGTATTCTTGTTCTTTCTATTGATTAATAAAGCTAATTGAGTGTTCCCCTGGCCGACGGCCTAAATCGTATCTCTTTATACTGTGTTCTATTTGATTTGCTCCATCCTCCTCCCTCACCATCTGTCTTTGACAATCCGAGTTTTTGCATCGGTGCACAACAATTGGTATCAGAGCTGTTTGGTTCGGAGAACCTTTGTAGATGGTGAAGATGAGCAACGGTGGCGATGAAGTCGACACCAAAGATGAGGGAACACGCTCCAGCCCATCGAACTATTGTGTCGAATACACAGTTCGAGATTGAAAAGTTTGATGGAAAGTTCAATTTCGGCATGTGGAGATGCGAAGTGCTAGACGTCTTGAACCAACTTGGTCAAGATTTAGCATTAGAAGCAAGACCAGGAGACATGTCGAACATGGAGTGGCGAACGTTGAACCGCAACACATGCGATACAATCCGACTGTACCTAACGAAGGAGAAGAAATATACAACATAGAGGATAGCAACGTAAAGTCGTTGTGAGATGCTCGTAGGGAGAAGTACATGAAGAAGAACATCCAGAATCGCTTGCATCTGAAGAAGTTATTCAGCCTGAAACTTGAGGTCGGCACTTCAATTGAAGAGCACCTTGATTATTACAACAAGCTCCTTACTGATATGAGGAATATTGATGTCAGGGTGGATGACGAAGACAAAGTGATGATTCTGCTCGACTCTCTACCCAGAGACTACGAGCACATTGTTTCAGTTCTTACGTATAGTAAGGACTCGATAACTTTTGTAGAGGTATCAAATACTCTGAAGAGCAATGAATTCTGCAAGAATGATGAGGATACCAATGACCTAGGGTCCAGTGCTCTTGCTATCATCCGAGGACGAGGCAATGAGAGGGGTGGAGGTCGACAAGGATATTTCCGATCCAAGTCGAATGACAAGAAGAGTTGAACTCCTTACAGGAACATTGCTACGGACCAGTGCGCCTTTTGCAAATAGAAAGGGCATTGGGCCAGCGACTAGCCAATGGCAAAGAGGAAGGCTGACGTAACAACAAACATCGCCAAAGGCGTTGAGTTCAACGAGTATGTGTTGGTCAGTGCTTCAGAGGACATGACGTCAGTGCTCGATTATGGTTGATCGTTCCATATGACTCGTAGAGAGTACTTTACTTCTTTTCGTGAGGAAAGTAGAAGACCGTCCTACTTGGAGACAACCGAGCTTACTGCACGATCAGCATTGGTACAGTTCGGCTGAGGATGAGCGATGGAGTCACTCAGGACATAGACGAAGTTCGTTATGTGCCTGACCTAAAGCAAAACCTTATATCGGTTTGGTAACTTGGAGCACAAGGGTGTGAGGTGACCATGGAGAATGTCTCTCTTTGGGTCACTCGGGGGGGGGGGGGGGGGGGGGGGGGGGGGGGCATTTATCTTGATGAGGGGTAAACATAAAGGCAACCTCTGCTATTTGGATGGGGTGACTGGCACGACAGCTCTTACCCGTGAGGATGACAACGATGACTCTCTGCTATGGCACATGCGTCTAGGGCATGTGGGTGAGAAGGCTTTACAGAAGCTCGTTGGAGGAGACTGCCTACGAGGAGCCAAGAACAGAAAGATCGACTTCTGCAAACATTGAATGTTCGACAAGAAGACTAGAGCGTCGTTTGGGACTGACATACATAACACGAATGGAGTTCATGACTACGTCCAGACCGACGTATGGGGCCCGACCAGGACGGCTTCATTGGGACGTAAACATTATTTTGTGTCATTTATTGACGACTACTCACTTATGTGTTGGGTGTTTCCTCCGAGATTGAAAGATCAGGTGCTGCGAAAGTACATAGACTGGCTAACTATGATTGAGGCTCTGGCAAGCAAAAAGATCAAGACACTCCTAAGTAACAATGGTGGAGAGTACATGTCGGCAACCTTTGAGGAATATTGTCAAAAGACATGTATTTAGCGTGACTACACCGTTAACCATACATCGCAGCAAAAAGAAGTAACAAAGAGAATGAATCGGATGTTACCGGAGAAAGTCCGATGTATGTTATCGACTGCTGATCTATCGAAGGCTCTGGCATATGTGACATACTTGGTCAATCGGCTACTTCCTGTTGCACTGGATGGAAGGCCTCCTTTGGAGGCTTGGTTGGGAAAGCCAGTTTCTGACTATGATTCTCTGTGAATTTGGGAATGTCCGACCTACTATGCTGTGAAGGAGGACAAGCTTGGTGCTGGAGCCAAGAAAGCCATATTCTTATGTTTTAGTGACAATGTCAAAGGATACAAGCTGTGGTTTCCTAGACAGAAGAAGGTGATCATAAGTGAAGACCTGACATTTGATGAGTCGGCTTTGATGAAGGAACATGAACCGAAGGTGGAACATACGACGTCACATGGGGAGCATGTCGATGTTGAAGTGACGAGGATTCTAAACACATGGGCTACCGACTCAAGCCCTATTGCACCAGAAGAGTTAACAAATGATATTCTCCAGGAAAGAGGTGGGGATGAATGTTCATGTTCGGCAAGTGGAGATACACTGTATCCACAGATTGCACGGCTGTTGGTTTCTATTGTAAGTATGAGACCGATGCATGAGATACACCGACATGTGAGGTATTCGGAAAGGTCTCGTTTGCTTTCCCCGCCATTTGTATTGACACCCCTACCTCATTTGGTGAGGTGGAGCAATCTGAAGACCCAGAGAGGTGGAAGCGAGCTATGGATGAAGAGATGTAATCATTGATGAAGAATGATACTTGGATCTGGTGGAGCTTCTGAGCTGTAAGAAGATAATTGTGTGTAAGTGGGTCTACACTAAGAAGGATGGAGCCAAAGATGGAGATATTCACTTCAAAGCTAGGCTTCTTGTGAAGGGATTTGCACAGAGAGAAGGCATCAATTACAACGAGGTCTCTTTTCCTGTGGTGAAGCATTGCTCGATTCAGATCCTGTTGGCATTGGTCGCATAGCTCGATCTCGAGCTTGTGCAATTAGATGTCAAGACGATGTTCTTATACGGAGAGCTCGAGGAAGAGATCTATATGGCTCAACCCGATGGATATGATAGAGGTGACGGGCTTACATGTAGGCTTGTTAAGGACATTTGGACTAGGCTTGAAGTCACTCATGAAGGGACATCTGAAGTAAAGAAAACACGCATTCGTATGTTATTGCAAATGTATAAAATTTTTGCTATGCTTCCTACTGAAACTATTGATCCTGTGTTTTCTCCTTTTGCAGACACTGTCAATCCTTTCAAGGTGCTTGGAAAGGACATCCCATGGGAAGACTTGGTTGGTAAGGTTTTATATTCTTTATTTGGTGATTGGATCCAAAAGAGAAATGCAATGGAGGAAGCACTCGATTTGGCGAACATCACTTTTGAGCAACGTATGGGAAAGTTGATGGCATACGAAGTGCAAAAGAAAATGATCAATGAGGAGGCACCAAAGAAAGAGGAAAAGCATCCAAAAGTGGAGAAGACCGAAAAGAATTTGGCTTTCAAGGCAACTAAGTGGCGCTGTGATTCGACGAATGAGTCAGACGATGAAGACATCACATTTGTTGTCAATAGAATCTCCAACTTCCTACGATGCAACAAGAGTAAAACAGGAAATATGTGGGGGAATAGGAAGAAAGAAGAAATTGATGAAGAGAGCTCAATTCCCCGATGTTTTAGATGTAATAAGAATGGCCACTTAAAAGTTGATTGCTCTCTTCTAAAAGGTAAAGGAAAAGAAAATGGTAGTTGATGGAGGGAAGAAGATGGCCAAGTGAGAAATGATAGCCACATGTCGCGATAGTGATGCGGAAGAACTCTCTGATGATGATGCTACAGAGTACACCAGAATTTGCTTCATGGCGGGAAGTGGAAAGGTAAATTCTAAACGAAGCAAGTATAATTTTGAAGATTGCATGTATTTAATTGAAGACATGTATTCAGACATGGAAGATGCTTATGAATATCTAGTCGAACTCTTTAAGGACATGGCACCTAAATTTTTAAACTAAAAAATTACGTGATTCCTTACAAGAGGAACTTGCTAGTGTGAAACATGAGAGAGATGAGCTATTTATCAAATGGAGAGAGCTAAAAGAGATAATTGATAACATTAACGAAACTCAGTTAGAGACCAAGATTTTAGAATTAGAAGATGCTAATAGGAAATTAGCTAGGTAAGAGCTTGATCACTCCAATCTAGCGAAAGATCTAAAAGAGAAAATTAGTACTTTAAATTCTAAAAATTATGAAATTAAATGTTTAAACCAAAAGATCTCTAACTATGAAGAAAATTAAAAGACCTTGAGAAAGAAAACTAATTTAATTAAAGGGAAAAACATTGCTAGTGAAATAAAGAAAAGCAAAAAAGAGAAAAAATATGAGGCTAGAATTAATGAACTAGAAAGTGAAAATCAAAATCTTAGCAACATAATAAAAAATTTACTACTAGCCAAAGGAGTTTCGATGAAATGTTAAATGGTCTTAACAATAAATCTAGCAAACATGGTCTACGATTAAAAAAGAAATAGCCCAAGAAGAAATCTAGGAAGATCACGGAGAAGAAATTTGTTAGACACGTAAGCACTCCATAATGCATGTATGACGATCACATGTCTTCCACTAATGCACATACCAATATTACTTGCTTTTATTGCAACAAAAATGGTCAGGTTATGTATGATTGCTTTGCATAACATTATCCTGAATATTTTATATGGGTTCCAAAGCAATGTACTAACAATTGTGGATCCAAGAAATGTTTACCAAAAGGTGCATCTTCTTTTGTAGGAGCATCTTCAAGCACAAAATGATAGTATTTGGTACCTTGATAGCGGTTGTTCCAATCACATGCTCTGCAACAAATCCCTCTTCACATCACTATCAATGAAAGATGGAGCGACGGTAACTCTTGAAGATGGACAGAAATGCAAAATCTTGGGGAAGGTAACATTGGTAAGCATCCACTAGTTATTGAAAATATCAATCTTGTTAATGGTTTAGCACATAACTTGTTAATATGGATGAGAATGGGCATACCCAAAGCTCGATTGGGTGCCCAATTAGGCATGCTCCAATTCCTATGTCTACAAATCCTTCATTATGGTTCTGGAAGATTGGGTCTAGGAAGATTGGTCCCAAGCTTCTTAGACCATAATGAAGGATTTGTAGAGATGGGAATGGGGCATGCCCAATCGGGCTTTGGGCATGCCCATTCTCATCCCTACTTGTTAAGTGTGGGTCAATAATGCTCTATAGGCTTTAAGGTGCATTTCGAAAATGACGAAGTACACATTTTAAAAGATAATGATATTCTTTTCAAAGGCACATCACACAATAACATCTATACTATCAAACTTAGTGATTCAAACCGTCTAAAATGCTCAGTTGCATCACATGAGACTAGTTTGTTATGGCATCAAAGATTAGGCCACGCCGGCATGGACCTAATCTCAAAGCTTGGTCGAGAGAAACTTGTGAGAGGTTTGCATCAAATACGCTTTGCAATGCAAGTCAATTAGACAAGCAACATAGGATTAGTTTCAACCTTAAAACGGTGTTACTACTAAGTCATTGCAACTAATTGACGTGCGTTTATATTTCATATATTTGCGCACGTTTTCTTCCGTATTTTTCCGTTATTTACCGCCGTCTTGTATTCGTTTTCTCGTGTTTTCTTGTTTTCTTTCACTTTTCCGTGTTTTTGGTATTTTGCAGGAATTTCTAGCATTTGGGACATAAAACGACGATATCTTGAGTCCCCAGAGCAACGGGAGGAGTCACGCGCGATCCAGAGGGTCAAAACGATGAAGATTGTTATTTCTCAGCCCTCAACCGATCTGGTGGACCAGCTCACCCGATCGGTTGACGCACGCGTATCCGACCCGGACTGAGGCTGGAGTAAAGAGCATCTCACCCGATCGGTTCAGCGATCGGGTGAGTCCGTCAAAGTTCTCAGGAAAATGGAGCTAAATTCCAACCGATCGGGTGACCTTCACCCGATCGGTTTATCTGTAGCCGATTCATCCAAACAACGACCCGGTCAAGCCACCCGATCTCCTCTGTGCCCGGTTGAAGCTCCCGAAGGCGACGGCCGAAGCAACAAGCTGCTCACCCGATCGGTTGACATTTCAACCGATCGGGTGGCCTTTTCGTCCCCTTTCGCGCACCGCTGCTCATTCATTGAAGATCTGCTATCATTCCAGAAGGATTTTGGGTGATCTCTTATTTTTCTAGCGTCGACATCGTCGTTAGCTTTCCAACGATAGGTCGCATGCCCAAATCCGATTTTTCTAGATTTTTTTGGAATTTTCTGAGCGCAGCTATGTGCTGAAATTGGCTACTGTCTGAAATTTCACTTCAACCGATCGGTTGGGAGTCCAACCGATCGGTTGAAGTCAATTTCAGCAGTTTCGTAGTCTCTGTTTATTCCACCCGATCGGGTGAGTTTTCACCCGATCGGATGGGCCTGTTTTGACAGTTCTGGACCCGAACTGATTGGGTTTTGTGAGGGTTATTTATAGGACTTTTGGGGCACGACTTGGAGAGTTCTTCCACCATTTTTTGAGCAACTTTTCCTCCCATTTCTTGGGAATTTTAGATTAGGTTAGATTAGGTTTTCTATTGTAATAAATCTTGTATTGGATTGAAGATTCAAACTCAAGATAAGTATTTCTTCCTCCTATTTTCTATTGTTTTGTATTGTGTTAAGTTTTCTTGATGGTGAACGTTTGTATCTCTTTTATGTTGCTTATTTTTATGTTTCTCACCATTGAGTAGTGTTGATAAACCCTAATACGGGTTAGAGTAGGATTGATGCTTGGGTTGTTTCATTTGACTTGGTTGCATGGCATGTGTTCGATGAAATGCGTCAATGGGGATTTCTAGCAATCTGGGTCCAATTCGTACAGCGACACACTAGTTGTGTTGGGGGTTGGGGTCCGATGCTTGTCCAGTCAAGATCCGCTTCGATGTATTGCTAGAAATCACATTTGACCTATTTGGCCATTAGGGTTACGCGGGGGTGTTTCATTGTCATTGGCGGGAGAAAGACCGCCTCTGACCGTCGGGCCAAGGGGGAATAAACTTGGCGGTTGACTCCCTAGCCACAGCTCACGCCCCTAGTGTAGACATCGAGTCCTTGCGCGTTGGAACGGCTTGGACGAAGTGTTGGGAGTTATCATTGTGGCCTTAATGCTCCCGGTTGCGGAAGGTGTTAATGGACATGGGAATGCCCACCGTGCGGAACCGGGTAGGCCTAGCGTGCTTGGCAACGGCCGGAATATCAGGCCATGGACGCTAGGTACCACCTTTTGGGGCAATGTCTCACCCTGGGTCAAGTCAAATGTCAAGTGTCATGAATGCTCTAACCCGTGTTAGCGGGGATTCATTTCGTGTCCTTTTTCATTTCTTTCTTTTATTTCTACACTTCCACCCATATTATCCGCGTAGCTAGCACACAACCTAGGCGAGGCTAGTTGCCATTCAAGCCATCCACCTCCCTGAGTTCGATAAACCCGCACCCTACACTAACCGTGCACTTGCGGTTAAAACGACACCGCGCCCAAACCGTAAACGGGGCGCCGGTCAAGTTTTTGGCGCCGTTGCCGGGGAGGCGTTCGGTTTGATATTAGCTTAGCTTGGGTTCGTTAGACTACGCATAAAAACACAAAAAAAAATTTCTTTTTCTTTTTTTTAAAAAATAATATATATTCAATAACCAAGAAATTTTCCCCCACTATTATATTATCTTTTTGTTATTCTCTTGTACTATTGACGCTCCTCTCTAGTTTTCTTATTTTTGTTGTCCAGGTATCTTTGGAGTAACCATGTGGAGATCAAATTTCGATGCTCAGATGGGAGGATACAATCCTTATTCGGTTGTGGTTTGTGAGACGTGTGGGATGGCGGGGCATGTGTATTATGATTGCCTATTTACGCTCGAGAGCCTCCCCCTACACCGAAGGGCCAAACATTTTCCCACAACCTTAGCCCAAACACATCCCATCCATTATCTCAACCTTATATCCCTCCACCAACACAAGAAGAATCAAACCTCGTGTCTCTCCTTGAAAGTGCCATGTTTAACCAAGGCCAAACATTACGAAACTTGATGGTACCAATCATCGAGCCTACACCGAGGAGAGGGGATGAAGGAGATGATATACCTACTTTCATGGTTGAGACTACCATGCCGTCGGCCACCATAGACACGTCTCATGCCGATCCCCCATTTTTCCATCACTACCACTTGGATGACGAAGCATTTTTTGATGATGACAGTGAGGATGGGGAGATTTCTCTAGGATCTGTGGGAGAGACTTCTTGTCTTGATTTAGATACCCCACATGAGTCCTATGAGAGGACCGAGGAGTTTACAGAGCTTATGCATAAGGGCGAGGAGGATGTGCGTGAGGACGAGGACACGATGACCACATACGAGGGGTCCGCTCCACATCCACCTCCACAGCCATCTCTGTCACAGCTTTCTCCTTGGTCGGTGGTCAACCATGAGGATGTCATTCAGGACATCGGGCAGATGGCGGAGTATGAGCATATCGTCGAGGAGGATGTTCATGAGGGCTTGGATACGATGGTCCACTCTATGGAGCCCGAGTCACATCAACCTTTACTGTCGCTCTCCACTTCTTCTGCGGGCCGAGCATCTACTTGAGCATATTGCCCCTATCCAGGGAGATTTTCATACTCACTCTCACTCCACTTTTGAGTCTCGCTTTTCTCTTCCTATTTCTTTAGACTCATATATATTTGACACACCATATCTCTCGCAGGACACATGATCTACTTCCCTTGAGGTATGCTGCGGTGTGTCACCACCTGGAGAGCAACTTCACATGGAGAGCGAGGAACCCATTCTCAGGGAGTATTCGTCACCCTTTTATTATTTTTCCATCTCATGTTGACGATTATCTCTGTGATACATTTATTTTGGGAAATAATTTCTTGCCATGGACTAATGCACCTCGTCCTTTGCAGGTCACAGGTGGAAACCTACGAGGGATGCTTGGAGGTGCATTGCTTGGGTCCATTGGCACACGTGGCACAACGCTTCTGGCAGAGCCACAGAAGGAGCAGTTAGAGCAGCTACCTGCCCCACTTCAGATCTTGGAACCGCCTATGCTCAGGTGTATCCTAATCCAGTAGTGTAAAAATTTACCGCTTTCTAGTTTAGATTTGAATAATCTCGTCTCCTCTCATTAGCGAGGGAAGCGTATCTAGGATTTGCTTTTGCATCTTAATAACCCTTCATGTCGTGCCCTTCTATCATTTCACCCCCATCCTCTACCGAGGAGGACGGGGACTCGTCCTCTCCTGCATTTTGATTTCTTCCTTTTCTTTTCCGATTTTCCCCTAGCATATCTCTGCATCACATTGATCATATCATTTCGCTAGCGATTGTCATGTTCAGCTTGGGGGGAATCGATTTGTGTGCATGTTTTCGTGTGTCGTTGTCGTGTGTTTGTGTCTTTGAGTCCTTCGTTGCATTTTATATCTTTTATTTTGTATGTTTCTTTTTCTTTATTTTCCAGTTTCGTTCGTGTGTTTTTCGTGTTTTTCATTTTTTGTGTCTGTGCGTGACCCCCCCATTTTCATTGCCCTCCCGTATTCACTACTATTGCATTGAGGACAATGTAAGTTTCAGCTTGGGGGGAGTCGCACTTCGTGCGTCATTTGTCTCTTTTTCTTCGTTATTTGAGTCGTTTTTCTCCGTGTTTTTCTTTTTCTTTTCTTCTTTTTATCTCTTTCTCCTAGAGATGAACCCTATGATGAATTGCCACGAAGATCACACGCACACCTAGCACGGCTTCGATAATCACATTCACTAGCCTTAGGAAGTCGAGTCCTCTTGCATTTCATGCATCGTGGGTCCACTTAGCTTTTATGTGAGTCGGTGTGTCGTGACTAGAGTTGGGTGTGCTTCTACTTCGTGATTGTGTTTTATATACCTGTCCAGGAATGACCCCTAGATTATCATGCTTCGATTTGAATATGCGGTATTTGTTTCTCTTGTCTGCTTCTGCATGCTATATATATATCGTATACTTCATTTCGCATGTGTCGGGATTTCACAATTAAGGACTAGGACAACCAATTTAGCCCATGTTCTAATTAGCGAGAATAGATTCCTTTGCCCAAGTGTTTAGATTCCGATTTCTTTTTAATTTTACTTGGTGCAAATCCCCTCGTCGTGTACCGTTCTCCCACTTGGGAGAGTGCACATGTGTATAGCCAAAAACCCAAAAATCCAAAAAAGGAGAAAAGAAAAGAAAAAACCCAAAAAGAAAAGAAAAAGAAAAAATTGTATAGCCAAAAAGCCAAAAAAATACAAATACCCAAAACCCAAAAAAAATTCCCGTGTGAATATTTTTCCTACTTGCCGAGAATAAAGGGAAGGCGAGAGTTTACACCGAGTGTTCTACTCCACATCATCTCAACCCCCATCGTTTTCGAAAACACTTGGCTTAGGAAACTTTTTAGCTATTATCTAGGCTATAGTGTGGTGATTTCCTTGACCCTAGTTGTGGTGTCCCTGACGCATGATATGTTTTGATTCTCGCTCTATTCTCATGCATGCTTGAGCCATATATTCACCGCTTAATTCGAATCGAATCGATATTTGGGTCATTTCCTGGATTTGTGTATATCGAGCTTTATCGCACATCGTAGATAGTGACACCGTCTGCTAGCACACGACCACACTCACTCGCGCTTCACCGCGTGGGCCCACGGCAATTGTCTGGACTCGTATTCCTTGGTTTAGTGATGTGATTTGGCGTTTGCTTGCTTGGTGTGTCGTTTTTGATTTTGTTGGCCCTGACGTGCGATCTAGGATATAGAGTTTTCTTTCTCTCCGTTTCCCTCTATTTTTCTCCCTCCGAGCTCCTACTCTCACTCGTCTTCCTCGAGGACGAGGAAGAGTTCAGTTTGTGGGATTTTGACGTGCGTTTATATTTCATATATTTGCGCACGTTTTCTTCCGTGTTTTTCCGTTATTTACCGCCGTCTTGTATTCGTTTTCTCGTGTTTTCTTGTTTTCTTTCCCTTTTCCGTGTTTTTGGTATTTTGCAGGAATTTCTAGCATTTGGGACATAAAACGACGATATCTTGAGTCCCTGGAGCAACGGGAGGAGTCACGCGCGATCCAGAGGGTCAAAACGATGAAGATTGCTATTTCTCAGCCCTCAACCGATCGGGTGGACCAGCTCACCCGATCGGTTGACGCACGCGTATCTGACCCGGACTGAGGCTGGAGTAAAGAGCATCTCACCCGATCGGTTCAGCGATCGGGTGAGTCCGTCAAAGTTCTCGGAAAAATGGAGCTGAATTCCAACCGATCGGGTGACCTTCACCCGATCGGTTCATCTGTAGCCGATTCCTGCCGAACAACGACCCGGTCACGCCACCCGATCTCCTCTGTGCCCGGTTGAAGCTCCCGAAGGCGACGGCCAAAGCAACAAGCTGCTCACCCCGATCGGTTGACATTTCAACCGATCGGGTGGCCTTTTCGACCCCTTTCGCGCACCGCTGCTCATTCATTGAAGATCTGCTACCATTCCAGAAGGATTTTGGGTGATCTCTTATTTTTCTAGCGTCGGCATCGTCGTTAGCTTTCCAACGATAGGTCGCATGCCCAAATCCGATTTTTCTAGATTTTTCTGGAATTTTCTGAGCGCAGCTATGTGCTGAAATTGGCTACTGTCTGAAATTTCACTTCAACCGATCGGTTGGGAGTCCAACCGATCGGTTGAAGTCAATTTCAGCAGTTTCGTAGTCTCTGTTTATTCCACCCGATCGGGTGAGTTTCCACCCGATCGGGTGGGCCTGTTTTGACAGTTCTGGACCCGAACTGATTGGGTTTTGTGAGGGTTATTTATAGGGACTTTTGGGGCACGACTTGGAGAGTTCTTCCACCATTTTTTGAGCAACTTTTCCTCCCATTTCTTGGGAGTTTTAGATTAGGTTAGATTAGGTTTTTTATTGTAATAAATCTTGTATTGGATTGAAGATTCAAACTCAAGATAAGTATTTCTTCCTCCTATTTTCTATTGTTTTGTATTGTGTTAAGTTTTCTTGATGGTGAACGTTTGTATCTCTTTTATATTGCTTATTTTTATGTTTCTCACCATTGAGTAGTGTTGATGAACCCTAATACGGGTTAGAGTAGGATTGATGCTTGGGTTGTTTCATTTGACTTGGTTGCATGGCATGTGTTCGATGAAATGTGTCAATGGGGATTTCTAGCAATCTGGGTCCATTTCGTATGGCGACACACTAGTAGTGTTGGGGGTTGGGGTCCGGTGCTTGTCCAGTCAAGATCCGCTTCGATGTATTGCTAGAAATCACATTTGACCTATTTGGCCATTAGGGTTACGCGGGGGTGTTTCATTGTCATTGGCGGGAGAAAGACCGCCTCTGACCGTCGGGCCAAGGGGGAATAAACTTGGCGGTTGACTCCCTAGCCACAGCTCACGCCCCTAGTGTAGACATCGAGTCCTCGCGCGTGGGAACGGCTTGGACGAAGTGTTGGGAGTTATCATTGTGGCCTTAATGCTCCCGGTTGCGGAAGGTGTTAATGGACATGGGAATGCCCACCGTGCGGAACCGGGTAGGCCTAGCGTGCTTGGCACCGACCGGAATATCGGGCCATGGACGCTAGGTACCACCTTTTGGGGCAATGTCTCACCCTGGGTCAAGTCAAATGTCAAGTGTCATGAATGATCTAGCCCGTGTTAGCGGGGATTCATTTCGTGTCTTTTTTCATTTCTTTCTTTTATTTCTACACTTCCACCCATTGCAACTAATACATTTGGATTTATTTGGACCCACAAAGGTTGCTAGTTTAGGTGGTATGCACTATTGTTTCGTCATTGTTGATGATTTTTCACGATTTAATTGTGTCTATTTTTAACACATAAACATGAAACTTTTGATATTTTAAAAATGTTTTGCAAAAAGGTTGAAAATGAAAATTGTTTTTCCATTGTCAAAGTTAGAAGTGATCATGGTGGAGAATTTGTTAATTCTAACTTTGATGATTTTTGTTCTTCAAAATGATATTTTCATAGTTTTTCTGTCCCAAGGACACCACAACAGAATAATGTGGTAGAGAGGAAAAGCTGTACTTTGCAAGAGATAGCTAGGACAATGATTCATGATTATAAATTGTCATCATATTTTTGGACAGTAGCCATACATACTTCTTGCTACATTTTAAATCGTGTGTCTATTAGACCCATTTCAAAGAAAACACCTTATGATTTTTATAGAGAGTTGACTCCCAACTTAACACATTTTAAACCATTTGGATGCAAGTGCTTTATAGTGAAAGTAAGCGTTAACTTGGATAAATTTGATGCTAAATTCGATGATGGTATTTTTGTTGGGTACTCACCACATAACAAATCTTATCGAGTATTCAACAAAAGAACCCCGGCTATCCAAGAAACCATGCACGTGCAATTTGATGAGAAACATGCTATTGACATATGTTCTAGTGCTGCAGAATCTTCGGACATTATAGGTGAATGTGAAGAATTAGAGATAAACACAAGCAATTCCAATGAACAAGCGGAAATCAATGATAGTGCACCAAGGGATGAAGTGAAAGCTACACCGTCACATGGTCTTCCAAAGGATTGGCTATTTGCAAAGGATCATCAGGACCAAATCATTGGAGACACCGCAGAAGGTATATGTACTAGAAGTAGTTTTAATTTGATAGTTAACTTTGCATTCATATCTATTTTAGAACCTAGGAATGTTGAAAGTGCTTTGGAAGATTCCTATTGGATTATGGCAATGCAGGAGGAATTGTTACAATTCGAAAGAAATCAAGTTTGGGAACTTGTTCGCAAACCTAAACACCGAACAATCATATGTACTAAATAAGTATTTAGAAACAAACTTGACGAGATGGTCAATGTGGTTACAAATAAAGCAAGATTAGTTGCCCACAAATACAACCAAGATGAAGGGATTGACTTTGAGGAAACATTTGCTTCCGTCGCAAAATTGGAAGCATTCCGGATGCTTCTAGCAATCGCTAATTTCATGACATTCAAACTCTTCCAAATGGATGTCAAGAGTCCTTTCTTGAATGGTGTTTTATCCGAGGAAGTTTATGTCAACCAACCAACTGGGTTTGAAGACTCCATCCACCCAGATTACGTTTTCAAGCTTAAACAAGCTTTATATGGGCTCAAACAAACTCCTAGATCTTGGTATGAGCGACTTAGCAAGTTTTTGCTTGAAAATAACTTTTCCATGGGAAAGATAAAATTTTATTTGTTAAACATCAAAATAAAGATCTACTTATAATGCGGATTTATGTTGATATTGTTTTTGGTGCTATTAACAATTTGCTTAAACAAGCTTTATATGGGCTCAAACAAGCTCCTAGATCTTGGTATGAGCGACTTAGCAAGTTTTTGCTTGAAAAAAACTTTTCCATTGTGAGGAATTTGCTAAGTGTATGTCTATGGAATTTGAAATGAGCTTGATGGGAGAACTCACATTCGTGCTTGGATTGAACAATGTGAGGACGACAAATTTATAAATCAAGAGAAGTATGCAATGGATTTGGTAAAGAAGTTTGGACTTGAGAATGTAAAAGAATATTCCACCCAAATGGCGACAACGGTAAAAGTGGACAAGGATGAAAATGGAAAGAAAGTGGACGAGCGCATGTATCGAGGTATGATAGGTAGTCTATTATATTTTACTTCTAGTATGCCCGATATAATGTTTAGTGTATGTTTATGTGATAGGTTTCAATCATGTCCCAAAGATTCTCATCTCTCTTTAGTGAAACGAATCATTTGTTATATTAAGGGAACTTTAGATGTTGGTTTATGGTATCCATGTTGCACGTCATTTGAGCTTGTTGGGTATTTCGATGCGGACTTTGCAAGAAGTAGGACTGATCGTAAGAGCACTATGGACACTTGCCAACTACTTGGTATGTCTCTAGTTTCTTGGTTCTCTAAGAAGCAAAACTCTATAGTATTGAGTACAACCAAAGCTGTATGTTTCGGTGGAGTGTTGTACTCAAATTCTATTGACGAGACAAACCATCGGAGATTATGGTCTTATTTTTCAACCAACAACTATTTGGTGTGATAATAAGAGTGCTATAAACCTCTCTAAAAATCCCGTTCTACACTCTAGAACTAAGCATATCGATATTCGTCATCACTTCTGTTGCGGGTCAAGTTCGCCCAACAATTAAATTTGTATTAAAATAGGAATCACTGGTACAATGATTACAAGTGTAGGGTGTCGATGAGGCTGGGAGCGACTAGGAACATGCTTCGGAGGCGAAGAATCCAAGGTCGCTAGTAGGTCGCCAAATGTCACCGACTCCCGGTAGCTGAGGCGAGCTTCCTGCGAGAATAACAACTCATCAGAAAGGCGGGGTTGGCTGTCAACCTGTAGCCTCTCCGATTCTTAAGTCAGTGAATGACTTGTATGGAGTATGTCGAACACTAGGCGATCTTAAGGCAGATCGGCGTTGCGTGGAGAGCTTATGAGGAAGGCACGAATATATGGAGGATATCCGACCTTGAATACTGGATAGAAGTTATAGGTTTCAACTAACCAACTTCCTCCTTGGTGGCTGGAGGGGGGTATTTATAGGTCGAGAGTCGGTTGTTCGCCGTCCAATCAGCATTCAAGTCTGCTTAGCTGGAGCATAAGTGGAGACGCGATAGGTCGGCAGGGGTATCAGAGATATTTACGCATTAATGGGTGTCAGATGGTGTCAGACACATTAATGCATTAATAGGGGATGTGATTGGCAACCATCAATTCTTGCCCTTAACCTCTGGCATTAATGGGGGCGTAGGTGGCCCATACGTCACCCTGTCAGAGATATTTATGCTAGGCCGCCCTTGGTTAGCGCCAAGCTTGGCGACCGAGCTTGGTGTCTTTGGACCGTCTGGCCGCGCTTCCTGTGAAGAGTGTAGGCGACCTTCTTTTGTTGACCCTGATGGTGAGTTTGTCGCTCGGCGAGGCGAGCTTCCTAGTATCGTGGCGACCTTCCGTTTGGGTTTTAAATAAATGGGCCTTTATTATCTGGGCCGGCCTTAAGGCCGTACCAATTGCCCCCGTCATTCGAGTTTGAAACGGCAAGACCGGCTCGGCTCGGATGACGTGTTGCACTCACATTGGATGAGGGCTGGTCGGCAGCATTTAATTCGAATCGACCACCAAATCTTTCTTAGGTCATGATTGCGATTCGGCGACGGTGAGGATTCGAGGCGTCCAACCGCTCAAAGAATGATGCGTGGCTGACGTGATCATGGGGAAGTCGAGGCACCAGGCCTGCCCAGATCTTGCCATGTGGCCCACATTCGACGGCTAAGATCGCCCGACTCTTCCTATAAGTAGAGACGGGGGGCAGCGAGAGGGAGTTTTCTCCCGAATTTTCAAAATTTTTGCCTCCGTTCTTGGTTGCTGAGAGCTCTTCGCCGTCGACCGTCACGCCGTCATCCGTTTGCAATCGTCGGAGCTCCGTTCATCTTCCTTCTTCTAGGTACTCTCTCGATCCAACCATGGTTTCCTCTGCTTCTTTCGCTTCAAATTCGTACGTTGAGAGATGGTTCGGCGAGCTTGATGAGGGCGACGCCGCAGACTCGGAGCCGGTGGTGTCGGAGGAGCCAGCGATGTCTTGGTCAGGGCAGTGGAAGGTAGACCTAGCGGTCGGACATGTCGCCGCCTCGTCGTTGGCGATCAGAAGGGACCCCCAAGAAAGGAAAGGGGCATGGGTCGACTGTCAAGGTCAAGGTTCTGGGCGGTGGCGGAGTCACGACTGCGGTCCCCGCAGAGATCCTGGCCCAGATATCCCAACTGCCGACCTCCTACATCCCCGAAATCCGCTCCAAGTTCATCCGGACGCCCTATACAGTTCGCCTACCCGAATGCAATGAGCGGGGCTGCTCCCTAAGGGACAACGAGGTCGGCGTATACTACCCGACCTTTGCCCTAAGGCTCCGCTTCTCGCTCCATCCCTTTCTCCTCCTCGTCCTTCACTTCCTTGAACTCTCCCTCTTCCAATTGATGCCAAACTCCATCAGCTCGATAGTCGGCTTTCTTGTCCGATGCTCCGACAGTAGCATAAGTCCAACGTCACCGCTGTTCCAATACTTCTATGAGGCGAAGATGAAGGGGGAGTACTACTACGTCTGCGCGAAGAGGGGTCAGCATCTCATCCCCGGTCTGCCGGGCAAAGTGAGGAACTGGAAGGAGAGTTTGTCTTCGTCTCGACGCTGGTGGACTTGGATCTGAGGTCGAACTGGGGGACCTTGAATCCCTCAATGAACGCCGACGTGGTCCTCGAGGGGAATGACCTGGAGTACACCAAGAACCTAGAGGAGATCCCCGGGGAGAACATGGTTTTAAAGGGACTAGTCGTGGACGAGCAGATCGTCCAACACGTTTGACTCGAAGATACTTCGAGCTTAGCGATCAACTTCTGATATGCTCACCCAGATCTATTTTCTTTTTGCATGTGTGGCCATGAGTCGTTCAAGAGAAGAGTTGATGAAGATGGCGAGGGACGCGGCGACCAAGGTGGCAGTGACCAAGGTCAATGGCAAGGAACATGCGCCCAAGAGCTCGACGAAGTTTGGGCATAAGCGGAGCTAGGAGGCGGCGGCCACCGCTCGGGCCTAGAAGGAGGAGAGGAGTAAGAAACCAAGGAAGGGGCCCTCGTCGACCGCCCACTCTTCCCATACGAGCGAGGCGACGTTGGACGGACTTGTTGACCTTGACCCGATCGAGCCTGTAACCGACCTTACGGCCGCTGGGTCCCAAGGCCCGCCGGTCAGCGTGATTGCCGACGTCCCCATCAGTTCAGCCGCCCCTTCGAAACCTTCGGCTGGGTCGGTCAAAATAAGCCGGGCTGCAGTCGCGCGATGGCCCTTTGGGTGCCTGCCGTCCGTGCCAGGGAAGCCGGGCCCCCGAGCTGCGAGGTGCGCTTGCTACCTTCAAGTCAAAGAAGGTGGAGATCCTCGCCCTCTCGCCGGAGAAGATCGTCGCGACACTCTACCGATGAGGCTGGGGGAAGACCGTCTAGCATAGTATGCAGGTTCGTCACTCTTCTTATCCAAAATGTCGATCTTCTTTCTCTTTTGATGTGCTTATGACTTTGGTTCTTTCTGTAGATGATCGCCACATTGGTGTCCCTCCAGCGACACATGTCGGTGGCGAACCGGGCCGATGAGGCCCTTGGGAGGAAGGCGGTCGAGCTGAAGGAGGCCGAGGCAAAGCTAAAGGCCGTCAACGACAAGTTGACAAAGGTCTGGGGGTACTATGCGACCCAGTAGGAGTCCTTCACCGAGCTGGAGAAGGTCGCGGAGGAAACAGAGAAGAGGGCTAGGGACGAGGAGGCCCGGAGGGTCACCGCCGAGAACATCCTGACCACGGAGAGGGAGGCGGCCGCGAAGAAGACCGTCGACCTTGAGCGACGGATCACTGAGCTGGCGAAGGTCAACCTGGATAAGGTTAGGGATGAGGCCGTCCGCCAGTACCAGGTCAAGGAGTTCGTCCCGGCCCCGACAGATATAAGGGTCGAGGGCCTCAACGAGGGTCGGAAGGCCGGCCTTGAGATGGTCAAAATGAGGTTGGGGAAGCTCTACCCCCAACTTGGATATTGACTTCTCCCGTCTGTCGGTGGCCTCAGACGACGAAGGGGAGGCTTCCCTTGCTGCTGACGCCGAAGGGGCGGGGACTCCAGCCAGCGACGACCAGGCAGGGGGCCAGGTGGACGCTCAGGCTCCAGAAGGGGGCAGCCAAGAAGGTGGCAACCGAGTTGAGGTGCTGTAGTCTGGGGCATCAATGTATGGCCGGCCCTGAGGCCGAGCTTAGAATTTTTGTAACATGTAGTGTAAATATAATAAATGAAATTTGAAATTTTCTTTGTTTACTGTTGTCATTCTTTGGTTTGCGTCTTTGTATGTGTATGCCCCCCAGCATTTGGCATGTACGAGCTTAGGGTCGAAGAGAGACGGAATGTTGTAGAGTCTGGGAAGGACTTTAGCAGGTCGGTGGACGAAACTCCTTTGTAGGTCGCTTTGGTAGGTCGCCGTCGGAGTCTTTGGGAGGGGTGGTTCCGGACCGTAGCTCGTTTGGGCCCTTGAAGCCTTTCGGGGGCCATAGCCTCGGATCTTCACTCCGGTTTGGGTGGTGAGGTCCGACCTGCTATGGGTAGCTAAGCCGCGATCAGCCCCGGAGGTCTTTGAGAGGGGGCGGGTTTGGGCCGTAGCCCTTCCTGCACACCACTGGGACGTCTTGCGCCCTTGGAGCCTTTCGGGGGCACAACCGGAGCCTGCCCCGGATCTTCACTCTGGTTTAGGTGGCGAGGTCCGACCTGCCACGGGTAGCTAGGCCGCGATCTGCCCCGGAGGTCTTTGAGAGGGCGGGTTTGGGCCGTAGCCTTTCATGCTCACCCCTAGGACGTCCTGCGCCCTTGTAGAGACGGTGGGTCGGGGCCGTAGCCCGTCCTGCACCTCTGGGGCGTCCTGCGCCCTTGAAGCCTTTCGGGGGCACAGCCGGAGCCTACCCCGGATCTTCACTCCGATTTGGATGGCGATCTGTCCCAGAGGTCTTTAAGAGGGCGGGTTTGGGCCATAGCCCATCCTGCACACCCCTGGGACGTCCTGCGCCCTTATAGAGGGTTGGTCGGGGCCGTAGCCCGTCCTGCACCCCTAGGGCGTCATGCACCCTTGTAGCCTTTCGGGGGCGCATCCGGAGCCTGCCCCGGATCTTCACTCCGGTTTGGGTGGTGGTCTTCCCTGGAGGTATTTGAGAGGACGGGTTTGGGCCGTAGCCCTTCCTGCACACCCCTGGGACATCCTGCGCCCTTGTAGAGAGGGTGGGTCGGGGCCGTAGCCCAACCTGCACCCCTGTGGCGTCCTGCGCCCTTAGAGCCTTTCAGGGGCGCAGTCGGAGCCCCGGATCTTTACTTGTGGCGAGATAGCTCGCTCCCAATGACCAAGCCGACCTTGATCTATGAATTTATCTACCAGGTCATCCTGTGAGAGCTAGGGCTTTCGAGCGTATAGCCGACATGTTATCTGTGCCTCACACACACAAGAAAGGGGCGAAGAGTATATGAGTCGAAAGATAACGACATGTCGGAGATAGAGCAACTTGTGTTTTTCTTTCGGGTCTTCTCGTGAGAGTTGGGGCTCTCGAACGTTCAACCAACCTTCATGAAGGTGATCTTAATTCCGGAACAGAGCTGGAATTTAAATTCAGACAACTCTTTGAGTGTACAAACACAAAAATATTTATTGAATGTACAAACATAACAGCATTTATTGAAAATATTTGAGCAAATGCTCGGCGTTCCATGGATGGGCTAATTCCTCGCCTTGCATGGTCGTCAAAATATAGGTCGATGGTCCCACAATGTCTGTTATTGTGTAGGGGCCTTCCCATTTGGCGGAGAGCTTTCATCGGCGGCCGATCTCTGGTCTGAAGGTCACATCTCTGAGGACGAGGTCGCCGACTCTGAAGCTTCGCTTTCTCACACGGGAGTTGTAGTACCTCGCCATCCTTTGGCTGTGCTTGATAAGGGTTGTTAGTGCACGATCCCTTACCTCGTCGACGAGCTCAATGTTGATGTCGAGGCCCTCTTCATTTGCTTCTTCGTTGAAGTACTGGAGCCGGAGGGATTCCTCGCTGACCTCCACTTGGACGACGGCCTCCGCCCCCATAGGCTAGCATGAAGGGGCTCTCGCCGGTTGAAGCTTTGTGAGCGGTGCGGTAGAACCAAAGGATGCAGGGTAGCTTGTCGGGCCAGGATCCAGGGACGCTGCCGACCTTCTTCTTCAAGGGCTCAAGGATGCACTTGTTCGCTTCTTCGGCCATGTCATTGCATTGTGGATGTGCCACGGATGCGAAGTGGAGGTTGATGCCCCAATCTAAGCAGAAGCTTCTGAAGTCTGTAGAATCGACCTGCTTCCCGTTGTCCGTCACTATGGAGTGGGGTACCCCAAAGCGGCATATAATAGACTTCCAGACGAAGTTCTTCATGTCCTTCCACGTAATGCACGCCAGTGGCTCCACCTCGATCCATTTGGTAAAGTAGTCGACAGCAACGACGAGAAACTTCCTTTCTCATGTTGCCATTGAGAATGGTCCGAGGATGTCGATGCCCCATTTGGCGAACGAGACCGGGCTGAGGATCGGAATCAGGTCGGCGGACGGTGCGGTTGTATGTTTGAAGAATCTTTGGCACTCCTCGCACCGCTTGACGCAGTTGGTCGCGTCCTTCAGCATGTTCGGTCAGTAGTAGCCCTGCCGGATTGCCTTGTGCGCCTGGGTGCGGCCACCGTAGTGATTCACGCAGAGTCCTCCGTGTATCTTGCGGACGACATCCTCTGCTCTTCTTGGCCCAAGGCATTTCAAATAGGGCAAGACGTCTACCTTGCACGGCGCTTTCGATACAGCACGCCGCCGAAGATCACGAACATCAAGGCTCGTCTTTCAATTTTCTGTGCCTCCAGCCTGTCTTTTGGTAGGGCTCCGGTCTCCAGGTAGGCGACGATCGGGCTCATCCATGATTGATATAGGGCGACGCACAGCAGTTCGCCCTCCTCAATGCTTGGTATCAGCAGGTTCTCGACATATATAGATTTTCCAATCTCTACCAGGGAAGAGGATGCCAACTTTGAGAGGGCGTCGGCCCGGAGGTTGTTCGACCTTGGCAGATGTTGGACTGTCACTTTTCTGAATTTGAGGAGCTCGGCCCGGTCGCACTTCAGGTACAGCTTCATCAGATCATCCCTTGCTTCGAAGCTGCCTTCAATTTGTTGGACGACGAGCCTCGAGTCGCTGATCAACAGCACATTCGTCACCCCAAGCACCCGGCAAAGCTTCACCCCGTTGATGGCAGCCTCGTACTCCGCCACATTGTTGGTCGTCGAGAAGTTGAAGCGGAGTGCGTACTCCAGCAGGCTTCCCTCCGGGGTCTCTATCACAATGCTGGCTCCGCTTTCTGACCCCGTGGCCGATCCATCGACATGGATGACCCACAGCTCGCCTTCGGGCTGGGTGGATGTTGATGGAGGGTTCTCGTTGGCGAGCTGCTGCTGTTGCGAGTCCGACCGTTCGTTGGGCGTTGCTTTGCCAACCTCTTCGACCGTGCACTCCGCCACGAAGTCTGCCAGCGCCTGACCCTTGATCACCGCCCTGAGCTTGTAGATGATGTCAATCTTGCTGAGCTCGACGCTCCAATTCAGCATTCGGCCCGATCTCTCTAGCCTTCTCAGATTCTTTTCAAGCGGCGAGTTGGTGTAGACAATGATGGAGTGCACCTGGAAGTAGGGCCGGAGCTTCCTCGCCGTCAGAGTCAGGCAGTAGGCAAACTTCTCGATGGGGCTGTAGGGTGTCTCCGCCTCCCGGAGCACCCGACTTGCATGGTAGACCGGCCTTTGGATGCCTCCGTCCTCTTTGACTAGGACCGAGCTGACTGCTTCTTCAGTGGTGGCGAGATAGAGGCCGATCCGCTCTCCTTCCTCCGGCTTTGCGAGCAGCGGCGGGCTCTATAGATAGGCTTTGAGTTTGCCAAAGGCTTGGGCGCAAGAGTCGTCCACTCGACCTCCTTTCTTATTCCCTTCCTCTCGCCGAGGGCCTTCCGCAAAATCTTGAAGAACGGGAGGGACCTCTCGACAGACTTCGACAGGAATCTCCCCAGTGCGGCGATTCGGCCGTTCAGCTTCTGTAAGTCTCTAATGGTCCTTGGCTCGCCCATGTTGATGAGAGCGGATATCTTGTCGGGGTTGGCCTCGATTCCTCGCTTGGTGATCTTGTCGGGGTTGGCCTCGATGCACTTCGCTGGGTTGAGCCTGTTGGATCTGGATCCTAGCCTAGAGGGGGGGTGAATAGGCTAATAAAAAATTCTCGTGCAACTCACGAGAAATCACACGCAGTTAAAAACACAACCAGAGTAATGAAAAGCAGACACAGAGTACACAGCAGTTTTACCCTGGTTCGGTCGTCCCAACGACCTACTCCAGCCCCCAAAGCAGAACTAGTATTGAATAGCGCAATAGGTACAAAACCACAAGTCAGAGCACGCTCAGAGCACCCTCTACGTCTCTACACTCGCCAGGCTCTCAGTACCCACACACACAGTGTTTTCTCTCACTATCAATCCTAGTAAAGCTTTCTACCAGCTAGTCCCAAAACTAGCTGGGTCCCACTTGTCTAGTCCCAACCAGACAAGTCCCAGAATAATTCCCAAAGATGGTAAAGTTTCCCCTACAGAGATCGATACACCAATACAAAGATAAATAAATAGAGTTTTAGAGATGCTCAGTAATGATGTGCCGTCTCTGTCGTTCAGCGCGTGGTCAGATCAGTCTGACAAGTAGTAGCCTTTGATGTTCCCTCAATACTTTGCCTCCCCTTGATGAAATTTGCGCCTTTCGTCAAAGATTGAAACTTGCGACAACAAGCTTTCCTATATGATGGCGCACGAATATCTTGCACACAACCTTGGCATTAAAAGTTCGGCATTGAGAAATTGAGTGCGGCTCTTGAAGATTTGCTCAGCAAAAATTGTGTTGCCCTGCAAACAAAAAGGCAAAGGCTTAATCCTAAATTAATTACCGAGAGCAATAACTTACTTTGATTAATCTTCAACTTGACATGCAGATGTGCGTCCCGTCAAACAAAACAAAATTAGGAGAGAGCATGCGCAGTTATCAATTAAAATTCCGGCCTTCATCACAAAACTGCACAAGACAAAAATCACAGACTCCTTAACTTTGTAAGAGAGAATATTAAATGCAAAGTAAATTCATCCTGTGAGTTTCTTTTTAAAAAAAATGGTTGCATGGTCAAAAACGTGTTGCCTTTGTGACCATTGAAAGTGAGGAGAAAAAAAAACCGTTTTTTTTGTGGCCGGCTTTGAAAAATTCAGATCTTCTGTAATTAACCTGCACAAAAAAAAGGAAAGCACTTGATATATTAGATTTTGATTAAGGACCACACCTCTACTTGATTTGCTTGTGCTACACTTTTTGTTGGACCCCTTTGAATCAATGCACAAAAAATATTCGGCTCCACAAAATATTCGGCTGTACACGAAATTGTTTTGGAACCAAAAAGAAACACCTCCACAAAGATTCGGCTCTTGATGCTCTTGGGGATTTGCTTTGTTTCCTCAGACTAAAGCTCACGGCTCCATACGGACCATACCTAAAAATATGAGAACTGCTACATGCACCCCTATAACTAGGGGTGCATGTACTGTTCTTTAACAAAATTAGAATAAAAAATCAGTTAACTTGTCAAATAATTTTTGTTTTTTTTCTATTATTGGTATAATTTTACACTGAAACCTATATACACCCCTACTCATAGGGGTGTATATAGCACAGATCAAAAATATTCGGCTCCCTTATAGATGACGCAGTTTTGATTTTTTTTGAGAAACAAAGAGGTACGGCTCTCCGAGTATTTAAAGCACAGAAAAAAGTGAAGATCACTTGGAAATAAAGTATCAAAGGAGAGAAGGAATCATGAAAAAAAAACTGAGCTTTTTTTTTCTTTGAGAATTCGGCTGTCTTTGTTTGTCCCCTTTTTGTGCGTGAATCTCTTACCCCTGGAGGTTGTATTTGCAGCCGGCCTTGATCAACCTTGGGTATTTTTCAAAACGAGAAAAAAAAGTTTCGGCCTCCTCTCCTTAAAAAAAATGTTTTTGCCCTGAGATATTTTTTGCTGGGGCTTTTCATTGCCGCATGATGTTGGATTTAAATAGGGGAGACTAGGGTTTTTAATATTAGGCATGGGATAGGATATTTGAATATGATATGAATTGGCAGAACAAATTTTGGCTCAATCTCTAATTGATTTGATTCAATCCCAAAAAGATTCCATCTCTCTCCTCATTGACCAAGTCAAATCTTCTTTGTGCACACACTCCCTCTAGCCCAATATGCTATACGAATAGCAATTCCGCCAACAGGTGAAAATATATTGTTTCGCCAATCCTGAAACACACTACCACACACATTAGATATCACGACACGTTTGTCATCATCAAACAAAGAGGTCCTAGATCGTTGCGTCCAACAGAGCCGTAGGTTGTAGTGCCGTACTTCTTGGAAGGTCTCCTCAAGGTCGGTGAGATGATCCTCGGCCTTCCTCAATTTGACCAACATGTCGTCAATGTAGACTTCGAAATTCCTGCCGACCTGGGGGTGAAAGATTTTGTTTACCATTCTTTGATAGGTTGCTCCCATGATCTTGAGTCCGAATGGCATCTTGGTGTAGTAGAACGTCCCCTGGTCGGTGATGAACGACATCTTCTCCTTGTCATGGAGTCGCCATCTGGATTTGATTATAGCCTTAGAAGGTGTACATGAAGGTCAGCAGCTCGTACCCAGAGGCATTGTCCACCATGTGGTCGATCCTCAGCAGCGGGACGCTATCTTTTGGGCAGGCCTTGTTGAGGTCGGTGAAGTCCACGCACATTCGCCACTTTTCGCTGGGCTTCTTCACCATCACCACATTGGGGAGCCAATCAGGGTAGCTCACCTCTCTAATGAATCCGGCCTCGAGGAGCCGCTCCACCTCCTCGCCCTCTGCCCGCATCTTCTCTCCTCCTGCGCTTCGCTTCTTCTACCGGACTGAGCGGGCTTCCGAGTCGACGTGTAATTCATGGACGATCACCGCATGATCGATTCCAGGCATGTCTGAGGGCGACCATGCGAAAATTTCTGCATTCGCCTAAAGGAGGTTGACTAGCCCTTCCTTTAGCTCTGCGGGCAACTTCGTGCCAATAGACACAGTCTTGTCTGCTTCCTCCGCCACTGGCACCTCCTGTACGCCCTCCATCGGGGCTGTTCGTTGATAAGTGAAGTCCTCTCGATCGTCGAGGAGGTCGATCGACAGGGCTTGCTCGGACTTCTTGTGTTTGGTGGAGCCGACGTAGCAGCTTCGTGAGAGCTTCTGGCATCCCAGCACCTGCCCCACCCCGTGCGGAGTCTAGAATTTCACCATTTGATGCAGTAGCGAGGGGAGAGCTTTGACTGCGGTCATGTAAGGCCGCCCAATGATGCCATTGTATGCTCAGGCAACGACGACGAAGAAGAATTGCGTCATTCGAGTGACGACCATCGGCCTCTCCCCCAGGGTGACGGGCAATGTGATCACTCCGACAATAGGCACCGAATGGCCGGTGAAGCCGACAATCAGGCCCAAGCAGCTCCGTCTCGTTCAGTTCCATCTTCCGGATCGTGGACAAGAACAGGATGTCGCAAGAGCTGCCCGATTCGACCAGGAGTCTGCTCATGATAGCTGGCCCTATGAGAGCTTCGATGATGATGGCGTCTTCTTGTGGCAGCTCGACCCCCTCCAGGTCGTCATCAGAGAAGGAGATGGGCGGACAAGCTACCCTTCTCCGCTTTGCCCCTGTGTCGGCGCCCCGTCATAAACTGTCGGGCATAAGTCTTCCTTGTCGACGCTGATGTGCCGCCCTGGGCCGGCCCACTGCAGATTACATCCACATGCATGATCGGCTCGGGCCCATGGTGGGTCACTTGCTCGATGTCGTGGGTCGGTTGAACAGCTCATGTGGTCGCTTGTCCATCACGGCCCGGTCTTCCCTGGTAAACGAATCTCCGGAGATGTCTGTCTTGAATCAGCCGCTCTATATCCTTCTTCAGTGAGTAGTACTCGTCGGTATCATGGCCATGGTCGCGGTGATACCAACAGTACTATTGAGTGTTCCTCGCGCCGGCCCTTGTCCTCATCTCCGTAGGCGTGTTTTTGAGTAGCCCGCTCGTCATGGCCGCCGCCATCACTTCCGTCAGGGAAGCGTTGAGCCTCGTATATATGGCCTCCTGCGCTCTTTCGGGCCCGCCTCTCGGAGCGGGGTTCCTGGGGGCAAGGAACCCCCTCAGCGGTCCGGGGCAATCTTGCCCTCGAGGGCCTCCCTGGTCGCGCCCTCGGGGGTGGTCATTGTCACACCCTTGGGGGCGTTCATCCCGTCTCGGCCGTTCACTGGGCCTTGCTTCAATACGGTGGGCTCTGGCTGGTGTTGACTCCTTCATCATCCTCAAAGCCTCCTCGCTCTGCATGAACTTCTTCGCCCGGGCGAAGAGGGCATCAAGGTTGGCAGGTGGATCATGAAGCAGCGACTTCAGCAGGCTCCTGTTCACCAGACCCTTCTTGAAGGCCGCCATGACGAGCTCATCTCTGCGGCTCGTCACCTTGAGTATCTCCTCGTTGAAGCGTTGTAGGAACTTGTAAATGGTCTCCCCCTCCTTCTGGACCATCGTGAACAGACAGTCTAACGCCTTTCTCCTTCTTCGCCCTGCCAAGGACTGCTGACTAAACTTGCGGGAAAGGTTGCCGAACGTATCGATGGAGCAGTTGGACAGACCGTTGTACCACTCCACCGTCTACTTATTCAACGTCATCTGGAAAGCTCGGCAGAGGAGGGTGTCGTCTGCTCCGTGGATCTCCATCACTCCTCGGTATCACTGCACATGCTCCAGGGGATCGCCCGAACCATCATACAGTTCAAACTGCGATAGTTTGAACCTATGGGGTACCGAGGTTGAGATAACCCTTCGGGTCAGCAGGTTGGCTTCTTCGGGGTTGGGGGAACGCGTTGGTGACCTTCGGGAGACGTCCCTGCCCCCTCGATGCTCTCGCAGTTGGTTGGAATCACCGGATGAGCCATCTCAGCGCTCAGAGGTGTCCCTCCCTCGTCCCCGGGGGTCGGGCTGCAGTCGTGGCTACTCAGCCGCTGGTCATGACGCCTAGGAGAGTGGCGATTTGGCCAGGGGGGACTTCTGCTACGGTGGGCGCGCCCTTCTCGTCTCGGGCTTGGCGATCTCCCGCGACGAAGTCTTTCAGCAGCACGATCCAGTATGGGGCTCTCGAACTATCAAGGCCGACGCCTGGGGGACTCCTTGGCTCCCCTCCAGAGGCCTTTCCCTTGCGACGGTGATGAACCGATGCTACTGGAGGGCTGCTTCTTCATCCAGTCGCCTTTGATAAGCGGCATCCTCCTCATCGTTGAACCGCTTCTGCAGAGCGGCCGCTTCTTCTTCGAACCGCCTTTGCTGTGCGACTGCTTCTTCGTCAAATTGGGGGAAGAGGTATTGATTCACGTTGCGAGTTCTGGAGGGGCCTTCTGATGGATGCGGCATGGCCTGCTTGGCAGCGGCATGGCCTGCTTGGCAACAGCCTAGTCCTCCATCATTTTGGTGAAGTTCTCGAAGCTCTTGTAGACACCACGGGCCGCGCCTGAATGACCACGGCCGACCCCTTAAGGGGTAAGTTCATCAGGGGGATTCCTTCTAGGGGACTCCTCGGCCATGTGCTGCTTGTCGTGACGGTGACTGCGATGGCTGCATTCGGTGTCTGACATGGGTGTAACCCTAGTTCCTACAGACGGTGCCAATTGTTACCGGTCAAGTCTGCCCAATAATTAAATTTGTATTAAATAGGAATCACGGGTATAATGATTACTAGTGTAGGGTGTCGATGAGGCTGGGAGCGACTAGGAACACGCTTCGGAGGCGAAGAATCCAAGGTCGCTAGTAGGTCGCCGATTCCCAGTAGATGAGGGGAGCTTCCTGTGAGAATAACAACTCATCAAAAAGTCGGGGTTGGCTGTCAACCCGTAGCCTCTCCGATGCTTAAGTCAGCGATTGACTTGTATGGAGTATGTCGAACACGCTAGGCGATTTTAAGGCAGATAGGCGTTGCGTGGCGAGCTTATGATGAAGGCACGAATATATGGAGGATATCCGACCTTGAATACTGGATAGAAGTTATAGATTTCAACTAACAAACCCCCCTCCTTGGTGGCTCCAAGTGGGGTATTTATAGGGTCGAGAGTCGGTTGTTCACCGTCCAATCAGCTGTCGAGTCTGCTTAGCTGGAGCACAAGTGGAGACGCGATAGGTCGGCGGGGGTATCAGAGATATTTACGCATTAATTGGTGTCAGACGGTGTCAGACAAATTAATGCATTAATGGGAGATGCGATGGGCGACCATCAGTTCTCGCCCTTAACCTCTAACATTAATTGGGGCGTATATGGCCTACGTCACCCTGTCAGAGATATTTATGCTAGGCCGTCCTTGGTTAGAGCCAAGCTCGACGACCGAGCTTGGTGTCTTTGGACCGTCTGGACGTGCATCCTGTGAAGAGGGTAGGTGACCTTCTTTTGTTGACCCTGATGGCAAGCTTGTCGCTTGGCGAAGCGAGCTTCCCAATGTTGCGGTGACCTTCTGTTTGGGTTGCAAATAAATGGGCCTTTATTATCTGGGCTGGCCTTAAGGCCGTAACAACTTCCTTAGAGATCATGTTGATAAGAAAGATATCTTTTTAGACTATGGTGATACTGAAAAACTATTAGCGGATATTTTCACCAAACCCATAGATCAAAAACGATTTTATTTTATATGAAGAAAATTGGTGATGTCGCTAGTTCAGCATTAGCATGTTTATTCGTACATATACACAATGTTAAACTTTATATCTAGCATCTACACATTGTTCATTATTTCATGTCATTATAGGCTATTTCATCTATTGTATGTGCATGCATGTCCATCATCGATTTCATTGAATGTTGATGAGTATTTAATATGAACCATGTTAGAAATCCTGGTAACAATAAAAATGATTTTGATGATGATATTTCATATTAATGAAAAATCCCCATGCTTACATTTTTATGTATATGATTCTCTTTGGACAATTGAGTTGTAGGAGTCCAATATGTTGATGCATTCATGTGTCACTATTCTGAGACACCAATAAAAATGAAAGGAAATGGAAAAATAAACAAAAAGGAAGAAAATCTGATTAAGATAAAACAAAAGGAGTTAGAAGATAATGTTAAAGAGAAATCCAATGATACACAATTTGAAAGGTGTTACTTTGTATTGGATGATTGAAATAGGCTTAAAATTTAGGTTTGTAAAATTTCAACAAAATGACTATTAGTTGACATTATTTATAATGTTTCAAAAATATTTATGTGATTTAATTAAATTAGAATCCAAGATTAACTGTAAAATCAAATATCTTAATTGATTAGGATTTAATAATCAATTGCAAAGTATTCTGTAAAAGAGAACTTTTAAAATGAAATTTAGTTATACTTTGATTATGATTGCTGAACTGAACGATATCTTTTTTAAGAGTATCTTAATGAATTATGAATTTTTAATTGAGTTACCACATATCAAGTAAAAATCTTACGGTAACTCTAAATGTTTGCCTAACATCCTGTAACTATCTTAGATAAGTAAAATAAGATGAAATTTCTAGCTCAATACTCCTTTAATAGCATGACTAGCCAATAAAATAGATTTATAATGTTTATAAAATACATTTATTTTGTTTTTTCTTCATATTTTTACTTTTTTCTTATTAGGAAGAAAACTTGTCAAATTAGATATCAATTGTAATTAAAAGTGTTACTTGATTTGGATTACTACAAATCTCACATTAGACTGTAATAAGTTAATAAATTCAAAACCTGATCAAATAGGAATCTAATTATAAAAGTTGCTACTTAGGATTAAGTTATTATTGTTGTGAATGGAAAAGTAGAGTAATAGGTGTAAGGGGTTAGGAGCCCCCTACCCTCATATTTATAGCTTTCAATGATGGGCCGATACCCAATGGGCCTCATGGGCCTATTCATAACACTTCCCCTTATCCAACCAACATTGAATAAGAGATGGATTCTTCAGGATCCGAGTTAGGATAACTGCCTTATTAAATAAAGAACAGTTTATCCATAACTTCCCCTGTTTCAGGGATGTGTCTAGGGGTGGATACTTCCAGGATCTAGAGTCAACGATGTTGTCTCGTCAAAACCTTGACTACAGAAAACCCTGTGGGAAAAAACCAATAGTCAAGGAAAAAGAGTACAACTCTACAGTTGACTCCCCCTCATCTGACCAAGCTTCAGGCTTGCAGATTTTCTATGAATCTATACATCAGTCTCCTATGTATCTATATGTTCATAGTCCTCTCATCCTGGGGACCCAGTTTACATTTTCTCACTCTCCTCATCCCAATCTCATATACAAGTTTATCAAAGATACTAATAGGCAGGATTAGGTAAGCAAATCCGCCAAGTTATTGCATGATTGGATCTGCTGTACCTCAATCTGCTTTTGCTTCTGAAGGTCGTGCGTCCAGAAGAACTTGGGAGAGATATGATCCGTCTTGTCGCTTTTGATGTAGCCGTCCTGTAGCTGGGCTATACATGCTGCATTGTCTTCATGGAATGGTGTAGGCACAAGGACGTCGATCATCAGGCCAGTGGAGGTGAGAATGTGCTGGATCACAGAGCGTAGCCAGAAGCTCTCTTTGCTTGCTTCATGGATCGCTACAAGTTCTGAGTGAGTGGATGAGACGGTTGTCATGGTCTGCTTCACAGATCTCCAAGATATGGCAGTGCCGCCATAGGTAAACATGTATCCGGTCTGAGACTTCTCTGTATGAGGATCGGACCTGTAACCTGCATCAACATAACCAACTAAACATATTGTTGACCCTTTCCTGTAGAATAGACCTAATTATATAGACCCTTGGAGGTAGCGCAGAAGATGCTTAACTCCGGCCCAGTGCCGCTGTGTAGATACAGCAACTATATTTGGCTAGTAGGTTTGACTAAAAATGCTATGTCAGTGCGAGTGCAGTTAGTCAGGTAAAGGAGTGTACCGATAGCACTTAGATAAGGCACTTCCGGGCCTAGTACTTCCTCACCCTCTTCCAGCGGCCGGAAGGGGTCTTTATGCACATCCAATGATCTGATGACCATTGGGGTGCTGAGGGGGTGGCACTTATCCATTTGGAACTTTTTCAACAAGTTCGATGTATAAGTTGACTGATGTAACATGATCCCATCGTTAAGATGCTCTATTTGAAGACCTGAGCAGAATTTTGACTTTTCGAGGTCTTTGATCTCGAAAAGTTTCTGTCAAGCTTCTAGAAATCTCGACGATCTCTTCAGGAGATCCGATGAGGTTCAAGTCGTCCACATAGACGGCTATAATAACAACTCCTATTGCCTTTGCTCTTATAAAGAGCAATGACAGACTGGGTCATTTGTAAATCCTTGTTTTGCAAGGAAGTCGCTCAGTCTGTTATACCACATCCTTCCAGATTGTTTTAGACCATATAATGATCTTTGCAGTTTCACCGAGTAGATGTCACGTTGTCTCTCTTTTAGTGCTGCAGGCAAAGAATAACCGTCAGGCAATCTCATATAGATGTCTCGGTTTAAATTGCCATATAGGTATGCAGTCACGACGTCCATAAGCTGCATATCTAAACCCTCTTGAGCTGTCAATCCAATGAGGAATCAGAAGGTAATCGCGTCCATGACCGGGGAGTATGTGGCTTCAAAATCCACCACTGGACGTTGGGTAAAGCCCTGCGCTACAAGCCTTGATTTGTAGAGAACGCTCTCATTTTGTTCATTTCTTTTTCTAACAAATACCCATTTATAACCCACAGGTTTTACACCTTTGGTGTCTGGACGATAGGTCCGATGACCTTGCGTTTTGTGAGTGAATCCAACTCAACTCCTATTGCCGCTTTCCACTTTGGCCAATCATCTCTGCTTTGACATTCTGTCAGAGAGCGTGGTTCAATATCATCATCGCAGTACGCGACGTTGATGGTAATATTACACGCAAATGTGTCATCTATGGTTGTGCTCTTTCTGTCCCAATACTCCCATGTTCGTACATAGTGTATCGAAACTTCATTTTCTCCCGGTTCTTCCTCTGTTTAAGAGTTTGAGAGAGATGTGGTAGTAGGGCTTATAGTAGCATCCTGTGGTGGTATTGTTTTACCATTGCCAAGGGTCCTACTCTTTCGAGGGACTTGGTCCTTGGATCCCGGTGGTCGCCCTCTCTTTTTAAGAGGTCCAACCATTTCTGATGCAGGCGGATTGCATCCATTTTGCGGTATGTTAATCCTAGCTGGAGTGTTAGCAGTAGGGGACGTGTGACCTGACAATCTTCTGGTTATCAGTAAATTTGTTTGGCAAGAGATGGACAGTGTTTTGGGATATGGAGAATCTTCAGGACCTCCTCCTCACACTGGCTTGTGGGCGGATCAAAGTGACTTAATGTCTTTGTATTCCAAGTGATACAGTCTGAAGCTTCGGGCTTCTTGGTTTGTGAGCCTAGTCTTGGAAATGATGTTTCATGAAATTCACAGTCTTCTAGACGTGCCTTGAAAACGTCTCCCGTAAGGGGTTCTAGGAATCTTATTATAGAGGGTGTGTCAAACCCAACATAAATGCCTAGGCGACGTTGTGGACCCATCTTTGTCCTTTATGGTAGTGCTATGGGGACGTATACTGCACAACCAAATATTTTCAAGTGTGAGACAATTGGAAGGGCTCCAAGTGCTAGTTGCATAGGAGAAGATAACTGACATCCAAAAGGTCTTAATTTTATTAAGGATGCAGCATGCAAAATTGCATGACCCCATGCAATTCACCTGGCAACTGGGATTGAAGTAATAATGGACGAGCAATCCATTGCAGTCTCTTAATTAGAGATTCTGCTAACCCGTTTTGGGTGTGAACATGCTACAAGATGTTCGACTTCAATGCCCTGTGATTGGCAATAGTCTAGGAAGACTTGTGATGTAAACTCCCCCGCATTGTGCAGACGAATTTTCTTTATCTGGTAGTCAGGAAAGTGGTGGCCCGCAACCTGATTATCTGAGCTAAAAGCTTAGACGGTGCTAAGTTGCAGGTGGACAGTAGACACACGTGTGACCACTTAGTCGATGCGTCTATCAGGACCATAAAGTATCTGAACGGACCACGTGATGGGTGTATAGGCCCACAAATGTCTCCGTGGATTCTTTCCAGAAAACTTGGAGACTCCAAGTCCACTTTCAGTGGAGAGTGTCTCGTAATTAGTTTACCCTTGTAACAGGGTGGACATGGGAATTTGCCTTTTTGGAGAATCTTCAGGTTCTTCAAATCTATACCCCCTTGAGCTTTTTATGATGTGGTACATCATAACAGATCCAGAGTGTCCCAGTCTACTATGCCAGAGTTGGAATTCTGGTGTTTGGAGGCACTGCAAGTGCTCCGTTATTAATATTTCTGGAAATTGAATACTTGTTTGGTAGAGTCCCGAGGGGAGTCCCTTGAAACGTTCCACAGTGGTTTTTGTACCATTTGTAAGAGACGTTACGTGCAAGTATTCTTTTTCATTTTCATCGACCGTCTCTAAGTGATACCCGTTTTAAACGGATATCTTTAAAACTTAGGAGGTTTCGGATTGACCTAGAGGAGTATAACGCATTTCTAAGTGTGATGAGTGTGTGACCGGGGAGCAATATGATTGCTTCCTCTGATCCTTCTATTATATCAGTTGGTCCTGAGATTGTTCTCAATAGACCAAGAATAGCTACTTATGCTCGTAAAGTAGTCTATGTTTTGAAGGATTGAGTGCATCGATGCACTGTCCACTAGGCATATGGATTCCATATCTATATAAGAAAGACATACAAGCAATGAATAATACGAAAAAGAAAACTACTTTCATTTATGTTAAGATGCTCAAAAGTTCGACATGGAATAAAAACTAGTTACGTTGCATAAAAAGGGAAGATACATTGCTAGCAAATAAAAATTGTTTATAGTCCATGACTAGAGAGTGTCGTCTCCCATGAAATCTTCTGGATTCCATGTGGTCTCCGGTAACGTTGCGCTTTCTATCCGGTTTGTCTCAGCGTGAGGCTTGAGGCTTGCCTGGTAGAGATCATGTAGGTGTTTCTGGGTGCGGCATATTCTGGACCAGTGGCCAGTCATTCCGCATTTAGAGTCCCAATCTTTCTTGGGAGTATCACCTTTGTTGGGCACCCACTTTTGCTTCTTTGCCACGAACTTCTGGTTCTGGGGAGGAGCTTGATTAATGGCCTTTTTCCGCTGCTTCTGTTCTTTCCATTTCTGGAACTTAGCCTTCTTGTCCATCTTCTTCGTTTGGAAAGATTGGAAATATGCCTATGCAGGAGGTGGCGGTGGAGCGGAGCCAGGAGGGCGCAGGTTGTGAGTGGCAACCAACAAATCTATGTTCTGTTCAGTCATTAGGAGACATGAAAGCAGATCAGAGTACTTAGTGAATTTCCTCTCACGGTACTGTTGCATGAGGATCATGTCCTCGTGCAAAGACGTGAACGTCTTCTCCAGCAACATTTTCTCAGTCACATTCTCACCACACAACTTCAGGCGTGAGGTGATACGGAATAGTGATGAGTTGTACTCCGCTACGGATCTGTAATCTTGTACGCGGAGGTGAGTCTACTCGTACTGCGCACGGGGGAATATGACATCCCTCTGATGTATGTACCTCTCCTCAAGTGCGTCCCACAGTTCATAAGGATCATCTACAGTAAGATACTCGTCCTTTAGGGTCGAGTCTAAATGTTCCCTGATATAAATTATGGCTTTCGCCTTAAGTATATAGGAAACTTCTTCTGTATGAGGGGCTTCTTTAGAAGCATCCTTTTCAGCTGTGGCAGTACTTGTTGTTGCCTTTCTCAGTGGGTGTTAGACTGAACCTATGAGATCGCAGGTGGAACTGCAGGTCCAACTGCCAACTCAAGTAGTTCGACCCATCGGCCTTCAGGACCGAAAAATCGACATTCGCAAGTCTTGCCATTAAACAATCTAGCAACATAAACAAAAGATAGCAAGGATTATTTAACTATTTAAAAATAGACATCCACGCATGCGATCTTACAACGTTTTAAAATAGCATGAATTATTTAAAAATAAACATTCACGCATGCAATTTTTATTAACATTTACATAACGTGAGTTATTTAAAAATAAACATCCACGCATGCATTTTCATTTTAACATTAAAATAGCATGAGTTAGTAAGCATCCACGCATTTAATGTATATAGGCAATGAAAATAAATTAGGACTATGAGGATCAGCCAGCCGACACCAACAGAAAAAGAGAGTCCGAAATTACATCCCATTACTCAAAAAGTGCATGAAAAAGTAAATACAACTCAGGAACTTCAAAGAGAAGCCCCCTTTTCTTTATGCAAACGCCTTCAGCTCCTTTTGGTGGTCCTTCAGCTTCTTTTTACATGTATAACCTTACTTACAAATTTCTCTCAAAAAGAAAAATTGCAGAAAAGTAAAGATGTCAGAAACCTGGCTGATCCCAAAAATCATAGTCTAATAGCGTATCCACACAGATATTATATTAAAAATATACAACCACGCAGAGGATTATATCACAAGCATGTAAAGATTAATAAATAATCTAAAAGGAGTGACGTGCTAAAATGATTTTTAAAATTTTTAACCTTGATCCATTTTATTTTATTTTTTTCGCTTTAACCCTATCACAAAATTTAAAATTTCTTTGATTATTTGGGCTTTTGAGGCCAAAAAATAAAAAGAAAAAATTATGTGTAAGTGGGCTAATTTTCAGGCTTTTGGGCCATGAAAACAACCCACTAGGGTTAATTGGGCCTCACCCTAAAAATTTGGCCCGTTAAGGGTCAGGGTTTCGAAAAATCCTAGGCGAGGCCCACGGCCGCCGTCGCGACGGCTGGCCGCGGCTGCAGGCCGCGGGCCGCCCCCGGCCATTGGCCGCGGCGCATGCCGATGGCGGCGCTAGAAAAGCGACGCCGTTGCGCCCTTTGGGCGTGCGGTATATGGATCAAGATGGGGGGTTTAAAACGGATTTTTCAGACATTCAGATCTTTAAAAATACGATTTTTTATTGTTTATAAACATGCAGATCTAAATAAAAATGCGATTTTTACCGTGTTTTCAAACTATTTGATCTTAAAACATGCAGATCTACTGGAAAAAGCAAGTTTAGATCTAAAAGTTTTTGAGGATTTACCTCTAGATTCGATAATGGAATCTAGACGATGGTTGATGAAGGATGCCCTTTTCGCTCCCCGTTGAGAAGATTACGATCTTCTTAAAACTGAGCGATTGATGGATCTCCTTCCCTTGAGCGTCGTCGCCTTTTCCTACGAGCGTGATCGTGCTGATAACGTGTTTGTGAAGGGAAAGTAGAGTAATAGGTGTAAGGGGTTAGGAGTCTCATACCCTCATGTTTATAGGATTAAGTTATTATGAATTCTAACATGATTAGAAGAAAAACTATTAACTAGAATTTAAGTAAAAAATAAAAAATATTTTTAAATATTTTTAAATAATTAATAAATTGAGTAAGAATTGATTGTTAATTAGGAACCAATCAAACTAAAAAAACTGGGGAATTTAATTTTATTAGTGAAATCATTATTCGTTAGCATTTTGTGTTTTTATGATAAAAACTTATTTAATTTGGATCAGTTAATTAAATTTAAATCCTGTAATTAAACAATTTATCATCATTATTATAGCGTTAGCATTACCTTATTTGTAGAAGATGTGTAAGTTCCCACGTCTTATATTTTTTGAAAAAAAATATGTACGGTGTGTCTAAAATATATTATTGTTGTTGATATTTTCATTTGATTATGATGATAATGGTTATTATTGTATTGTTGTTTGTTAAAAACTCCTCACCTAAAGGCTAAATTGTTTAAAAGAATTAAGTTCTCTCTTTTTAAACTCTTGTTTGATTTCATTCTCACACAACAAGAAAATTCACTACAAAACCAGTCTGTAAGAGACTCAGGGAAGACCCCGGTGATGGCCATCGGCATTTGGGAGCTCTCTCGTTGTTGTTTGAAGGAACTAGCCGTTGGAGCTGGGAACGAGGAAGAGCCGTTGGATTGCCTTGTGAAGAGAGCATCCACCGTCCATGGGAAATGATGTGATCCGTCCAAGCTGTAAGTGAAAGAATCCTAGTCGTTCAACTTCTAGCGGTTGGATCTGCACAGTGAAGTCTTACCGGCTTGAAGCGCTCCGTCTCCTGCCTTGGGTTCTCGCTGCTAGCCTTCGTGAATGAACCAAGCCCGCCAAATCTAGCTAATTCTGTTAGGAATTTGTTGAGTTTGTTACAAAGTAGTTATCATTGCTTACTAATGGCTGAGCTCCAGCTCATATTGTGGTTGCTTATGAAATTGAATCAAATTCACAAATCTCTTCGAGATTTTTCCACCATTTTTCCTTTTATTCACATTTTTCTTGTTCTTGTTAATTCTTTGATTTTGTCTGTGATCTTTCATTTTTGAGTTCATCTATTAGTTGTGAGCTAATGGGACGTCCCAAGAAGCGTGCAGAGGAGGAGGAGTTGCCTGAGGAGCTCCCGGAGATAGAGGTATCTCCACAAGTGGTATCAAAGCTATCCAGTACGTGCCATTGTGAGGGGTCGGATGAAGAAGGGAACGCCAGCGGTGAAGATACTTGGACTGAAAGATTCCTGAAGCTTGAGGAAGAGCAGAGGGCAATCCAAAGTCAATTCCAGCAACAATGTGAGAGGCTTCGGCAAGAGCTGCAACAACAATGGAGTGTCATTTAGAAGCAGCTATAGCAGCAAATGACTATCAGCAGTGCTCATTGCTCAGTTCCAGGATCTCTCAAGTAAGATTGAAAATCTCTCTAAAAATCAAATGCAATTAGTTACTTGTGTAGATGCCTATGGAAGGCCTGTACAAATGGAGGGGGGCAATCATCCTTCAATAGTAGAGAATTTTCTGGGAATCGAAGGGGAGAGTCTGGGGGTGTGAGAGATAGTAACCCTAAGGGAATACGGCCTGAGTTTCTTATGTACAAGGGTGGGGAAGAAGTAGTTGTGTGGGTGAGTCAAGTGCTACAAATTTTTGAATTCTACAAAACTGAGAAGATTGGATGGGTGAGAATCTATGGATTCTATTTGAAGGAGGATGCACTCTTATGGTTTGACTGGGCAAGAACTAGCATAGAAGACTTTATGGTGTCAGAAACCTTCAAGCCGTTAAGACTTCACTGTGCAGATCCAACCGCTAGAAGTTGAACGACTAGGATTATTTCACTTAAATCTTGGACGGATCAGATCATTTCCCATGGACGGTGGATGCCATCTTCACAAGGCAATCCAACGGCTCTTCCTCCTTCCCAGCTCCAACGGCTAGTTCCTTCAAACAACAACCAGATAGCTCCCCACTGCCGACGGCCATCATCGGGTTTTTCCCTGAGTCTCTTGCACGGTCTTTTCTCATATCTTTGTAGATCAGAATGGAAGATTGTTTGCAAGAAAGAATTATTTGGGCTCAGACATGTTTATTTTTTTATCACCTGAATGCATGAATGTAGGTTTTTTCCCCAAAGAAAAATACAACCTCGTGGTTTTTGTGAACAGATTGGAGATTAATTCGCACATTTGTTTTTTAGTTTTTAGTTTTTAATTTAAAATATTTTGAGGTGATGAAACATTTTTTAATATAACTCCATACATCTTCCCTATGAAATCGTCTACATTTGATTTAAATCCATCTAATTTTTATATGAAACTTCATTTGATATAAATATACCAGTCATAACATGTGCCCTACGGGCACGGTTCATTTAAGATATTCCCGTGTCAAAAGTTTAGTTCCCCGAAAATTTAGCTCTTTCAAAAAATCTTAGTTCCTCACAAAATTTAGTACCATCCAAATTTAGTCCCCTCCAAAATTTTAGGGTTATCCTCGCTAAAATTTCAATTTTCAGAAATTTTAGTTCATCCCACAATTTATCTTATCTGAGAATTTAGTTTCCCTAAAAAAATTGATAGGTAGAAATTTTTTTCACCATCAAAAGCTTACTGAATGTACGAGAGTAAAAACTAAATACAAACCAATATATGAGAGCTTACAGATTGCAAACTTTTGTAAGAATTAAATTTTTTACAAAAACTCAAATAAAACTATTATGAGAGTGTTATGAATCAACTCCTGTGGGAGGAGCCCCCAGCACTTTATTTATAGGCAATTGGGGAGAATACAGATTGGGCTTACAATGATTTGGGCATATCTCTAGGATAGCCCAAAATCTCAACCAACTACGGTTAAATAACCGTTCACAACACTCCCCCTTATCCAGCCATATGTGTGGACTCTGCTCGTGGATGCTTCAGGATCCCGAGCATAGAAGAGTCTCACATGGGGTGGATACTTCAGGATCCCGAGTTGGTGATATCATTAAAACCTTTAGCTATGAAAAACCCAGTGGGAAAACCCATAGTTAAGGAAAAAGAGTACAAACTCTACCTAACTCCCTCTGATCTGTACAAGCTCTCAAGCTTTCAGATCTCTTAGGCGTCTCATTCCAATCCTATGTACAAGCTTCTTAAAAGTTGCGGTAGGAAGGGCTTTAGTGAACAAATCTGCCAAATTGTCACATGATTTCACTTGTCTGATGTCGATCTTGCCATCTCTTTGTAGCTCGTGCGTCCAGAAGAACTTTGGTGAGATGTGTTTTGTTCTGTCGCCTTTGATGAAGCCACCTCGTAACTGAGCTATGCAAGCAGCATTATCCTCGAACATTGTTGTTATGACCTAAGGGTCGTAGGAGTCAGACTCCCGCCCGGATCCACTATCATACCCCATTAACTCACCATATCACAAAAGGACCGCCGCCCCGAAAGTCCGGGGCATCACGGAGTCAGGCGCGCCTTGCAGCGTTTCCCGAACCGGTCGAGGCGGACAACCGCGGCCGCCCGACCCACCGGGGAAGGGCACTTGGGGACGCCCGGGTAGCTAGGCCAGACCTATGGACGGGCGCGGACGTACCCTTCCGTACCAGCGGGCCATACCCCGTGACCGACCGAGGGGCGCGGCCGGGGCGGACAACCCCCGATCGGGACGGCCCGCCCGACCCCCGCGAACCGCGGCGCCTAGAGTGACCCCGACCGACCTTTAGTTCGTCACTAACGACAAACAGCCAAGGATAAGGACACGACTGACACATACGTCACCCGACCGCCTGACAAAGCACCCCCAGGCGGCTGACCTATCCGACGGTTAGTGCTTTCGGCCCTGACATCCCGACAAAAGCACCCCTCGGCTGTTGCGCCGCCTGACAAGCGGATCAGGAACTCCTGTTCCCAACATCCTCGTCCGAAGCTTCCGCTGACACCCGAGCCAGCTCAGCACGCCTAGTCATCACCCGTCAGGTATAAATACCTCCTCTCCTCTTACGGAGAGGGGGTTGGAAAATTCTCTCATCTTCTATTATTCACACACGAGAGCAAAGGTCCTCCATATCTTTGTTCTCCCACCTATAGCTCGTCACGCGAGGCGGACACACCGTTAGTCCGGCCGACGTGACTAGCCCCCCATTTAAGCCCTTTTACTGACTTAGGCATCGGAGGGGCTAAGGGTTGAACCCCAACCCCGCCCTTCTGACGAGTTGTTCGTGCTGCAGGAGAGCTCGCCCCTTGACCAAAGTCAGCGTCAGCCTCCTGTCGTCCAACCTTCCTCAACTGCGTCCGACGAGATACGATCCCGTGAGCTCCACCGGCAACGGATCCAACCTCTTCATCCCACTAATCACTTGTAAAACAGCCTACCTAACCCCTCATTTCCATATAACCACCGTGCCCTTGGTTCCCCATAATACAAATTCATTGTACGCGAGTTCCACCTCGTAACAATTGGCGCCGTCTGTGGGAACGAAGGGTCACACCCATGTTAGACTCCATGCCAATCTCGCGGAACCCTGACCACGGCAAAGATCCCGTGGGACAGGAACCGCTCTCTCTACAAATCACTCCGGCGTCCGACGCCCTCCCGGGCGTGGGCACCGAAACTGAACCAACTTCATCCTACGTCATCTTGAAAAGCTTCGAGGCCGTCACTCAGGCCGGGGGAGGCTATCAGACAACCGGAACGGGGCCACTGCCCGGCCCATCGGAGCCCCAGAACGTGAGGCGGAACCTCCGCCTTCAGTTCGAGGAGGAGGGAGAAAACGGGGGGCTCGCGGAGGACATTGCGGCCCAGCAAAGGCTCCTGGAAGAGGAGGTGGAAGTTGCGCGGCGGTGGAAGCGCCTGGGGGAGGCGGCCGCGGCGCAAAGGCGCTTGGACGAGGCGGCCGAGACCGCCCAGAGGGCCTACCAGGAAGAAGAGGCCGCCCGCCGCCAACTCCGCTTCATTGTCGCGGAACGCGAGAGGCTAAGGAGAGGAAACAGGAGTAACCAAGAGGTTCTTGAAGAGACGACGACGGGCCGGCGGCCCAGGGACGGACGGGACCCGTTGCTGAACAGGTCCCCGCCTGGAGGAGGCGGCCCGCATCACCAGCACCACCCCTCCGATACCCTGCACGAGGAAGCCGTTTGTCGACAGCTACGCTTCCTCACCGCCGAGCGCGAAAGGCTCCTCCGCGAGAATCAGGAACGGATGGAGGCCCGAGGAGAGTTGGCCGGGAGGCGCTGGCGCTGGGAGAGCCGTAGCCCACAACCCGTCGAGTCCTCGGCCCAGGGAAGGAGCCCCGCCAGACGACCGTCGGGCTACTCCCCGGGGGCGGAGGACCGTCGTCGGCCGTGGCGCGATCGAAGCCGGACCCCCGAATGGCGGAGAGGGGAGGCCCCGGATCGCCCTACCTATCCGGAGGAGGCCACGCCGCTCGCATGGTGGATCACGTCCGCCCCAAGGCCCAAAAGGTTCAAACCCCCTCACTTGGCCACGTTCAATGGAAGAGGCGACCCCCTCACGCACGTGCAGCAATACCGGGGGGGCGATGGAGGCGCATGATGTGGACGAGGCGTTCCTATGCCGACATTTCTCCCAGAGCCTGAGGGACACCGCGCTGGACTGGTACTTCGGCTTGCCCGCGAGGTCCGTCGGGAGCTTTGGCGAGCTGTCACACAAGTTCTGCCAAGAGTTCCGGGCCGGGCGGACGAAGAAGAAGCCTTTGGACTATCTCTGCATGATAGTCCAAGGAGAGGGGGAGAGAACGGGAAGATACCTCCGCCGCTTTCAGGAAGAAAGGCGGGCGGTGGTGACATGCGGCGATGAGGTGCTAATGCTGGCCTTCAAGACGGGGTTGCGGACTCGGAGCCTCCACAAATCCCTGCTCCGGGACCCGCCAACCGACTACGAAGCGCTGGTTGCAATGGCGGAGAGGCACGCATTGGCCGAAGAGACCCTCGGTGCAAAGGTAGTATTCCCCCCGGCGAAACCATCCCAGGACGGACCCCGGCCGCACCCTCGGCCGAGGCAGGAAGAGAGGGGCCGAGGCCGCGATCAGATGGCCCTACCGCGGCGGGAGCCGCCCGAGCCTCGCTCACGAGATCGCCTTGGCCCGGCGCGCGAGTTCGCCCCGGCGCGGAGGCCCCCCGGAGTCATCCCAAGACGAGAAGACCCCCCACTGGCGCATTACACGCGACTCAATGCCCCCATGATGGAGGTGCTGGCCGCGGCGACAAGGGCCGGGCTACTGCCGGAGCCTCCCCGGGAGATGAGGACGGACCCAGCGAGGCGGGATCCCCGGAGGTACTGCCGTTATCACCGGGACCACGGTCACGACACCGACCGTTGTTACTCCCTTAAAAGAGAGATCGAACGACTGATCCAGGCGGGTCACCTGGGGAACTTTGTCGCGGGAAGGCGGGTGGCGACAGGAGAGAGAGACCCCCCGGAGGAGGGGGGACGGGGTCCGCTGGCAAACTGCGATAAGGAGGAGCCCCGCCCCCCGAAGGCAGTCATGCGAATTGAGATGGTAACTGGAGGCCCAACCTCGGTGGGACGGGCGCCCGCAATCCTGGAGGCCGAGGCCCGACAGGTGATGATGGCGGGCGCCGGCCGCCGACCGAAGCGAAGGAAGATACCCCGACCCCCGATCACCTTTACCGAGGAGGACGGTCAGGAGGCATGGAGCCAGAACAACGACGCCCTCGTCATCGAGGCTCGGATTGGGGCGATTGACGTCGGCCGGCTCCTGATTGACACCGGAAGCTCCTGTGACATCCTGTTTCTGGCAACGGTCGAGAAGATGGGGTGGGGGCGCGCAGACTTAGAGCCCTGTGTGGGCCCTGTCACTGGCTTCACCGGCCATGCGATCCCCACCGAGGGAACGATCACCTTGCCCATGACCCTGGGGGAGGAACCGATGGTCGTCACCAGGGAAGCGCAATTTGTCGTCGTCAACGTCGCCTCGGCGTATAACGGAATCATAGGGCGTCCATATATGACGGCCATCGAGGCGCTCCCCAGCCTGCAACATCAGACGATGAAGTTCCGGACCCCGCGGGGGGTGGGACAGGTGCGGGGAGGACGGGAGGTGCCCGGAGACCACAACCAGGCGCCATCCCTGCCCAGGAGCCCGAGGCGGCCCCTGACGGCTCTCATCCCTGACGAGAGGGAGGACTTCTGCGACCAGCGGCCGACCCCGGCAGAGGAAGTGGAGGAGGTCCCAGTGGCCTCGGACGAGGAAAAAACCGTCTCCGTCGGGACGAAACTCCCGTCCGCATTGAGGACGGCCCTCGTTGCCTTGCTCCGAGAAAACGCGGACATATTCGCGTGGTCACCCGCAGACATGCCCGGGGTGGACCCGAGAGTAATCTCCCACAGGTTGAATGCGGACCCGGAAGCCCGACCTGTTCGACAGAAGAAGAGAAGTGCAGGGGGCGAAAAGAAGAGGGCGGCCGAGGAAGAAGTAGAGCGACTCCTCGAGGCCAAATTTGTTCGGCCGGTGGACTACCCCGACTGGCTCGCCAACGTCGTTCTGGTGAAGAAGCCCAGTGGGAAGTGGCGCATGTGCGTCGACTTCACCGACCTCAACAAGGTATACCCGAAGGACAGCTTCCCTCTACCCAGAATCGACCACTTGGTGGACCAGGCGTCCGGCTATGAGTTGTTGAGCTTCATGGACGCCTTCTCGGGGTACAACCAGATACCGATGGCGGAGGAAGATGAGGAGAAGACATCGTTTGTCACTGATAAAGGCACCTTCTGTTACACCAAGATGCCCTTCGGACTGAAGAACGCCGGGGCGACCTATCAACGAATGGTTGACCGAATATTCGGCCCTCAGGTGGGGCGAAACCTGGAGGTCTACATCGACGACATGCTGGTAAAGAGCGGAAGGGCCCCCGACCACCTCACAGACCTGCAGGAAACCTTCCAGAGGGTCCGCCGGTACAACCTGAGGCTAAACCCCGCGAAATGTATCTTTGGCGTGCAATCGGGAAAATTCCTGGGCTTCATGATAACGAAGCGGGGAATCGAGGTGAACCCCGACAAGGTGACGGCCCTCATCGGTATGACGGAGCCCCAGACGATCCGGGACTTGCAGCGACTGAACGGCCGGATCGCTGCTTTGGGGCGATTCCTGTCGAAATCGGCGGAGAAATCGCTCCCTTTCTTTAGGGTCTTGCGCACAGCCTTGGGCGAAGCTAAAGATCAAAGGAAGGTGATCCCGTGGGATGACGACTATGCCCGGGCGTTCGCGGAGCTGAGAGCATACCTACAGAGCCCACCGCTCCTCGCGCGGCCGGAGGAGGGCGAACCCCTGGGGTTGTACCTGGCGACCACCGAGGGGGCCGTTAGCTCCGTCCTGATCAAGGAGGAAGGAGGAGTGCAACGCCCCGTTTACTATGCCAGCCGGATCCTCCGGGAGGCGGAGACTCGTTACAGCCCTATCGAGAAAGCCGCCTACTGCCTAGTCACCACGGCCCGGAAGCTCCGACCCTACTTCCAGGCCCACCCCATAATCGTCCACACCGACATGCCCCTCGAAAAGAACCTGAAAAGGCTGGAGCGGTCGGGGAGGATGCTCAATTGGAGTGTCGAGCTCAGCGAGTTCGACATAACGTACAAAGCCCGGACGGCAATCAAGGCCCAAGCGCTGGCCGACTTCGTGGTGGAATGCACAACGGAAGTCCCACCGGGGGACCGGACGGAGCTCCCATCGGTGACCACGTCCCCGCGGAGGATCGAGGGGGGTGAACCCTCAGCTCCCTCCCCGACGACAGTGGGCGAATTATGGACCATCCGCGTCGACGGCTCCGCAACAGGCTCTGGGACAGGAGCAGGTATAGTCATTCAAACCCCGGATGGATGTTCGCTGGAGTACGCCCTGCGCTTCAGCTTCCCGGCCACCAACAATGTCGCGGAATATGAAGCCGCGGTTAACGGGTTGAAGCTCGCTAGGGCGGTGGGGGCGACGAACGTGTTGCTCCTGAGTGACTCCCGCCTCGTCATCCAACAGATCCTGGGGGGCTTCGAAGCCCGAGAGGAAACAATGAAGCGATACCTAAATCGCATCCAGATCGAACTCCGAAAGTTCAAGAAAGCGGACGTCCAACACCTACCCCGCTCCAGCAACCTCCGGGCGGATGCCCTGTCTAAGCTGGCTTCCTCTTCGGCGGCCGAGATCGGGAAGGCAATCTACGTGGAAAGCCTGGCGATGCCAACCATCGACGAGGGAGAACTGATGTGCGCGGACACGAGGACGTCGTGGATGACCCCCATAATGAAGTACCTAGAGACGGGCGAGCTACCCGAGGAACGGATGCTGGCAAAACAGGTGGAAAGGCGGGCCCTTTCATTCGTACTTCTCGACGGAGTGCTGTACCGCCGCCGCCGAGCCAATTTCGACGTCCTGCCCTACCTGAAATGCTTGGGCCCGGAGCAGGCTGAGCAAGTCATCCGCGAGGTGCATGAAGGCTTTTACGGAAACCACCATGGCGGGCGCACCATCGCCCACAAAGTAATGCGCCAAGGATACTACTGGCTGACGATGATCCGGGACGCGGTACAGTACGTCAAGAAGTGCGAGGCATGCCAGAAGTTCTGCCGGCGGACGACTGCACCCCCGGCCAACCTAATGCCCATCTTGAGCCCGATCCCATTCGCCAAGTGGGGGCTCGACATCCTGGGGCCATTCCCAAAGGCCTCCGGAGGAAGGAAATACCTAGTCGTCGCCGTGGATTACTTCACAAAATGGATCGAAGCAGAGCCGCTGGCGCGAATCGCGTGGACGGATATGAAGGGCTTCATCTGGCAATCCATCATATGCCGCTTTGGGATTCCCCGCTCCATTGTCACGGATAACGGAAAGCAGTTCGATTGCGAGGGCTTCCGCGACTTCTGCTCGGGCTGGGGAATCAAACTCCAATTCGCGTCAGTCGCCCACCCACAGTGCAACGGAATGGCGGAGGCCGCGAATAAATGTATCATGAACCCGATGAAGAAGAAGGTGGACGCCGCTCTGGGGGCTTGGGTCGACGAGCTGCCGGGGATCATGTGGTCTTATCGTACCACCCACAAGGCCTCGACTGGGGAAAGCCCCTTCGTGCTAGCATACGGATCGGAGGCGGTCGTTCCCGTGGAAATCGGCGAGGAGACACTCCGGCTAAAGCTCTTCGACGAAGAAACCAACGGAGAAGGACTCGGTCTCAGTTTGGAGTTGATAGACGAGGTGCGAGACCGGGCCTTGACTAGCCTCGTCAAGCACAGCCAAAGGATGGCACGGTATTACGACTCCCGGGTAAAACCGCGGACCTTCAGGATCGGCGATTTGGTCCTCCGAGATGCCACCTTCCGCCCCGAGACTGCAAAGCGGGGAAAGCTGGCCGCTAAATGGGAAGGACCCTACACGGTCATCGACATTGTCGGGCCGGCCACGTACATCCTGGCTACCCCCGAAGGGAGCGAACTGGCCCACCCTTGGAACGCAAAACATCTGCTGAAATTCTACCAATAGTTGTGAGTTTTTCTTTTCTTATACGCAGTGTACATATCCATCCGTTCTTCCCAATATGGTTATTCCTGCACAAGTTTTGCAGTTCGACAAAACTCCGAACCTCTGGGGCAGGGCCAACCCTAGCCACCCAAACCAGAGAAGGGCACGGGCCGGGCTACGCGCCCGCTCCCCCCCTAAAGACCTCTGGGGCACGGCCAACCCTAGCCACCCAAACCAGAGAAGGGCACGGGCCGGGCTACGCGCCCGCTCCCCCCCTCAAGACCTCTGGGGCAGGGCCAACCCTAGCCATCCAAACCAGAGGTGGGCACGGGCTGGGCTACGCGCCCGCTCCCCCCCTCCAGACCTCTGGGGCAGGGCCAACCCTAGCCACCCAAACCAGAGAAGGGCACGGGCCGGGCTACGCGCCCGCTCCCTCCCTCCAGACCTCTGGGGCAGGGCCAACCCTAGCCACCCAAACCAGAGAAGGGCACGGGCCGGGCTACGCGCCCGCTCCCCCCCTCCAGACCTCTGGGGCAGGGCCAACCCTAGCCACCCAAACCAGAGAAGGGCACGGGCCGGGCTACGCGCCCGCTCCCCCCCTCCAGACCTCTGGGGCAGGGCCAACCCTAGCCACCCAAACCAGAGAAGGGCACGGGCCGGGCTACGCGCCCGCTCCCCCCCTCAAGACCTCTGGGGCAGGGCCAACCCTAGCCACCCAAACCAGAGGTGGGCACGGGCCGGGCTACGCACCCGCTCCCCCCCTCCAGACCTCTGGGGCAGGGCCAACCCTAGCCACCCAAACCAGAGAAGGGCACGGGCCGGGCTACGCGCCCGCTCCCCCCCTCCAGACCTCTGGGGCAGGGCCAACCCTAGCCACCCAAACCAGAGAAGGGCACGGGCCGGGCTACGCGCCCGCTCCCCCCCCTCCAGACCTCTGGGGCAGGGCCAACCCTAGCCACCCAAACCAGAGAAGGGCACGGGCCGGGCTACGCTCCCGCTCCCCCCCTCCAGACCTCTTGGGCAGGGCCAACCTTAGCCACCCAAACCAGAGAAGGGCACGGGCCGGGCTACGCGCCCGCTCCCCCCCTCAAGACCTCTGGGGCAGGGCCAACCCTAGCCACCCAAACCAGAGAAGGGCACGGGCCGGGCTACGCGCCCGCTCCCCCCTCCAGACCTCTGGGGCAGGGCCAACCCTAGCCACCCAAACCAGAGAAGGGCACGGGCCGGGCTACGCGCCCGCTCCCCCCCTCCAGACCTCTGGGGCAGGGCCAACCCTAGCCACCCAAACCAGAGAAGGGCACGGGCCGGGCTACGCGCCCGCTCCCCCCCTCCAGACCTCTGGGGCAGGGCCAACCCTAGCCACCCAAACCAGAGAAGGGCACGGGCCGGGCTACGCGCCCGCTCCCCCCCCCCCTCAAGACCTCTGGGGCAGGGCCAACCCTAGCCACCCAAACCAGAGGTGGGCACGGGCCGGGCTACGCGCCCGCTCCCCCCCTCCAGACCTCTGGGGCAGGGCCAACCCTAGCCACCCAAACCAGAGAAGGGCACGGGCCGGGCTACGCGCCCGCTCCCCCCCCTCCAGACCTCTGGGGCAGGGCCAACCCTAGCCACCCAAACCAGAGAAGGGCACGGGCCGGGCTACGCGCCCGCTCCCCCCCTCCAGACCTCTGGGGCAGGGCCAACCCTAGCCACCCAAACCAGAGAAGGGAACGGGCTGGGCTACGCGCCCACTCCCCCCCTCCAGACCTCTGGGGCAGGGCCAACCCTAGCCACCCAAACCAGAGAAGGGCACGGGCCGGGCTACGCGCCCGCTCCCTGATCGCTCCGGGACGTACACCCAAAGAACGGTTGTAGTTTTACCGCAAGCGCACGGTATAGCGGCGAGCGGGTATCGAACACAGGGAGGACGAATGACCGTGCTTGCTCCTAATCAACCTGGCTATTCAAGAATAAAGAGAATTGCCTTGGGCGATCCTGTCACAATCGTCAGACAAATGTGCGAAATATCAAATCAAATAAAGAACGTCTAGGGAACGGGAATCCCCGCTACTCACCGTGTTTCATAAATGTGGTTCGTCGGTATCAAAATTGCTAGAATGAGAATCTGGATGAACTAGTTGCAACTAAATGTGGAACCAAGCTCACGCTCTCGCGCTGTTGCCGGTCTATAGCTATCCTAGGGTCGGGTCCAATCTCTTGCAAACCCTAGCCTAGGAAAGCTAGCATTAGGATCAACATCATCGTCCAATTGCGCACCGAGCCCAATCTCTTGCAAACTCGGTCCACAATCTAAATTAGGATAGTTCCTACCCGTCCAATCTCTTGCAAACGGGTATCGGCACGGAATTGCAACCGGAGATCCTAGTATCGGTCCAATCTCTTGCAAACCGATACTTCGAAAATCCGACTCCAACCCAATTCGGATTTCTAGGGCTTCCTATCAAATTGGGATCCAATCTCTTGCAAATCCCAATTGATATGAATACCTAGCTATCCGTAGTAATTCGATCCCAATCTAATCCCTAATTATTGATTCTAGCACAATTTCTACCAATTTATCACAAATACGAAATTGGGCTTGTAGGGTTCATCCCCACGCCCCAAGACGTGGAGACTACTCACAAATCATAGCAATAGCACAAAAATAATCAATGAAATAGACAATGGAATTCATCACAACAATGATATAAACAATAAAAATAGAGTTTTTGGGGAAGAGAGATGCAAACCAAAGTAGTTCTTCAATTAATCCAACAAAAATCCAAGTTTTTCTCTTCTCCAATCACAAAATAATAAAACTAAAAAGTAATCTCAAAAAGCTGCAAAAATCTAAGAGATGGCTCTCAAAACTAGGGTAAAAACAGAGCTTAAATAGCCCCAAAAATCGTCCAAAAATCCTGACCAAAACGCCCCTGCACAGCCTGTTTTCCGCAAATTTCGCTACAGGCAGCGCATCGCACTCGGCCGAGTGACAAAAGTCGCTCGGCCGAGGGAAAACCCTGTCATTTTCCAGTAAGTCGGGGGCTTCAATGGTCTTCAGTTCGGAGGCGGCTCGGCCGAGTGAGTTGTCTTCACTCGGCCGATGGCTTCACTGCACTCGGGCGGACGCGGTTTACCACTCGGCCGAGTGGGTCTTCTGAAGCTCAGGTGGCCGAAAAACAGTAACTTCGATCTTTTTGAGGGCCTTCGTCTGGGCGCCACTCGGGCGGACGTGGTATCGTCACTCGGCCGATGTGGTCTCCGTCGCTCGGCCGAGTACACATGGAAAACGTGTCTGAACGGGTCGGCCGAGCAGTGTCTCGCTGGTCGGCCGAGTGGCTCCTCCACTCGGCCGAGTGGCTCCTCCACTCGGCCGAGTGGGACACAAAAAATGCCCAATCTGATTGTTTTGGCCTCCTCGTCGCTCCTGCGACATCCATTCTTCTCCCGCTCCTCTCCAACAGTAAAATATCCCTCGGGGAGGTCGTCGGTGGCCGTGTAGAGTAAGTGCGTCTCGAGATCACTCCTAATCGCGCCAAATCACCTGAAATGCGACAAAAACAACAAATCGTGAAAAGCATCGCAATATCGTCGATATATCGTGAAAAACGTGATTTGGGCGATCTAAATGGCATGCAAATCCACGGTAAAAAGGTGTAAAATATGGAGTGATCAAAATCCCCCAAGCTTGCCTCTTACTCGTCCTCGAGGAAGATAAGTAAAAGGCGAACCCGGTGGATTCGGAAAACGAAAACGGCGAAGAACGAAAAAAATGAAAAAACGAAGAAGAATGAAAACCAAATGAAAATAAAGACGAAAGAAAGAAGCGAAGAGGTAGGGTGCTAGATCATTTTCTCAGGACGTGGGTTTCACTTACTCTTATAGCATGCACCGAATGAGAAATACATGTCAAAGAATCTTATTTTGATATCATAGTATAATAGTGCAAATAGAAATAGAAAACCCACGAACATTAATATAATCATGAAGAACGGAATGATTTTAAAATTAACATTGCCTGAATCATTTAAAGCGGTATACAAATCACAGATCACACACTTTTCAATTGAACGCTTTCTATCTGGAGTATAAGAGTATCACACTATAGAATAGAGAGAATGGAAAAGTTTGGATTTCATGAAATGAACGCTAGGCTTAGATTTCTGGATTTCGTGAAGCTAGAAACAATCTCACCGAGTATAGAATATTACTTAGCCTAGGTTGTCGTGCGATGTCAAGTAGTCACTCTCTCACACATCAATGGATCCCCTCCCCCAAGCTTATCTATAAGCGTGGTGGCACAAAAATATTTACATCCCCATTTTTATATAGCTCCAAAAGCAAAGAAAAGAAAGAAGAAAGAAAGAAAGTGAGATGAGATCTTTTATTGAGGACTTTTCCTCTTTTCTCTTCTTTTTTTTTCTTTTTCTTTTTTTTTTCTTTTCAATAAGCAATATATACACAATGATCCCAACTCAGAGAGAGATAATGATATACAAGTATGTTTTTCTCTCTTTCATCTATTTATTTATTTTTTTTTAGAAATAGGGGATTTGGAGCTAAGAATTAATAGCGGGGGAAATGCCATAAAATAGAATCACTAAGGGGAGATTCACCAATGATTTTTAAAAGTAGAGAAATGATGTTCAAGATTTGTGGAGAAAGAAATATATATAACTCTCGGTTCACTCTATAAGACATGCACGACAACTTCAGCAGGGTAATCTAATCTACTCAGTTTCGATCACAAAAAAAAGCTAACTAATCCAGATATATCATAGCTAACATCATTCAATCATCCCGAAGTGAAGTGTACAATTCATGCATATAGAAGTGATATAGGAAAAGAAATCGGTACTCCAGATATATGCATTCAATGCGTGAATCTTGGTGTGTTTTCTGTGATAGCATACATATGAATATTCAGGCTCAGTTAATAATAAAACTTCATCCATTTTCATGCGGAGAAAGTGTGGGTTACTATTCTAGATGCAAAGCAAGTCATAGCATATGGTATCAGAAATAAAATCTAAGACATGACAAATATAGCATGCATATAGAATAAGCTAACTCCACGTAGACATCATCACAGAAAATTCATCTCTAGCATGAGATGAAAAAGGAAAGAAATAAAGATAAGAAAAATAAAACTATGCAATGCGGCACACAGAGAAATAAGAAAAACGTGATGCATGGCAAAGTGAAAGAAAATAAAGAAAAATGAGTGCAAAAGTGTAAAGAAACGGTGTGAAAAAACTAAAAATAAAGGTGGCAAATCGAAAAAGAACGTGAGAACTCACTCCCCCAAGCTAAAGTGCACAGTGTCCTCAATGTGCAAAGTGTGGCACACAGAGAGACAAGTAATGAGAGGGGCAAGTGAGGATGCATGCATGAAGGAAAGAAAAAAGATAATAAAACGAAAAATAAAGAAACGAAAATATGATGCGGATATGATGCATGCACAGATATGAGTGATACGAGTATAAATGGGTCACCAAAAGCTCTCCCTCTCTCCCAAAAAAGATATATAAAGATATGGCAAATGAGAATCACAAAAAAGTGAGGGGAGGGGGGTGGTCAAAAGGGCATCAGGACCCAGCAGAAACGGGCAGCACAACGGCAAAAGGAAACGATGGCATCAAGGGTGCCTAGGAAGGTGGGGCTGCGCCGTCTCTGTCCTGAGGCGGAGGTGGTGGTGGTGGTGGTGTAGGCTGCTGAGCTGGGGTGGGCGTGGACGTGGAAGCAGGTCTAGTGTGTGTGGAAGTGTGAGTGGGAACCTGCTGGGTGGGTGGGGGTACGCGCGGAAGACGCTCTAAGATCTGTGTCAGGCAGTAGTGGATCTGAGGGATCAGGGCAGAGCGTCCAGCCATCGTAGAGACGGTGGAGGACAGGGTCCTAAGGTCAGCTCTAATACCACTCACCGCCAACTCAAGAGCACGTATGCTCTGCAGTACAGTGTCGGGCGGGGGTGGTGCAGAGGGACGCACCGGTCTAGGCTGCGCGGGGCGGGGCTGGCGTACGCGAGTGGAGTATGTAACGGGCTCAGCAGGGAAAGGGACAAAAGGTGCCGCGCCAGCAAATGTGGGCCTGGCCTCAGTGTGAGGCCGGGGCACCGGCTGGTGAGAAGTAGAGGCAGCGGCAGCAAAGGAAGCGTGCAAAAGAGGCAACGAGGTGGCAAGAGAGGTCAGTGGCCCAGAAGTGTGGACAGACGCCACGACGCTCTCGGAGAATATGGCGGCTGTGGAGACAGAGGACTCTACCGCTGGGGCGGAACTGTGTGGACCAAAAGGCGCAATCCCAGCGGAGATCATGCTAGCCATGGTCTCCACGACCGCGGCAAACGAGGGCGCTCCACTCTCGACAAAGGTCGGCGGGCGCTCGGGGAGTGCGGAGCAAAGAGGCTCCACGGACAGAGGGCCAGAGGTGGCAGCGGGGGTGGTGGGGACAGCCTCGGAAGTGGTGACAGTGGTGGAAGTGGGCTCAGCAAAAGTGCTCTCGACACTGACAGAGGTGGGGACAGAAGTGTCAGGAGCAGAGGAAACGTCAGGAACAGGCTGAGGGGCCACAGGATCGACGGGGTCGGCAGCAGGCTCGGCAGGGTGCACAGCAGGGTCTGCGGGAGCAGCCTGGGCAGCGTGGGCAGCGTGGGCCTGCTCGGCCTCCTCGGCCTCGAGCACGTATGCAGCGGGGATGATGACATCCATCGCTGGGAGCCAGTCAACGTGGGCCGGTGCAATCTGGGTCCGAGCTGGGCTCAGGAGAATCATGTAGTCGGCACCGAAAGGGCCGTGCAACCAGACCCAATGACGCTCACCATGCGGACGCAGCATCTTCATCCGGGCCATGACGTCTATCGACAAGGAAGTGGGGCCCGGAACGCGTCGCATGTCGTCAGGCAGGTCCTCGCCGGTCATCATGGTAAGCAGGGTGATCAGACCGCCGCAGCATATCGGTGAGCGAGCGCCCACCGACACAATGATACGGTCTAAAAACCAAGCCGCAATGTCGATCACGACGGCGGGGACAAGCTCATCTCCATCCCTAGATAGAGCTCTGGGACGTGTCATCGCGTAGAGCATGTAAAGCTCTGGCGTAGACATCGTGCCCGGCTCATATCTGGCCAAAAAGGTGGTCGCCATGAGGCGCTGGGCAATACGTAGGCAGGGGTGGACAATGGCCGAGGCCTTGGCCCTACTAGGGTCAAAGGCGGCGTGGTGGCATGTGATCCGGGCCCAGAAGGCACCGGCGTCGAAAGAAGGTGGGGGGATGTGGGTAGGGCCGTAACCGCGATCGGCTCCGGGGACTGCGGGCCATGAGAAGAACGCTCTCATCATATCGAGAGTGACCTGGCACTCTCGATCCATGAACCTAAATGAGCATCCCTCATCGGTCCGGGCGATCGAACTCAAAACCTCAAGTGTTGGGCGGGTAAAAGTATCCGCCGACACCTGGAAAAAATCTCGCCAGCCCACGTTGTCGTACAACGTGAGCATCCCCTCAAGTACCCCCAGGCGTCCTAGGTCAGCGAGGTGTGCAAACCTGAAGGGTACGATCGAGCGCTGGGAGATACGCTCGAAGACGGTGCGGTGTGCGTCGTCTCGGAACGTAATCCCGAGCGGCCCGACCAGTGGAGCCGGTGGTGGTGGCTGTGGATCGGCAGGGAGAGGCTGTGCGGGCTGTGGGTGCACTGCAGGCTATGCGGGGTGTGTGGGGCCTGCAGGCTGTGCTGGGTGTGCGGGGTGTGTGGGGGACGGTGGAGGAGAGTCCTCCAACTCGTGGGAGGGGCCGGCATCATCCGACCGCTTCCGCTTGGCGGAAGCTCTCTTCGACCGCGGCCGTGTCCGGGGCGGCATATCGGCCCCGAGCGCGCGTCGAAAAGTGAAAAGTGCGGCGTGTGCACAAAGAGTGGAAAGAGTTTACCCAAACACGCCGCGAGTGCTAAGCAGTGGAAGCGTGCGAAGTCCGCGCCTCCACGAAGTCCTGAGCAGCCCGTAGAAGCTCCCCTGAGCTCCCCTAAGCTCCAAAAAGCAACCTGCGCATGGAAAAGCGATATCAGCGAGTAATAATCAAAATGTATGGAGCAATAGGGGTATAACAGATAGATATGGGAATTGATTCGGGTTAGGGGTTCGATTAATACGCGGATCCTCAAAAACTACGCAAAAAGAGAAGAAAATGGTGAAAATAAGCGAACCGGAGGTGATCGGAGACGGGGCTGCCGGCGGCGACTCGGGCGGGGCGCGGCGACGGTCGGCCGGCGGTGGCAGGCCGAGCGGCGGCGCGCGCGGGCTTGGTCGGGCGAGTGGGGGTGAGAACGAGCGGTATCGGGCGAGGGGAATCCGAGGGGTCGGGCGATTTGGGAATTTTGCGGTTTCGAAAAACGCGCCCCCCCCTCGGTCCTTATATAATAGAAGTTACGACTCGGCCGAGTGACGTGGTCACTCGGCCGAGCGAGGCAATAGAAATTTTCTCCCCGATATCGCATCGGCCGAGTGGCTTTGCCAGCCTCGGCCGAGTGGAGTAAGTCCATTCGGCCGAGTGACTCAAGCTACTCGGCATGACTCGCCCAAGGAGAGTATCCGTTTCACTCGGCCGAGTGAATATATATACTCGGCCGAGTAACAGTTATAGTGAAATGAGGAAAATAGACAGAGAGTTGGGTACAGCAGACTTCCCTCGTTCGTGAGCGGCTCGGCCGGACGAACTTCTGTACTCGGCCGAGTGACTAGTATACTCGGCCGAGTGAGCCTTGTATTCTGCTGTTTGTCTTCGTTTAGGCTCTAAACTCCGTCTTTCTTCCTCCAGTCGATTTCATGCTCCTCCTAAGCGTCGAACGCCTTCTTGGGGCGCTCCTCATCGTCTCGTTCATCCTCCTCATGATGATCTACCTATCTCCTCTCCTGTCAAGAAAAATAGGACCCGTTATCACAAAATTTTTTGGTCGGATGACTCAAAACACTAAAAATCTCTAAAACGAAAATAAAGAAAAAGTAAAAATAAAGCAAAAACTGTCGGGTTGCCTCCCGACAAGCGCTCGTTTTAGGTCGTGAGCTCGACCCCCTATAATTTTCAATCAATGCGGGACGTTTGGTGCATATGAGATGCACCCGTCAAACTTGCCGGGGAGCGCGCTTGGATTTGGACGTGGCGGCGTAGCGTGCTCCCTCGGAGGTCTCTTGTCTCGAATAGTGTTGGGGGGAGGCTCCCCCAAGCTAGCATTTGCCCCGGTCAACGGCTTAACCGGCGATGCCGATTTCCGTACCGGCGGGGCTTTCTTTGGAGACTTTGATTTCGAGAGCTTGCAGAGCTCTCGAATCCTTGAGACATCAGCGTCGCCTTCATCTTCATCAGCGGAGAAGTCGGGGGAATCATCATTATTGTCTTCATGGCCTAAATCCGGGCCTTCTTCAAATTCTTCATCAAAAAGGGCGCCAATTGAGTGAGGAATCGTCTCCTCTATCACCTCATCGAGGAGGTCCATGAGATCTTCCGACCGTTCTTTAAGCAAATATACCCTATTGGTTTCGCCGGTCGGGATTCCTCCGGAATAGTGCTTGAGCCTTTGACCATTTACTTTGAACGTGGAACCGTCCTTGCTCTCCAACTCGAATGCTCCTCCCGGTTGTATATGCTTGATGGTGAAAGGTCCGGACCAACGCGACCTCAACTTACCAGGAAATAGTCGGAGCCGGGAATTATAGAGTAAGACCTTGTCTCCTACTTTGAAGTCCGTGACGGTAATGCGGGCATCGTGGAGAATCTTAGTCCTTTCTTTGTAAATTCTTGAGCTTTCGTAAGCGTCTCTTCTTATCTCATCAAGCTCGTTGACGTCCAAGAGTCGCCTCACCGCCGCGCTCTTGTAGTCGTAGTTAAAGGTCTTGATGGCCCAATATGCGCGGTGCTCCAACTCCACCGGTAAGTGGCAAGCCTTCCCATAAACTAGACGGAACGGTGTGGTGCCGATGGGGGTGCGAAAGGCCGTGCGATAAGCCCATAGGGCGTCGTTTAACTTCATTGACCAATCCTTTCTAGACCGATCCACGGTTTTCTCGAGAATTTGCTTGATCTCTCTATTTGAGACTTCCACTTGGCCGCTTGTCTGGGGGTGATAAGCCATGCCAACTCTATGATTTACCCCGTACTTCTTTAGCATGGCTTCAAACTTGTTCTCTATGAAGTGGCTTCCCCCGTCGCTTATCAAGGTACGCGGCACTCCAAAGCGCGGGAAGATATTTTGCTTGAAGAACTTGGAGACGACCCTTGCATCATTAGTAGGAGTGGCAATTGCCTCCACCCATTTGGAGACGTAGTCGACGGCCAATAGGATGTATTTGTTGCCATTGCTCGATGGAAATGGTCCCATGAAGTCTACTCCCCAACAATCAAAAAGCTCAACTTCCTGGATGGGCCTCATTGGCATTTCATTGCGCTTGGAGATATTCCCGGTCCGTTGGCATCTATCGCACCCTTTTACAAAGTTGTGGGTGTCTTTAAACATTGTCGGCCAGAAGAACCCGCTCTGCAAGATCTTAGCGGTGGTTTTAGAGGCGGCATGATGTCCCCCGCATGGTAGACCGTGGCAATGCAAAATGATAGACGTCGCCTCCTCTTTAGAAACACACCTACGAATGACACTATCCTTGCATATCTTGAAAAGGTAAGGATCTTCCCAAAAGTAGCTACGGACCTCATGCATAAATCTCCTCTTTTGTTGCGTGGACATCCCATGCGGTTTGATTCCGCAAGCCAAGTAGTTGACGAAGTCCACGTACCAAGGTACTTCCCCGGTCCTTACCGCATATAGCCTCTCATCAACAAATGTGTCATCAATAGGTAAGCTCTCATCCTCCTTGTCGCGAATGAGCCTAGATAAATGATCCGCCACGACATTGTCTGTACCCTTCTTATCTCTGATCTCTAGGTCGAATTCTTGCAACAAGAGTATCCACCTAATCAACCGGGGTTTGGCCTCCTTCTTGTTTAAAAGATACTTCAATGCCGCATGGTCGGTGTGGACAATCACCTTGGAACCGAGGAGGTAGGAGCGAAACTTCTCTATAGAATAGACGACCGCTAGAAGCTCCTTCTCGGTAGTTGTGTAGTTTTTCTGCGCGTCATCCAATGTCTTACTTGCGTAGTATATCGCATGAAGCTTCCTATCTTTCCTTTGTCCCAATACCGCTCCAATGGCTTGGTCGCTAGCATCGCACATTAGCTCAAAAGGGAGGCTCCAATCCGGCGGTTGTATGATAGGCGCTGAGACTAGCGCTTCCTTCAAGGTGTTGAAAGCTTGCAAGCATTCTCCTGAAAAGTCAAAAGGAACATCTTTAGCGAGCAAGGAAGTAAGAGATCGGGCAATCGAGGCGAAATCCTTGATGAAGCGGCGGTAAAACCCCGTGTGACCAAGGAAACCTCTAATGCCCTTGACATTAATAGGAGGAGGAAGTTTTTCGATTACCTCAATTTTTGCTTTATCTACCTCGATTCCTCTTGAGGAAACAAGATGTCCGAGAACTATACCTTCCATTACCATGAAGTGACACTTCTCCCAATTGAGAGTGAGATTGTTTTGTTGGCACCTTTTTAGGACTTTAGTGAGATTTTCCAAGCAAGAGTCAAACTCACTTCCGTAAACCGAGAAATCATCCATAAAAACTTCCATAATGTTTTCAATATAATCGGAAAATATGGATGTCATACATCTTTGAAAAGTGGCGGGAGCATTACAAAGGCCGAACGGCATCCTACGGTATGCATAGGTGCCATAGGGACAAGTGAAAGTTGTCTTTTCTTGATCATCTTCGTGCAAAGGGATTTGGAAGAAACCCGAATACCCATCTAGATAACAAAAGAATTTATGCTTCGCTAGGCGTTCAAGCATTTGATCAATGAAGGGCAACGGGTAATGGTCCTTTCGGGTGGCTTTATTGAGTTTCCTATAGTCAATGCACATTCGCCATCCCGTGACGGTGCGTGTAGATATGGGCTCACCTTTTTCATTTTTTATAACCGTCATCCCTCCCTTCTTGGGAACGACGTGAACGGGGCTAACCCACCTACTGTCTGAGATAGGATAAATAATACCGGCTTCTAGCAATTTTAGGATTTCTTTTTTAACCACCTCCTTCATGTTCGGGTTTAACCGCCTTTGAGGCTCAATGGAGGTGGCATCGGTATCCTCCAAATTGATCCTATGCGTGCAAAGCCTAGGGCTTATCCCTTTTAGATCGGAGATAGTGTAGCCCAGGACATCCTTGTGGCTCCTAAGAACGTCTAGGAGTTTTTCAAGTTGATCTTGTGTGAGGTGGGAATTGACTATCACCGGGTAAGTTAGTTTATTACCCAAAAAGGCATACCTTAGATTCAGCGGTAATTGTTTAAGCTCTACCTCAGGTGGCGCTGCTCCTTCCACTTCATCGGCTCGCATGAGTTCGACTTTCTCCTTGTCGTCCAGGTTTAGCTCATGTTCAGGTGGCATGCTTTCTTGTAACGAGTCAGACTCGCTACTCAGTGAGGATGAGGCATCGAAATAGGCACCCTCCGATTCAGGGCTAGCATCGCCAAAACCTTCACTCTGCTCCAGTTCGTACCTGGAATCAAGAAACACATCAGACGATTCATAAAAACAAGAGTGAGCGTCATAGAGTGTAACTCCCTGATCGTCGGTTTGCTCGAAGGGTTCTTCGGGAGCATAGTGTTCTTCGACACTCGCTCTATTGTCTTCGAAATACAATTTGTCGTCGAACACGTCAACTCTGACATTGCCTCCGATAGTCCCCTCCGGAGAGATTTGGTCCATCACAAAACTAGCAAATAGTTGTTCGTCGGGGTCCTTGATGTCAATAGCAAATGCTCCGGTAGCGTGGACCTCGTCAACAAGTTCCTTAAGGAGGTCTGTGAAGGAGTCATAGTCTTCTCGACTGAGTTCCATTATTGGCAGTGCATCCTCCATTCTCCCTGTTAAGATCTTTTGCAAAATATGGGGAGGATATGCAAATAGGGCGCCTCCCCGGCAACGGCGCTAAAAACTTGATCGCTCCGGGACGTACACCCAAAGAACGGTTGTAGTTTTACCGCAAGCGCACGGTATAGCGGCGAGCGGGTATCGAACACAGGGAGGACGAATGACCGTGCTTGCTCCTAATCAACCTGGCTATTCAAGAATAAAGAGAATTGCCTTGGGCGATCCTGTCACAATCGTCAGACAAATGTGCGAAATATCAAATCAAATAAAGAACGTCTAGGGAACGGGGAATCCCCGCTACTCACCGTGTTTCATAAATGTGGTTCGTCGGTATCAAAATTGCTAGAATGAGAATCTGGATGAACTAGTTGCAACTAAATGTGGAACCAAGCTCACGCTCTCGCGCTGTTGCCGGTCTATAGCTATCCTAGGGTCGGGTCCAATCTCTTGCAAACCCTAGCCTAGGAAAGCTAGCATTAGGATCAACATCATCGTCCAATTGCGCACCGAGCCCAATCTCTTGCAAACTCGGTCCACAATCTAAATTAGGATAGTTCCTACCCGTCCAATCTCTTGCAAACGGGTATCGGCACGGAATTGCAACCGGAGATCCTAGTATCGGTCCAATCTCTTGCAAACCGATACTTCGAAAATCCGACTCCAACCCAATTCGGATTTCTAGGGCTTCCTATCAAATTGGGATCCAATCTCTTGCAAATCCCAATTGATATGAATACCTAGCTATCCGTAGTAATTCGATCCCAATCTAATCCCTAATTATTGATTCTAGCACAATTTCTACCAATTTATCACAAATACGAAATTGGGCTTGTAGGGTTCATCCCCACGCCCCAAGACGTGTAGACTACTCACAAATCATAGCAATAGCACAAAAATAATCAATGAAATAGACAATGGAATTCATCACAACAATGATATAAACAATAAAAATAGAGTTTTTGGGGAAGAGAGATGCAAACCAAAGTAGTTCTTCAATTAATCCAACAAAAATCCAAGTTTTTCTCTTCTCCAATCACAAAATAATAAAACTAAAAAGTAATCTCAAAAAGCTGCAAAAATCTCAGAGATGGCTCTCAAAACTAGGGTAAAAACAGAGCTTAAATAGCCCCAAAAATCGTCCAAAAATCCTGACCAAAACGCCCCTGCACAGCCTGTTTTCCGCAAATTTCGCTACAGGCAGCGCATCGCACTCGGCCGAGTGACAAAAGTCGCTCGGCCGAGGGAAAACACTGTCATTTTCCAGTAAGTCGGGGGCTTCAAGGGTCTTCAGTTCGGAGGCGGCTCGGCCGAGTGAGTTGTCTTCACTCGGCCGATGGCTTCACTGCACTCGGGCGGACGCGGTTTACCACTCGGCCGAGTGGGTCTTCTGAAGCTCAGGTGGCCGAAAAACAGTAACTTCGATCTTTTTGAGGGCCTTCGTCTGGGCGCCACTCGGGCGGACGTGGTATCGTCACTCGGCCGATGTGGTCTCCGTCGCTCGGCCGAGTACACATGGAAAACGTGTCTGAACGGGTCGGCCGAGCAGTGTCTCGCTGGTCGGCCGAGTGGCTCCTCCACTCGGCTGAGTGGGACACAAAAAATGCCCAATCTGATTGTTTTGGCCTCCTCGTCGCTCCTGCGACATCCATTCTTCTCCCGCTCCTCTCCAACAGTAAAATATCCCTCGGGGAGGTCGTCGGTGGCCGTGTAGAGTAAGCGCGTCTCGAGATCACTCCTAATCGCGCCAAATCACCTGAAATGCGACAAAAACAACAAATCGTGAAAAGCATCGCAATATCGTCGATATATCGTGAAAAACGTGATTTGGGCGATCTAAATGGCATGCAAATCCACGGGAAAAAGGTGTAAAATATGGAGTGATCACTCCCCCCTCCAGACCTCTGGGGCAGGGCCAACCCTAGCCACCCAAACCAGAGAAGGGCACGGGCCGGGCTACGCGCCCGCTCCCCCCCTCAAGACCTCTGGGGCAGGGCCAACCCTAGCCACCCAAACCAGAGGTGGGCACGGGCCGGGCTACGCGCCCGCTCCCCCCCTCCAGACCTCTGGGGCAGGGCCAACCCTAGCCACCCAAACCAGAGAAGGGCACGGGCCGGGCTACGCGCCCGCTCCCCCCCTCCAGACCTCTGGGGCAGGGCCAACCCTAGCCACCCAAACCAGAGAAGGGCACGGGCCGGGCTACGCGCCCGCTCCCCCCCTCCAGACCTCTGGGGCAGGGCCAACCTTAGCCACCCAAACCAGAGAAGGGCACGGGCCGGGCTACACGCCCGCTCCCCCCCTCAAGACCTCTGGGGCAGGGCCAACCCTAGCCACCCAAACCAGAGAAGGGCACGGGCCGGGCTACGCGCCCGCTCCCCCCTCCAGACCTCTGGGGCAGGGCCAACCCTAGCCACCCAAACCAGAGAAGGGCACGGGCCGGGCTACGCGCCCGCTCCCCCCCTCCAGACCTCTGGGGCAGGGCCAACCCTAGCCACCCAAACTAGAGAAGGGCACGGGCCGGGCTACGCACCCGCTCCCCCCCTCCAGACCTCTGGGGCAGGGCCAACCCTAGCCACCCAAACCAGAGAAGGGCACGGGCCGGGCTACGCGCCCGCTCCCCCCCTCCAGACCTCTGGGGCAGGGCCAACCCTAGCCACCCAAACCCGAGAGGGGCCCGGGCCCGTGGACCTCGAAAAATTAAAAACAGGGGCACACAAACCGGGACGAAACGACGCCTGTTCCCGAGTAGGCGGCCCCGATGTGACTCGACAAAACGAAAGGCCGCTCGAGAAACACGCCACCATTAATGATTCGCTCCAAAAGAGGACCCGTGAGTGCCACCTGGCAAAGACGGTTTCCTACGGGCATGAATTCGAGGAGCCCATTAATGGTGCCAACTCAGCGCAATAACTAGAGGAGAAACCGTCAGCGAGATCTCCCTATAAAGACGCCACTCCTCCTCCTGAAAATAGGGGAACCGGCAGACATGAGAAACCGCCACCTGATCCCCCCACCCGCCGAGAAACGGGCCGAGATACAACGTCCTAACAAAAGAGAGGTCACCGGCCATCAATGGTTCCCGCCGCCCAGGGCAGCGATGCCTGCATCTCCAACACTGCCAACAGGATATTCCACTTACAAACGGATCGTCAACTGGATATTCCACTTACACAAGGAAAATCCACCTTTCACGCCTCCGTCCCCTGAGCAAGGACGAGTCGGAGAAAGAATGGCATCCGTTCAAAGCCGACTGGGCGGGCGAGAGCCCCCAGCGCCAGCCGGCCGGTACCTCCCCGCCCTCGACCTCCGACCGAGGACCTCGGAAAGGCTGCATCCCCGACAAGCCCAAACGGCGAGTCCTGGCATGTCAGCTCGCCCATGCACCATCGGGCGCCGAACCCCACTCTCAAACCGAAGCAGCGAGGCACAGGGCGGCGGGGGACGGCCCTATGCTCAGGAACCTCCCCAAGGAGCAAGCCGCAGCGAGACGGCTTCCCTCCTCGGCGCCTCTTCTAGACCGAGGAAAACCCTTTCCGCGGAAAGAGATGACGAAGCAACGGAGGGAAGGCGGCACGATCGCCAAAGAGACCTTGCAACACTTCAGCACGGAAGGCGGCCATTCTCCTCCGCGCCGAGCTCAATTCAAGTTACGAAGGGCCCACCCGGCCCACAGCGACAACCCGATCCGGAGGTCATTAAACCACGGGCGAGGACAGCTCTATGGCTCCCCCCCAGCCGGATCTGACCCCACAACGGGCGATAAACTAAGAACTCCTGTACAAGCTGTAGACCAGCCTTTACAAACCTAAATAAAAATGTTCTTCTTTATACACTCAGATTTTTCGGAGAACACCATAGCGGATAGCTATCCCCCCGCCAAGCGCCGGGTTAATTGGTATAGAACTTCCGGAAAATCTACGCCTGCAGCGCGAGCCCCGCTCACTAAAAGTCACCGACGCCTTTCCCTCAAGGGGGAAAGAGATACACTGAAACCCGCCCCGCGTAACAGGGTCGACCCGAGATTAAATAACGATAGGATAGCGTGAATCACCCCTAGCCACTCCGCCGACGCCCCGCCCCGCCCGAAGGCAACACTCCGGGCAACAAGCCGACAACATCCCCTTCCCCGAGACCTAGCGATCTCGGACACGGGAATGTTGGGGGCATATTTAGGAATTGTGTAACTCCATCAAGAAGCCTAGCCACGTGACCCGGCACGGACCGGTCACAAGGCAAAGGCCGCGATATAGGCGCCCAGTCCAGACAGAGCAGCAGCCCTGTCCCGTCAAAGCAGCGCCACGATGCGGCGAAAGGACGATTGGACTACACGCCATCAGCAACAACACGCCCCCCGAGAGGCCAGAGTGCCAGATACCGCCAGGGAAAAATGATTCCCAAAGCGCGTTGTGTAACTCCATCAAGAAGCCTAGTCACGTGACCCGGCACGGACCGGTCACAAGGCAGAGGCCGCGATATAGGCGCCCAGTCCAGACAGAGCAGCAGCCCTGTCCCGTCAAAGCAGCGCCACGATGCGGCGAAAGGACGATTGGACTACACGCCATCAGCAACAACACGCCCCCCGAGAGGCCAGAGTGCCAGATACTGCCAGGGAAAAACGATTCCCAAAGCGCGGATTTCCGCGAAGCCCATTAACGGCACTAATCCCCCGCATTACCCAAGAAAAACCCTTCCCACAGAATCTCGCTATAAATACCCCCCAGAGGTCAGGGTAAAGGCGGAAGAGACGTTGAGGATTCCCCTCCCCTCACTCCAGGCATAAAACGGCCCTAAACGCCCCTAAACGCCCCACCGAGCTAAGAAAAGCCGACAGCCCCCGACGGACCTCACTTCCCCCGACGATGGGCGCCACAGCCCCGCCACCTCCGACTGGATATTCCCCTTACACGCGGAAGGCCCCGCCCGCCAGCTGGCCTCCTGCTTGTTACTGTATCAAAAGGCAGGTCCAGATGGCCGTCCGCGTGCCGCAACACCCCAATTAACGCCGTCACCTTCTGCGACTCCCACGGGGTGTCGGGGGGGAAGCCCCCCAACGGCTCTCCCAGCGGCGCTGCCACCGCCACCTCGTCCTCGGCCTCCCTGGGGTTCCCCCACGGTGCGCGGGGTCCCCGGCAAGGCCGAACGACCCTCCAGCACGACGACAGCAAGGCAGAGCGCGAGGAAGCAATGAAAGGGGAAGGAAGAGGGTCCCCTCCTACGACCGAGGGTCGCCCCCCCCGAAGGCTAAACCCTCACGACATAAGGGAAGACCGCCCCGACGCGGGGATTTGCTCCTCCCGACAAAGCGAACAACAAATGTGGACCACCCTCCGTCCCACACATCTTCTCCTAAGTATTGTAAATATTGCCTAGATTTCCGATAAAGATTGGTGTATAATACCCCCCCTTTTCTTTTTTTTCGAACAACGCCCCGCTTAGCTCAGAGTCAGGAAGAGACCTCGTGATCCCGCTATAGCGGGACACACCCCGCGGCGCCGGCATCACCCCCCAGAGCTGAGATCCAGGTCCGAGTCACAAGCAAAAGGTAGTACCACGGTAACGTTACGCCATCCGAGCCGAACCAGGCTTCCGCTTCGCACTCGAATGCCGGGGGCAAATGTTACGACCTAAGGGTCGTAGGAGTCAGACTCCCGCCCGGATCCACTATCATACCCCATTAACTCACCATATCACAAAAGGACCGCCGCCCCGAAAGTCCGGGGCATCACGGAGTCAGGCGCGCCTTGCAGCGTTTCCCGAACCGGTCGAGGCGGACAACCGCGGCCGCCCGACCCACCGGGGAAGGGCACTTGGGGACGCCCGGGTAGCTAGGCCAGACCTATGGACGGGCGCGGACGTACCCTTCCGTACCAGCGGGCCATACCCCGTGACCGACCGAGGGGCGCGGCCGGGGCCGACAACCCCCGATCGGGACGGCCCGCCCGACCCCCGCGAACCGCGGCGCCTAGAGTGACCCCGCCCGACCTTTAGTTCGTCACTAACGACAAACAGCCAAGGATAAGGACACGACTGACACATACGTCACCCGACCGCCTGACAAAGCACCCCCAGGCGGCTGACCTATCCGACGGTTAGTGCTTTCGGCCCTGACATCCCGACAAAAGCACCCCTCGGCCGTTGCGCCGCCTGACAAGCGGATCGGGAACTCCTGTTCCCAACGTCCTCGTCCGAAGCTTCCGCTGACACCCGAGCCAGCTCAGCACGCCTAGTCATCACCCGTCAGGTATAAATACCTCCTCTCCTCTTACGGAGAGGGGGTTGGAAAATTCTCTCATCTTCTATTATTCACACACGAGAGCAAAGGTCCTCCATATCTTTGTTCTCCCACCTATAGCTCGTCACGCGAGGCGGACACACCGTTAGTCCGGCCGACGTGACTAGCCCCCCATTTAAGCCCTTTTACTGACTTAGGCATCGGAGGGGCTAAGGGTTGAACCCCAACCCCGCCCTTCTGACGAGTTGTTCGTGCTGCAGGAGAGCTCGCCCCTTGACCAAAGTCAGCGTCAGCCTCCCGCCGTCCAACCTTCCTCAGCTGCGTCCAACGAGATACGATCCCGTGAGCTCCACCGGCAACGGATCCAACCTCTTCATCCCACTAATCACTTGTAAAACAGCCTACCTAACCCCTCATTTCCATATAACCACCGTGCCCTTGGTTCCCCATAATACAAATTCATTGTACGCGAGTTCCACCTCGTAACAATTGTAGTAGGTTCGAGTTCTCCAGTCTTCAGTCCGGTCATAGACAGGATGTGGTGGACAACTGAGCGTAGCCATACGCATTCTCTACTTGCTTCATGGATGGCAATGATCTCTGAGTGATTGGATGATGGTTGCCGTCAAGGTTTGCTTGATGGATCTCCAGGAAATGGCTGTCCCTCCGTAGGTAAACATGTATCCAGTCTGTGACTTCGCTTTGTGGGGATCAGACAGGTAACCTGCATCAACATAACCAGCAAGTGTATGGGATATTCCATTTTTGTAGAAGAGTCCCAAATCTGTAGACCCTTGGAGGTATCGCAGACGTTGCTTAACCCCGGTCCAGTGGCGCTGTGTGGGCGCTGCACTGTATTTGGCTAGCAAATTTACTGCAAACGCTATGTGGGGACGCGTGTAGTTTGCCAGATATAGTAGTGCTCCGATGGCATTCAGATAAGGAACTTCTGGACCAAGTATATCCTCCCTCTCTTCCAGCGGCCGGAAGGGGTCTTTATGTGCATCCAGAGATCGTACCACCATAGGTGTACTTAGTGGATGACATTGGTCCATAAGGAATCTTTGCAACATTTTTTTTCGTGTGTGTGGTTTGATGTAATAGGATTCCATCTTTTAGATATTCAATCTGTAAGCCAAGGCAGAATTTCGTTTTGAGCAGGTTTTTCATTTCAAATTCTTTTGTTAGGCTTACAGATATCTCAATGATCTCTTCAGGAGATCCTATGAGATTTAGATCGTCTACGTAGACAGCAATTATTACGAATCTTTTTCCCTTTGTTCTTATGAAGATACTGTTGGATATGGACGACATGAATACACCCATGAGGGGATGTATGAGGGTATACGGACCTCAGATGTCGCGTGCACGAAAGCGTGCATGAAGGGAACCTTTTCTCGTGTGAAAAGGACCACTCGATAAGTGGAAAAAGTCACTTTATAAGTGCATAAAGGCACTCGATAAGTGAATGAAGAAGAGGATAAGTAAAAGGGCTAATAAGCTTATAATTGGTTATTTCCTACAATAACTACCCCTAAAGCCTATAAATAGGACCCAAGGGTATGCCTTTTACACCAATCTAACCATGCCATAAGTTTGCATAAGGCAACTTGTGTTCTTCTTCTCCCTTCCATTAAAATTCTCTTCTAAATAGAGATTTAGGCGGTGAAATTCTGCTTCGATCCTCCGTGACGAAGTACCGACCGTTGTGGCGAATCCGAGGGCAAAGTTCCAAGACTACGGTGCCGCGTACACAAGCGTAAGTCTCTACTTTATTATTCGATCCTAACGTCCTTGTTTTGACAGGATCATACATTGGTATCAGAGCCATACGGGTTCGCCCCGGTCTAACCGTCGCCCCGGTCTCATCGATGAACGAGGCGTTGTCTCTTTCACGAATGAGTCTCCTTCCATTATGGATATGGTAGGAACGCATCGTGACGGAGAGAATCGCAATAGTTGTTCTTTTCACGTTAGGGTCTTCTGCCATTACGGATATGTCAGGAACTCTCCGTGACGGGAAGAACTTACCGTTCATCTCGCCAAACTCACGCTCCTCATGGATGCTAAGTCTCCGTTCAATTGAGAATGTGAACTCTCTTCATGTAGAGGGTGAAGTTTGCGGCCTTGAAAACGCGTTATCTTCATTTTTTGGCACATGACTATTGAAGCAAAACCATTTTCTCGACGAACGGGTGCTTCATCGGAGAAGACGATGGTAGTTATTCTCAACGGAGAAGATGAAATTTTTGGTGCATGATCGCCATGGCCATATGGGCTATGGAGGCAATGCATCCCCCCTCCCCATGCGGAGGGGGTTGGCTACGGCCAATAACTTCCACGGCCAGCCCTCCGGTGGGGGGTGTGCGGCCAACCCATGCAAGGGGAGGCCGGCCATGGCCGGCCATGGCCTGGCCGGCTCTGGCCGGCCTCGGCCAGGGCCAGGGGGCCCTGGCCGTGGCCAGGGCCAGGAGGCCCTGGCCGGTCCTGGCAGGGGCCAGGGCCGGCGCCCTGGCCTCAGGCCAGGGGCCTGGCCGGCCCCGGCCTCTGCCAGGGCCACGGCCGGCCCTGGCAGTGGTCAGGGCCAGGCCGGCTGGCCCTGGCAGTGGCCGGGGCCAGGCCGAGGCCAGCCCAGGGCCACTGCCGGCTCTGGCCGAGGCCGGCGCCAGGCCACTGTCGGCCTCGGTCTCGGCCAGTGCCGAGCCCCGGTTGACCCTGTATTTGGGGGGGCTTGCATGAATGTGACATGCATGGCTAGCCCATACGGGGCCGACGGCAGTCATCTGCGGCAAAATTCTCCTATAGGGGGGAAGCGCCTGGATCCATACGGGAGCCGGCGACGATGGCTTGCAGCAAAATCCCCTCAGGGGGGATTCGGCCTTGGCACGGCTACGGCTCAATCCCGGCAATGGCCAGGGATTGCCGTATATTTCGCTAGTATCATAAGGGTACTAAGTTGAAATATCGCATTTGCTTTTGAAAAATACGTTTTCAAAAACGATTTTCCGCTGCGAAGTACTATAAGTGTACTATCGTTTGATAAGTGAGGGGGGAATATTGAAGGTTGTTCTAGATGGTGATTGGAATCGTAGAGACCATTCCGATTCTAGAGCAACATCTTCAATATTTTTCGAAAGTAACTTATCAAATATAATGATATCATTCCAAGTGGGATATTCCAAGTGGGAGTGATATCTATGTATAAGAATTTTATGCAATGATTTTTGATCGAACCTTCGGTTTTATGTCTTTTGCAGCATTTTAAAGCTAAAATGTCTTCCGCTTCAAAGAACATCGTCGCTGAGTTAAACAGAGGTGAAAAACTCAACGGCGATAATTACAAACTATGGTCCATCAAGATACAATACGTTCTAGAGGAGCAAGAAGTGCTCGAAACTCTGAAGAACGTAATGATTGAACCCGAGTTGGGCACTACGACCCAACACAGACGAGACAAGGAAGCTTTTGATGCTTGGTCTCGGAAGAACAAGATAGCTCGCATTACGTTATTGTCCAGTATGGCCGATGACATAATGCGCATCTTCCGAGAGCATGACCTAGCCATGGACATATGGTCCAAGCTTGAGGAGAAGTTTGGTGGCACATCGGTGTCCAAACTTCGTTCTTTAACTATAAGATTTGATTCATACAAGAAACGTCCAGATCATTCCATGGGAAAACATCTGCGATATATGGCGAATCTAATCTCAGAGTTAAAGGATGCAGGTCATGTGCTCACTGATGAGCAACAAATCCAAGCAGTCATACGTTCTCTGCCAAATGGGTGGGACCAAATGAAGATGCATCTCACTCACAATGAGAGCATCAAGACCTTCAGCGATGTTTCTAAGCACCTCGAGTTAGAGGAAGAGCGGCTTGCGGCTGCCAAGCCAAGTGCAGAAGTGCACATGGTTGCTAGTTCCTCGCACGGGGGAAAGAAACGGAAAGATCGTTCGAAGTTTTCTAATAAACGTAATAAGCAATCTGAGTCTACCAAGAAACCCAAACATAAGGGTGGGCACAAGAAATGGCACAAGAAGAAAGACTTGAAGAGGATCAAGTGCTTCAAGTGCAACAAGTTAGGTCACTATGCCCGTTCTTGTACGGATGAAGGTGACAAGGTAACTTGTAATGATAGTTACATATGTGTTTCTAGTTCAATATTTCTTGTGGAATCTAATCCATTTTGGATAATTGATTCAGGTGCCACCGACCACATAGCAAGGGACAGACGGTCCTTCGTGGAGTATCACCGGATACCCCAAGGAACAAAGTGGATTTATGTAGGAAACAACACACGTGTTGAAGTGAAAGGCATTGGGACTTGCAAGCTAGTCTTGGACAACGGCCGCACTATCTTACTACATGATGTCCTCTTCGCTCCAGATATTCGAAGGAATATTATATCTGTGGTCGTGTTAATGGGTCTTGGTTATAGCTGGTTTTTTCATGATTGTAAAGTGGACTTGTTTTGTAATAATTTCTTAATTGGTATTGGGTATGTATTTAAAGGATTTATTGTATTAAATACAATGTATGACTCTTCATTTTGTAATGAAAATTTCCTTGTTGCAAATTCTTCGACTTATGAGTCAGATATAATTTGTTGGCACGCAAGGCTTGGTCACATTGGACCAACGCGTATGGATAGACTTGCCAAACGTGGCCTTCTATCCAATGTTTCAAAGGTTGATATGTCGACTTGCGAACATTGCCTTGTAGGGAAATCTTGTCGCAAGCCGTTTGGAACCGGCACAAGGGCCGAGGTTCCATTACAGCTAATCCATTCGGACATATGTGGTCCGATGAATGTCAAGACAAGACGCGGGAAGTCCTATTTCATCACTTTTATTGATGATTTCACCCGATTCGGTCATATCTATTTGATATCCCACAAAAGTGAAGCATTAACCTGCTTTAAAAACTATATGAGTTTGGTGGAAAATCAATTAGATCGCAAGATTAAGGTCTTACGAACCGATAGGGGCGGTGAATATCAATCAACAAGTTTTAAAGAACTTTGTGATGAAAAAGGCATAGTTCATCAGGTCACTATGCCTTATACTCCGCAACAAAATGGTGTTGCAGAAAGGAGGAATATGACTTTAATGGAAATGGTCCGTTCAATGATGGCGCAAGCTAACTTGCCGATCACCTTTTGGGTTGATGCATTATTGACGGCCACTTTCATTTTAAACCGCGTACCCTCGAAATCAGTTAGCTCCACTCCTTATGAGTTGTGGAACCAAAGGTCTCCTGACTTAAACATTTTAAAACCTTGGGGATGTGCATCCTACGCACATATTTCCTCCCAAAAGTATGGCAAACTTGGGCCACGTGGAAGGAAATGTATCTTTATACGATACGCAGAAAACTCCAAAGGTTATGTTTTCATTAGTCAGGAAGACAATAGAGGTCTAATTGAATTTGAGTCGAGGGATGTCACTTTCTTGGAAAACGAGTTTCCAAGACATGGCGAGATAAGTCAGGACTTATCTCTATTTGAGATTAATGATCAAGAAGGATTACCTCATTCGAGTGGGAGAATTCATGGTGAAGACGAAAATACATTTCAAACTTCACCAATGGATGATACGAATGACGCAAATCCTATTCCATACGGGAATAATGATCCAAGTGGGAGCATTTCTAACGACATTCCAAGTGGGAGTGATGTTAGAATTGATCTAAATTCGAGTCAATAAGGACTTGAAGAATCTCAAATACGACGTAGTAATCGTACAAGGTTGGCTCCTCTAAGATTTGAGGATGAATTTCCGCAAACCTTTATGACTTTACTACAGGATGATGACGAGCCTGCTACTTTCAAACAGGCCGTATCATGCCCTGCGAAAGACAAATGGATGGAAGCGATGAAGGAAGAGTTGAAATCCATGAAAGTTAACCAAGTCTGGGACTTAGTTGACTTACCCAGAGGACGTAGAGCTATTGGGAACAAATGGGTTCTCAAGATCAAGCATAAGGCTGATGGCTCTATAGACAGATATAAAGCTCGCCTTGTCGCGAAAGGTTTTACGCAACAAGAAGGGATAGACTACGAAGAGACTTTCTCACATGTTGTTCGTTTTACCTCGATTCGCCTAATTCTGGCTATGGTAGCTTGCTTAGACCTCGAATTACATCAGATGGATGTAAAGACTGCCTTTCTCAATGGAGAATTGGACGAGGAGATCTATATGGAACAACCAACAGGGTTTGTAAAAGAAGGAAACAAACATAAGGTTTGTAAACTTCGTAAGTCCATATATGGTCTTAAACAATCCTCGAGGCAATGGTATGTACGATTTCAAGAAGTTGTCTTATCAAATGGTTTTTCCATGCTTGATGAAGACAACTGTGTATATATCAAGAGGATTAAGAGCAAATACGTTATTATGTCTCTATATGTAGATGACATTTTAATAGCCGGAAATGACAAGAGCTTTGTGATGGATATCAAGGCTTGGCTTTCATCAGTTTTTGAGATGAAAGACATGGGAGAAGCCGCATATATCCTTGGAGTTAAGATTTCAAGGAATCGTTCAAAGAAACTTCTTTCTCTTTCACAAGAGACTTATATAAAGAAGGTTCTAGAACGTTTTAATATGCAGGACTGCAAGTCCATTGATACTCTTATAAGCAAATGCGATAATTTATGTCTGAAATCATGTCCAAAGAACCAAAAGGAAAAGGAAATTATGGAAAAAGTTCCATATTCCAGTGCAGTTGGTAGTCTTACGTACGTTATGATGTGTACAAGACCGGACATCTGCTTTGCCGTTGGAATGGAAGTCGTTACCAATCCAATTCAGGGCAAGTACACTGGAAAGCGGTTAAGAGGATAATGCGGTATCTTAAAGGAACTGCGGACTATGCTTTATGCTATCAAGGAGATGCCTTGAGGCTCGAAGGCTACACTGATGCTGATTGGGCGGGTGATCTCGATGAGCGACGATCGACCTCAGGATATGTTTTTCTACTCGGATCTGGTGCAATATCCTGGAGTAGCAAGAAACAATCCTGCATCGCACTTTCAACTATGGAAGCCGAGTTTGTAGCATTTAGCATGGCAGTCCAAGAGGCTGTTTGGCTTAGGAAATTCTTAGACAAGCTAATTGATGCAAATGACTCAGGTGCTGTACCAATACACAGTGACAGTCAAGCATCTATAGCCTATGTCAAAGATCCAAAATTCCATTGTAAGACCAAACACATAGATATCCGCTACAAATTTGCAAAAGATTATGATAAGACCAAGAAGGTAGACATAAGGTACATATCTACGTATGAGATGATAGCAGATCCGCTTACGAAGGCGATCCCCAGAGATGTGTTTTACAAACACTTGTCATCTCAAGGATTGCGTAAGAGCTGAGTTGTACCAATGTAAATTCACATGTCTGTAAAAGATCAAATTTAATGAAAGAATGAGTTCTTTTCAAACATTACATATGAATTTCTTGAAAATGTTTGCGTACATTTTTTTAAATCTCAGCTGGTTTTCTAGTATGTCGGACAGATTGAGGTTGGCTCTCTCACATGAGCAACCGCCTTTATTATATCAGACGGATAGAATAAAGATGAGACCTGTTTAAAGTCAAAATCGTCAGACGGATGATTTAGAGTCATGACTTAAACAAAATGGTCGTATGAAAGATCTGCATCATATGGATGCTTACAAAAGATCTAATAGGATTATTAAATCCTATCTGTCTTATGCGGGATGTGGGTCCAGAAGATAATTTGAGTAGTAAAAGGGACTCAAAATCAGACATTGTGGTGTCTGATCATCATCCTTACAACATCATTAAGATATACGCTCCCTGGAAAAGGAGTGATGTTGTAATACGTATTCATACTGTTGGGTTTCTGCGGTCCCTTAGGGCACAAAAACTCTAGTCCCGTCCTAAGTCGGACGGAACATAGACAGAAAAGAGAATTGCAGCGGAAGAAAAACAGTTAATCTAAATTAACATGCAGTTAAAACATTTTTAACTTAGCCCTAAGGTCCAAGACCCTATGCCAAGATCTATGCCGACTTGGGATGGGTCTGACCATCCCAAGAAGGATCTAGCCTACTGCGATTAAACTAAACTAATGCTAATAAAATACTTTAACCACATACCCGGAATCTCAGCCCTGGAGCAGGCGAGATGTTCCGCGCCGTCTTCCGAGCTGCTCCCGTCCCACGCCGAGCCGCTCCTCGAACCGCTCCTCGAACCGCTCCGCATCCCGAGGCGATCAATCCCCGTGCCGCCGAGCCAACCACGCGCCGAAGAAAGTTTCACGCGAGTGAAACCTCCGCCAAGATTTCAGATTCAGAATCCGAACTCCTTTGTGGCTTTGCTCGAGCCCGCAGGAGTAAGGCAGAAATTTAGGGAGAAGAGAAATATTAATTTAAGCCTAGATCCGAGCGTGCTCCAACATTTACGAGAGCCGCTCAGATCTAGAGCTTGGGACGAGTTTTGAGAAAGGGGGGAGACCCCTATTTATATAGGCGGCGGACTCTCCCCTTTTCTCAAAATCCGATGTGGGACTAAATAATGAGTTAATTAAAATCAAGTTAGTTTGCACTTCACAAAGTGCAAACTTCCATGAATTTTAACTCACTCACCGTTGAGCTTCAGGATCGATACAACCTATCAATACGACAAGCGTTAAACGGTGAACGCATAGGAAAAAACGGTTCGTCAATCGGAGTTCGTTTGACCCTCCAATTGAGTGTCCAAAGATCAGCCCTAGGCTAGTTTTTCACAAAAACTGAGCCGTCATTTTATTCAGCATACTTAGGGTTCAAAACCCTAGAGGTGGGGCCCATGGGTGGGCCCCACGCAACCCGCGCGCGCCTTAATCAACCTGGGCTCGCCCAGGCGCCTGGGTGCGCCCAGGCCCGCGCCTGGGCTGCCCAGGCGTCTGGGCTTAGCCCAGGCTTGCGCCTGGGCTTGCCCAGGCCGAGCCTGGGCTAAGCCCAGGCTTGTGCCTGGCTAGCCCAGGCCGAGCCTGGGCTTAGCCCAGGCAACGCCTGAGCTAGCCCAGGCAGCCTGTTCTGTCTGGGCCTGTCCTGGGCTGATACTTTGAGCTGTTTTGGCTCTAACTTGAGCTTTTGGTGTCCGATTTGGACGTCGTTCGGACCTGGGTCTAGACCGGAATATTTCCGTCTTACCCGTGAACTTTTCCTTGCGTTTATTTTATTAAATATTGTATTAAACAATTTAATACACATTTAATCGCTTTTGCATCAAATGCAAAATAGTCCCTATCTAAGCTTAAATTACCATATTGCATCAAATGCAATTATCTCTTCTTTTGCATCAAATGCAAATATTCTCCCTAACTATTTTCTACCTATTACTAGACGAAGCGTTGCACTCTATGTGAGACCCTACAGCCTGACCCTTACAACAGGTTGGGCTCGAAGCCCTATACGGCAGTGACCACGAGCAGTGGTTGCCGTCCCTGCTTCAGGAATCATCATTATGTGGTTAACTCATTGACATGAGTATTGTCGGGACCACCTGACTGTTTCCGTGATGAATTCCGCAGTTATAGTATTTTCGTCTTAACTATGTCGTGCAGATCAAGTCTAGGGTACGGTCAAAACTGTCAACCCCAATAACTTGACTCCGGTTAGTTTCGATCGATCTTTAGTCAACTAATGTTGGACTTCTTCCAACATACTCTGCGCAGAGTTTTTACTAAAGACCGAACTAACTCTACGACACTAACTCCCATTGACCGGGAGAGACGAATCCTCTCTTGGTCATTACTCGCCTCGTACGTTTCAAGTGACACCCAATCAAAAGACCTTTCGACAGGCCTTGCCTCGAAGCTAGGTCAGTTGATCTAAGTGGCACCGTTCACGCACAGGTCCGTCAAAATGACCTCAAGTCAAAAGACCAACTATCCTATCATCACTCAGAGTTATCACTGACAGATTGGTCAATGTAACCATATGATAACTCTAGTGGATCGTTCAGTGAACTCATTCTAATGAGCACCTGTGTCTCGTCTTCGATTTCGCCAAGTCAAGCGATCATGAGATCATCGCCACCGCTAAACGGTGAAGACTAAGACACAATGGTCTATCCGATGTTTCGATATCCTTGTCTCGAAACATCTACGACCACGAACCATTTTAGACTTATGCTACAGACGGTCAAACGTTTCTCCATGATCAAGATACTCATCTTGATACCCGTTTGACCTTGCATAAAGTCTCAGGACTTTACCTAAGTCGATATCTAATTATAAAATAACTTAGATAAATTATTGCCAAACAGCTTACTGTTATTTCGAACAAGATGTTTGTGCTATTCACACAGGAATAAATGGCCTTGAGGGCACCATATTCCTACATCTCCCACTTGCACTCAGGCCCATTTATCTCGATATCTAATATCGTTTTTACACATAAGTTTTCCCGACTTCATGTGATAGAGCCTTCGTGAGTGGATCTGCTAAAACCGTCTACACTATAGACTTAAGGGGTTTCTATGTTTATGTTAGACCAATCATTTGAATCTCATTCAAATAATTCATTTGGTCTATCAGAATCTATAATATTTTATTTTCCTGGATCTTATCCAGTTCATCGTACCTTACGATAATAATTTTAAATTAGTTATTGGTCATTGCAAATGGTTCATATCTATTTCTGATAAATAATCAAACTCTTTGATTACTTAATCAAAATATATGTTCCATCTCTTTGATGCCTCGCATGTAATTTATACGCTCCCACTGACCTTGAAAACTATCTGGCTAATTCATATAAGTTGGTTCGTCTAAATCATATTTAGAAAAACGAACTTATAAGTGAATGCGCAAATTTTCATGGTCAACTTAAGCGTTTTACATCGGCTTTGGTCCGAGTAGATCTGTACACATCTGTTGGCGAAACCGGTTTCATCATAATCCGTTTTAAAGAAATTAGGATGAAAACCGTTCCCGTCCAACATTATTGTACTTCACTATTTTCTTTTCTGCACCAATCTTTCAACTTAAAGATTTACTTGCAAAAAGTGAGGAAACATTTTCCTTGGGCACGTAAACTAAATTCTCAAATTTATTTACGCACACGGACCTGCATCAAGTTTTAAATCGGAGTTACTACTCCGGATTTCATCCTAGAAGTTGACTAAGTCATCATTAGTTATGATGTCTTAACTCGACTTTTCGTCTTACAAAATTCGAGTAAATATACAACTTCCTCATGATTGATTTAATGAATATCTTATTGATAATGTTCTCATAGAACTTTATCAAAACCTAGGCATTACTATTTGGGACTTAACCCAGAGGGAGGACTTAACTCAGAGTCACTTACAATGGATCACACTAAATCTAATTAAGTGTGATTCATACCTTTTAACACACCGATGTGTTAACAGACTTGATCTGAGAGAAAATCACATTTTCTTTTAATTTCACAAGATTTTATTTAGCTAAGTATTTGATCATTCGATCTAATCGAATCAGTTTAAATACTTTAGTCATTTCGTTCTTTATTTTATCAGACTTGTGTTTCATCAAGAACACGTGTCTTAATAAAATATACGAATAACTTATTTTGGTTAATCTAGACTCGGGTACATCAGTATGTACGAGACTGAGTTCGACAACTCATTCTCCCACTGTCTTACAGATGGGTTTCGGCCATTGTATCTCAGAGGCTAAGACTCACAAGTGTCCGTAGACTTCATAATACGAGAGGTCAGACCCCTCTTTATGTGACTTGTGAAGCTTAATCGCTTGATACGGCCTAGTCTAATTTTACCATATAAGTTTGCTACTATCTTGTGTATTTATATATTAACATTTAATATATATATAGTTATTTACAAATTACTTAACACAAAACATTACTTCAGAAGCAATGTGACGACATTCGTCAAAATGTGTTGAACGTCTTTTGTATAACAACTTATTCCAAAATGTGACATCAAAATATGTCACGTTTTCATTTCCTCCTACTTATGCCTCTACTAATGATAAATTAAACTAACTTTCTCAATTGACTTTCCGAAGTGCCTTCTTCCTTTTCTAAATCACATTTAGATATCAACATAAATAAATAGCTATGCAAGGAACTTATGTATCCAAACGCTTGAGCTTTGCAATCTTAAGTGTAGCTCAAGAAGTTGCTTGTCTCAAGATCCGGTTGGGATACATAGTCTTGCATCGCTCATGCACTCGTATTCGACTCAAACGGTTTGATCGAATCTTTGAACTTTGCGGATCAAAATTGTTTATCCATACAACCTTGAGGGTAGCTCGACAAGTTGTAGGGAGAAACATACTTTGAATGTCCTATATGTTCAAGCTGCCTCATATAGAGACGAGTGACATGTAGCTTTAATTTATTTGTTGGACACAGAACTTAATGAAATTATATTTCTTAAGTCTGTTCTTTAGAAGGTCATTTAATGTCAACGAGAATATAGTTTTAATTCTATCAATTAGAATTTAACTCGATATTCAATTAATCAACTTATTGACCAGTTAACTAATTCCAATATTATCAATTGATTCTTTCGGTAAACATAGTCTAGCCCTAGTTTTAGCATATGTTCAATATTAAATATAGGTAGATTGGCTTTTATCTATCTATATCCTCCCTCTAATTTTACGAACGTTTTAAAGCTTAATAACGAACGATTTAATCGAATTAAAATTAATGGGTAAGAGTTCCAATTACCTTGAGTCTAAACAACCTTGAGTGTAGCTCAACAAGTTGATTGACTCTGCGATCGGAAGATGACTCTTCATCGATCATATCGGATATGACTCTCTTAATCGGTTTTTGCCCCTAGCCATTTGTGATCATGAGTGTGCTCATCCAAATCACAATGTCTAGTCTAGTCGGACCCTTGTTTTCATGTCTAGCCTGACTTGCCCCTCAGCTCGGTGTATGCACGACACGTCGGTTTGGGTCAGGTCTTAGACTACATCTAGGCAGACTACATCCTTGACTAAACTTGCGCCGCCGCTCGGTGTATCCACGACAACGTCGGTTTGGGTCAAGTCAAGATGTCATCTTATGTATTTAAGAAGTTGGTTTCTACAAGGTTGCCATGTCACAGCTTGAGTGTATCTCAACAACTGTAACACGGGCCCTATAGTTGCTAACCCCTAAAACAAGGAGGGCTACGGTTAATCTTGAAAAAGATCATTAACGTATTTGACTTAGATATAGTCCAGGGTGTCATACAATCATGATTCGCGACATTGCGGTCCAGCGGAACTCAGCCAGGGAATTGACTAAGCCAGGATCACTACCCCTTGGACTAGCAAGGGTTGACCCAGAACTCTTAGCCAAGCACATTGACTGGATCATGGTCCATTGAATGAAGCTTGTCATTTTTGTATGTATGCCATAGACTAAACAGCTTTTATTAACAACTAATTAATCCTATCAACTAGTTGAATCCTTAAATTCAAAATTTTTAGGATTTGTTTAATAACTTTTATTAAGGTCCTTATCAACTATAAGGTTCACGTGCTACCCTAATCGTTATTAGGATTTTAATAAATTTTATTAACAACGCTAGAAGCGAAGTCCTTTAATGAAAATTAATTATAACAATTAGAATTTAAAAATCAGTTAAAGGACTACCCTAATCAGGAATTAGGTCTTAATATTGTTGTTAATGATTTATTAAAACATAGCATGTCATTAAAATTCAAATAATAAATTTTAATCATTTTTAATGGCTAACCTAAAGGGTTGTCTTGTGTTATCAAATAAGGGACAAGATTAACAAGCCATTAAAATAAAGCTACACTAATTTTATCAACATAAAATGAAAGTGTATATCTATTTAACAATTAAATAAACTAAGTTTATCGCATAAACAATTTTTAAACTTTTAAAATCAGTTTTTTAAAACATCTAATAAATTTAAAACATTACTTTAAAAATTTTCCATGTTCAAAAATTTATCATATACAATTTTTAAACATCTAAAATATTTTAAACTTATCGCATAAATTTAAAGCCTTAAAATCAATTTTAAAATTTATCACATAAATTTAAAAATACTATTTTAAAATTTCCATGCTTAAAAATTTATCATATAAAAAATTTTAGGCATCCAAAATAATTTTAAACTTTTAAACAATTAAAATTAGTTTTTAAAAATTATCACATAAATTTTAAAAACGTCATTTTAAAAATTTTCATGTTCAAAAAATTTATCACATAGACTTTTGAACTTCAAAAACATTTTTAAAATTAACTAATAACTTTAAAAATTTTTAAAAGTATTTAAAAGCATTAACAAGTTTAATTAAATCGCAGTACCTAGATCGACTACGCAAACCTAGGCTCTGATACCACTGTTGGGTTTCTGCGGTCCCTTAGGGCACAAAAACTCTAGTCTCGTCCTAAGTCGGACGGAACATAGACAGAAAAGAGAATTGCAACGGAAGAAAAACAGTTAATCTAAATTAACATGCAGTTAAAACATTTTTAACTTAGCCCTAAGGTCCAAGACCCTATGCCAAGATCTATGCCGACTTGGGATGGGTTGACCATCCCAAGAAGGATCTAGCCTACTGCGATTAAACTAAACTAATGCTAATAAAATACTTTAACCACATACCCGGAATCTCAGCCCTGGAGCAGGCGAGATGTTCCGCGCCGTCTTCCGAGCTGCTCCCGTCCCACGCCGAGCCGCTCCTTGAACCGCTCCTCGAACCGCTCCGCATCCCGAGGCGATCAATCCCCGTGCCGCCGAGCCAACCACGCGCCGAAGAAAGTTTCACGCGAGTGAAACCTCCGCCAAGATTTCAGATTCAGAATCCGAACTCCTTTGTGGCTTTGCTAGAGCCCGCAGGAGTAAGGCAGAAATTTAGGGAGAAGAGAAATATTAATTTAAGCCTAGATCCGAGCGTGCTCCAACATTTACGAGAGCCGCTCAGATCTAGAGCTTGGGACGAGTTTTGAGAAAGGGGGAAGACCCCTATTTATATAGGCGGCGGACTCTCCCCTTTTCTCAAAATCCGATGTGGGACTAAATAATGAGTTAATTAAAATCAAGTTAGTTTGCACTTCACAAAGTGCAAACTTCCATGAATTTTAACTCACTCACCGTTGAGCTTCAGGATCGATACAACCTATCAATACGACAAGCGTTCAACGGTGAACGCATAGGAAAAAAACGGTTCGTCAATCGGAGTTCGTTTGACCCTCCAATTGAGTGTCCAAAGATCAGCCCTAGGCTAGTTTTTCACAAAAACTGAGCCGTCATTTTATTCAGCATACTTAGTGTTCAAAACCCTAGAGGTGGGGCCCATGGGTGGGCCCCACGCAACCCGCGCGCGCCTTAATCAACCTGGGCAGAGCCCAGGCTGCGCCTGGGCTCGCCCAGGCGCCTGGGTGCGCCCAGGCCCGCGCCTGGGCTCGCCCAGGCGGCCTGGGCGAGCCCAGGCCCGCGCCTGGGCTCTGCCCAGGCGCGCCTGGGCTGCCCAGGCGTCTGGGCTTAGCCCAGGCTTGCGCCTGGGCTTGCCCAGGCCGAGCCTGGGCTAAGCCCAGGCTTGTGCCTGGCTAGCCCAGGCCGAGCCTGGGCTTAGCCCAGGCAACGCCTGGGCTAGCCCAGGCAGCCTGTTCTGTCTGGGCCTGTCCTGGGCTGATACTTTGAGCTGTTTTGGCTCTAACTTGAGCTTTTGGTGTCCGATTTGGACGCCGTTCGGACCTGGGTCTAGACCGGAATATTTCCGTCTTACCCGTGAACTTTTCCTTGCGTTTATTTTATTAAATATTGTATTAAACAATTTAATACACATTTAATCGCTTTTGCATCAAATGCAAAATAGTCCCTATCTAAGCTTAAATTACCATATTGCATCAAATGCAATTATCTCTTCTTTTGCATCAAATGCAAATATTCTCCCTAACTATTTTCTACCTATTACTAGACGAAGCGTTGCACTCTGTGTGAGACCCTACAGCCTGACCCTTACAACAGGTTGGGCTCGAAGCCCTATACGGCAGTGACCACGAGCAGTGGTTGCCGTCCCTGCTTCAGGAATCATTATTATGTGGTTAACTCATTGACATGAGTATTGTCGGGACCACCTGACTGTTTCCGTGATGAATTCCGCAGTTATAGTCTTTTCGTCTTAACTATGTCGTGCAGATCAAGTCTAGGGTACGGTCAAAACTGTCAACCCCAATAACTTGACTCCGGTTAGTTTCGATCGATCTTTAGTCAACTAATGTTGGACTTCTTCCAACATACTCTGCGCAGAGTTTTTACTAAAGACCGAACTAACTCTACGACACTAACTCCCATTGACCGGGAGAGACGAATCCTCTCTTGGTCATTACTCGCCTCGTACGTTTCAAGTGACACCCAATCAAAAGACCTTTCGACAGGCCTTGCCTCGAAGCTAGGTCAGTTGATCTAAGTGGCACCGTTCACGCACAGGTCCGTCAAAATGACCTCAAGTCAAAAGACCAACTATCCTATCATCACTCAGAGTTATCACTGACAGATTGGTCAATGTAACCATATGATAACTCTAGTGGATCGTTCAGTGAACTCATTCTAATGAGCACCTGTGTCTCGTCTTCGATTTCGCCAAGTCAAGCGATCATGAGATCATCGCCACCGCTAAACGGTGAAGACTAAGACACAATGGTCTATCCGATGTTTCGATATCCTTGTCTCGAAACATCTACGACCACGAACCATTTTAGACTTATGCTACAGACGGTCAAACGTTTCTCCATGATCAAGATACTCATCTTGATACCCGTTTGACCTTGCATAAAGTCTCAGGACTTTACCTAAGTCGATATCTAATTATAAAATAACTTAGATAAATTATTACCAAACAGCTTACTGCTATTTCGAACAAGATGTTTGTGCTATTCACACAGGAATAAATGGCCTTGAGGGCACCATATTCCTACACATACTACATATGCATTTGACCATTGGGTTAGAATAGTAAATTGTGTTTACTATTATTATGTGAGACCCAAAGACCACATGGGTCTTAACTCGTTACCCTTATGGACTCTAATTGGTTCCTTTAGATTTGACTGAGTGATTGCTATCTTAGCATGTTACTTATGGACTGTGGTCAATTCGGTCCGGCGGGGCATGTTAGAAAAGCAAGTCAAGTCAAGATCGAAAGGATCGCAAGAAGAGGAAGATTAATTTCATATTCACATTTGGACTTTAGAGATTCAAAGCTGGCCAGCCAATTGTAATCCAGATGGGATTCAATTGTTGAATATAAAGTATAAGAAATGTGAAGAAATAATCTAGGGTAAAGCATGCGTTGATCTACTCAACTTTGCACCTCGAGGGGTGTTGTGTATCTCTAACAAGTGCACAACAGCAGACTCTATGCGCATGACGGTCACACGGCCTATTTCTCGGTATGATAAACAGAAGAGTTAAAGGAAAAGATGTTTCCTTACAATCCCCTCAAGTGTGAGTGGGAGATGTTGGATATGGACGACATGAATACACCCATGAGGGGATGTATGAGGGTATACGGACCTCAGGTGTCGCGTGCACGAAAGCGTGCGCGAAGGGAACCTTTTCTCGTGTGAAAAGGACCACTCGATAAGTGGAAAAAGTCACTTTATAAGTGCATAAAGGCACTCGATAAGTGAATGAAGAAGAGGATAAGTAAAAGGGCTAATATAGGCTAATAAGCTTATAATTGGTTATTTCCTACAATAACTACCCCTAAAGCCTATAAATAGGACCCAAGGGTATGCCTTTTACACCAATCTAACCATGCCATAAGTTTGCATAAGGCAACTTGTGTTCTTCTTCTCCCTTCCATTAAAATCCTCTTCTAAATGGAGATTTAGGCGGTGAAACTCTGCTTCGATCCTCCGTGACGAAGTACCGACCGTTGTGGGGAATCCGAGGGCAAAGTTCCGAGACTACGGTGCCGCGTACGCAAGCGTAAGTCTCTACTTTATTATTCGATCCTAACGTCCTTGTTTTGACAGGATCCTACAGATACAAGGGCAGACTTCATTGTTTGTGAATCCTTGTTGAACAAGGAATTCACTGAGTCTGTTATACCACATTCTTCCTGATTGTTTGAGACCATGCAATGATCTTTGTAGCTTAACAGAGTAGACGTCCCGAGGTCTATCTTTTAGTTCAGCAGGCATAGAAAAGCCATCAGGAAGTTTCATGTATATCTCCTTGTCGAGATTACCGTATAGATATGCAGTCACAACATCCATTAGCTGCATATCTAGGCCTTCCTTTGCTGTTAAGCTTATCAGGAATCTGAAAGTGATCGCATCCATGACCGGGGAGTATGTTTCGTCATAGTCAATACCCGGTCTTTGGAAAAATCCTTGTGCTACAAGTCTAGCTTTGTAGCATGCGATCTCATTATTTTCATTTCTTTTTATTACGAATACCCATTTGTATCCCACAGGTTTGACACCGTTAGGTGTCTGGACTATTTGCTCAAAGACTTTGCGTTTCTGAAGTGAGTCCAGCTCGGCTTCTATTGCCTGATTCCACTTTGGCCGGTCATTTCTACGTTTTCATTCAGCAACGGAATGTGGATCATGATCATCGTCGCTTCCGGTGACGTGAATGGCAATGTGAAACGCAAAGTCATCGTCGACGACTGTACTCTTTCTGTCCAATACATCCCCTGTACGTACATAATTTAATGATATTTCTCTTTCTCCCGGCAGTTTCTCTGCAGTGGATTCCAGGAGGGGAGAGGGTATGGACACGAGCTCGTTTCTCTGTGGGGGTATCGTCGCAAGGTCTCCAGATATTTTTCTTTTTCTTGGATTTTTATCCTTGGAGCCTGTCTGCCTCTTTTCTATTGAGGTGCAGTCTGGTGGGACCAAAAAGGTGCTTCTCTCAAGCGCAAGAGTCCATACAAGTAGTATAATCTGGAAGTCCAGATGTCAAATCCTCGGGAGAAATCTGTTGAAACCACAAGCTTAAATCAAATAGAAAATCTACGTAGAGAAACTAAACACTTTAAATGGTGGTGATGGTGAATTGTGAATACGTGAACGATACGATCAATGAAAATTCGTGAAATTAACAATGAGAAGTATGCACATGGTATGGGTTCATTAGGATCAATGATTCGTATTTATGTGGTTGATTTATTATAACTCAATAAATCCTCCTTTTGGGAGCGATTCATCGGAAAATACCCTTTTGGGGGTTAAAGCACAAATTCAATAATATGGTCGCTAAAGTTATAATCTTTGAAATAAGATATGAAACTCTCTTTTGGAGAGATCAAAACTCACCCTTGTGGGGTGATCACCAACTAAATCAATTCTTTTGGAATATGAAAAAGTGGATTTTTAAGCTAAAGATCACAACTTTATCGACATGCAATTTTAGCGCAATAATACAACCAAACGAATACGAATCACATCCCCTAACTACTCCATACCATGCACAAATAAGATTTAGCTACTCATAATGCAAGAATAAACAAAGTTCATAGCAAAATACATGGTTCTAATAGCAAAATACGATGAAAAACACCCAAATACGGGGTATGAGTTTAAGAAAATATCACCAAATCTCCAAGCTAAGCCTCCAAACTCTCTGGAAATAATAATAATAGCCTCTGGAAATTTACAGAATTTTTCAGAGAGAAATTTCGGCTCCTAAGTCCTCCAATACGTCAATAATACGCCCAAAAACCCTAGAATACGCTTAAATAATAGGCATTGCGGGTTTCACTGTGCTTAACGGGTATAAACCCGCTCCAAATCTCGTTTAAACCCAAACCCGCAAGCCATCTGAAATCTTTACCGTTGGATGGAGGCATGATGGACTGAGGAAGTGACGCGTATCCCTCTACGCGGATCCGCGCCCGTTAGCCTCTTTCGACTCTGAGTTTGCCTCGGAGTGCTTCTGGACCGTCCGATCTATTGATCCGACGGATCACGTTGAGCCACGTCTCCACAAGATCGCCTTCCGCTAGAGTTCGTGCGGGTGCGATATCTGTCGTTGGATCTCCATCGGATGGCCCAGACGATGCCGCGTCGCCGCTCTGCTGAGAGTCGCTCATGACCGTTGGATCATCATCCAACGGCTCTAAATTCTCCACGTCGCCCGCTCTTTTGCACAGCTCCGAGTTCCCTTCGCACCGTTGGATCGAGGCGCGACGGTTGGGATGAATGCCACGCCGCCCGCGCGATTCAAGTGATCTCGACCGCTGGATGAAGAATGAGCGGCCACGATTTAGCCACGTGGCCCGTATTTTCGTATTTTAAGCGTATTTCTCCATTTAATTGGTATTCTGCATTCAAAAATACACAGTAATTAGCACAGATCTCAGAAAAATACAAATAAATAGTCGTTGGAATCGTGAGATCGAGACCAAGCTATGAAAAATATAAGAATGCAAAAATACTCAGTAAAATTCATACTTTGTGTACAAATCAAGTGATTTGCTCTAGTAAATCATGATATACAAAATACGAATTTACTAGAGACCAATTAAGCATCATTTACACACAAAATATTGCTAGATGAGGGATTAAATACACAATATTCAACCCAAATCACAGCCACTTCTACTGCTGGTGGATTGCATCCATCCTTTGGGATGTCAATCCTAGCTGGATTATTTGCAGCAGGGATGTGTGATCTGACAATCTTCTGGTTGTCAGTAAACGAATCCGGTTATCTATGAATTGTGTTCTGGATGTGTAAGATCTTCAGGATCTCATCATCACATTGTTTTGTTACCGGATCGTAGTGGGTCAGACTTTTTGTATCCCACGTTAACATTTGCTTCGCGCTAGACTTTTCAATGTCTAGGCCCATTTTGGGGAAATAAATCTCATCAAAGTCACAGTCTTCAAGACGTGCCTTAAAAGCATCCCATGTTTGGGGTTCTAGGTATCTTATAATGGAGGGTGAGTCAAACCCTACATAAATATCTAGTCGACGTTGAGGGCTCATCTTGGTCCTCTGGGGTGGTGCGATGGGGATATAAACTGTGCAGCCAAAGATTCTCAAGTGAGAGATGTTCGTCGGCGTTCCATATGCAAGTTGCATTGGAGATAGACTCTGACCTCCCTAGGGTCTTATTCTTATTAGTGATGCAGCATGCAGAATTGCATGTCCCCATGCATCCACCGGCAACTGGGATTTCATAAGTAATGGACGTGCAATCCATTAGAGTCTTTTAATTAGCGACTCAGCTAACCCTTTCTGGGCGTGAACATGCGGCACCAGATGTTCAATTTCTATTCCCGTTGCCTGGCAATATTCTTAAAATGACTAAGAGGTAAATTCCCCTGCATTACCCAGACATATTTTCTTTATTTGGTTGTCTGGAAAATGCGCCCGCAACTTTATTATTTGTGCCAAGAGCTTTGGAAAAGCTAAGTTGCGGGTCGAAAGTAGACACACATACGAGTATTTCGAAGATGCATCGATTAGTACCATGAAGTACCGGAAAGGCCCACTAGGGGGGTGGATAGGTCCACATATGTCTCCGTGTATTCTTTCGAGGAAGCTAGGAGACTCAATATCCACTTTAAGTGGTGATGGACTTGTAATTAATTTACCCTTGAAGCAGGGTACACAAGGGAATTCTCCCTTCTGAAGAATCTTCTGGTTCTTCAGGTTATGCCCGTGGGATTGTGATAAGATGCGATGCATCATCACAGATTCGGGGTGGCCAAGTCTATCATGCCAAAGTAAGAATTTGGCTGATGTCGGGCACTTTAGGTGCTCCGTCGGGTTTGCTTCCTCTCTCCAAATTTTTATATGGTAGAGGCCCGATGAAAGGCTCTCAAAACGTTCAAGTATGGTTTTAACTCCATTTTCTTGAGACGTTACATACAGTAATTCATTTTCTTTTACATTTGTTGTTTCCAAGTGGAATTCGTTAAGACGAATATCTTTGAAACTTAGTAAGTTTCGCTTGGAATTCGGAGAGTAAAGTGCATCTTTAATATTTATTTTTATTCCTTTGGGGAGCAACAAGGTTGCATTTCCAGAACCTTCAATTATGTCCGATGGCCCTGAAATTGTATTTACGGGGCTCTTATACGGAGTAATGCTATGGAAATAGCATTTGTGCTGAAGGATCGTATGTGTCGAAACACTGTCTACCAAGCAGTCATGAGAGCATCCCATCTAAAAAGATGAGTAAACATTTGCATTCAGAAAAACTAAATTTTATTCAACAGAAATCAAATTACATTAATAAGCTTTCATAAGATAAATTGTTCTGAAAAATGCTAAGATAAATGTAGCAGGCTAATCAAGCATATCATCTGATTCAAAGTCTTTTGCTGTGAACTTGACTGTATTGTTTGCAGCCACCAGGTTTGATTCAGCATTCTTTTTCTTGCTTTGTTTATAAAGCTCCTGGAGATGCACTGGTCCTGCACACTCTGGACCAGTGGCCTTTCATGCCACAGCTGTGGCACTGGTCTTCCCAATCCCTCTTGGGTGGGGGTGCGTCATTTTTCTTGTTGTCATTCCTGCGCCAGGTGAACTTGCGCTTCCCTTCATTCTTTCGCTGCTGCTGTACATGGCCCTTGGCTTTTTTTTCTGTTGTCCCCCTTTCTGTGGTCTTTTTTTTCTTTTATTATCTCTCTTCTTTTTGAAGGAAGAGGAATGATGAGCTTCTGGTAGAGGGCCAGTGCCGGGAGGGCGCATATTGTGAGTGGCGAGAAGAAGCTCTCTGTTTTGCTCGGTCATGAGTAAACATGACAGCAGCTCAGAATACTTGATGAACTTGCGTTCACGGTATTGATGCATGAGTATCGTATCTTTTTCATGGAAAGACGTATACGTCTTTTCCAGCATGCGATCTTCTGAGACTTTCTCACCACACAACTTCAAGCGTGAGGTGATGCTAAAGAGTGTTGAGTTGTACTCAGCAATGGACTTGAAGTCCAGCAGTCTCAGGTTCTCCCACTCATATCTCGCCCTTGGGAGTATAACATCTCTCTGATGTTTATACCTGTCCTCAAGGGCGGTCTATAGCTCAAGTGGATCTTCGACCGTAAGGTACTCAGCCTTTAAGGTCTTGTCCACATGGCGGCGAATATAGATAATGGCTTGCGCCTTTTCTATATCGCTAACATTTTCTTTTTCTGTCACAGCAGCAATAAGGGACTTTGCCCGCTGGTGAAACTTTACATTTAGCTGCCAGCTTAGATAGTTTCTACCTGATGCATCCAGCACTTCGAAATCAACCCTTGCAATTTTAGCCATTTATCTAGCAGAGCACAAACATGCATGAATTAATAAGTTGATCAAAGAAAACATTTTCATGTGGAGGCAATATTTAATGAAAAGCTAAATGTGTGGATCGGCCAGTCCCACAAGAAAGAGTCCAAAGTCCATAGTCCAAATTATACAAATTTGCAGCTTTAAAAAGAAAATACAACTTTGGAAATTCTGTGGGTCCCATATAATATCTCCTGCTTCAAATGTGGCCTCCGTCTCCATGGAAGTTGGTCTTCTTTCTTTGACATTTACATAAATTCATCAATACAATCTCTCTCAAAAATAAAAGAAAAGTGCGGGAAATAAACTGTGGGACTTAAACAGCCGATCCAAAAACCACATTTAGCCATTTCATGCAGAAACATTGTGCTCATCAACATTTTCATTCACAGACATCGCAGGCAGTTATATTCACGTATGAATAAAACATTTAATCACTTAATAATTATTGGACCACTGGGCAACGTCATACACCGTTAGGTTAGGTGACTAACGGCAGAGCGGTCGCAGGATCTTCCTAATTATTAAGTTTTAAATATAATGCACAACCACACATATAATATCCACAGAGTTTGCCAGTGATGTAAAGCATGTAAAGATGATTTTTACAAAAAAAATCATTAGGATGCAAGGGTTGTATAGAAAGTGGGTTTAATCAATCAAATTGAATAAGAGCCCAAAATTGACATTTTTGTTGTAGGAGGAAAATGATTTTCCTCATTAAATCATCCCAAATAACCCCAAAAGTCCCCAATAAGCCCTTATATGCCCGATAATTGCCACATAATATACCATGATTTTTCACGAATTTTATAGGCCCTCAAAAACGCCCCTTTTAAATTGATTTTTAGCCCAAAACGTTCTTTTAAGGCTTATTTTAAGCCTTTGTCCCCCATTTATCTTTTTTTTGTAAGTGTGTTGGCCTGCGGGCCTGAAGCCTGCATGCCGGCTTCAGGCTTCAGGCCCGCAGACAGAAATTATTTTTTTTTGTGAAGTTGGGCCGAAAAGCCCAATAGGGCTTTGGGGGCGGTGGCTAGGGTTAGCTGCCGCCGCCCCTAAGTTACCGCGGTTGGCGGTTTGGGGGGGGCACGACGGACGGGCCCGCTCCCCGGGGGGGTGGAGGGCGGTGGCCGCCCCCCTGCAGGGGGGCGCGGCGGACGGGCTGCCGCCCCCCTCTTCTGGGGGGAGCAGCGATGTGGGTGGGGGAGGGGTTAGAAAGCCGCCGGCTGGCAAAACCTAGGGTTTACACAAAATAAAACCCTAAAATTTTGATTTTTGGAACGAAAAATTCGTCGTTTTTAGGCGATCTAGCAAATCCACGTATCGATCTTGCGAGATCTAGGGGTAGAGCAATCATACGTATGATTAAAAACATCGTTTTTAGTGATTTTACCGCTATATCCGTCCTCCGAATATAACGACGGTTGAACGAAGCCCTACGCGGATGACGACGCTCGATTGAGGAAGCCTAGTACCGCGCACGTGGATCTCCCGTCTCCTCTCGCCTTCGCAACGAACGAAAAATTTTGTGGATAGAAAAAAATTTCTAGAGTCTCGTGCTGATAACGTGTTATGAATCAACTCCTGGGGGAGGAGCCCACAGCTCTTTATTTCTAGGCAATTGGGAAGAATACAGATTGGGCTTACAATGATATGGGCCTATCTCTAGATAGCCCAGAATCTCAACCAACTACGGTTAAATAACCGTTCACAACAGAGAGCAAAAAAAAGGTCAAGATCATTAAATTGTAATGATACTCGTACTTTGAACCTGCAAGTTGAGATCTTGGATAAATACGTCCATGAAAATTAGATATAGGTAATAAATTGATAAGCAGAAATTGTAATGATACTCCATTGAGCTCCACTGAGCTCCAAATTATATTATAAGCAGAAATTGTAATGATATTTCACTGAGCTCCAAATTATATTATATTCCCAAATATAATTATATCTATTATAATCTAAACCGGTTCTGGAGGTTAAATTCCCAAAGGTGCAAGGGAAGGTTGGAAAACGAGTGTTATTCACACCACAGAAATTTATGAATACACCACACTGCTTGATTCATCACACCTATATTTTTAACATCAGATGTTCGGATTTGGAGATCCGAACGGCTCTAATACTTTTATTCTTCCGTTCGGAATTGCAAAGCCGAACAGTATAATAAAATATGTATTCTGTTCGGATTTACACATGTATTGTATTAGAGCCGTTCGGATCTCCAAATCCGAACATCTGATGTTAAAAATATAGGTGTGATGAATCAAGTAGTGTGGTATATTTATAAGTTCCTGTGGTACCAATAACAACACTCTTGGAAAACGTGGGTTACGGTTGTCATTGTTTTTTTTTTGTTGGTTTTAAAAAAATGCAAAAGGATATGTCCTAGTCACAAAGCGAAATCAACTTTTTTGTCCTATCCTAGTCATATTTTGAGTTTCAGCCAAAATTCAAAAAAGATAGCCCATTGTATAACCCAAACAAAAAAAAAATTCCACATCAGTCATCTCTCTCTCTCCCGCCCCACATCTAAACCTCCATCATCCCATCTCTCCTTCCAACAGTCAAAGCCAGAAAGCAGGACACCCACGCAAGCCAACAAGAAGAGGAAGACCGGCAGTCTGCTGGCCCCGACGTACTGACGTGGACAAATCATGGCCATCCACCGGTTTGTTACAGGCAAAGCTTTGCCTGTGCAAGAAACGCTCCACAATGTACAATACATTTGCCTTTCATAAGCAATTTTCATTTAAATATGGAGTTTCCCGTCTTTGGTATAAAACTAACCACCTTAATATCTTAATATGAATGCACTTTTCATATCACAAAATAGACTCGGCTTCCGCCTCAGAAATCCGGTACTTCTCATAGCTGGGCTTCCGCGTGTCACCCCTTCCACGTAAACTTCACCACGTCAATTCTTCAATCATTTTCTGCAATGAATCACAGACAGTAGAAAACGATACACTGGCCACTTTTCTCTACACTATTACATTAGCTCTCAACGCAAATCATTGTTGTCGCATGCTCACGGCAGACAACAAATTAGAAGCATTCATCGCGATATACGATACGCAGCATTCTTCCTCCTCAACACAGAGAAAGGATTTCAACCATTATCATAAACGTGGCACAATGATACATCACTCGTGATTGCATTTCGAAGTGAACGCCAATCTTTTTCGGGTACTACTTAATGATGCCATTGCACAAAACTGCAGTTGCCCCTCAAACCGGAGAACAAATTTAACCACTTTTGCGGGGGCATCCTGAAGGGCACTCAAAATCAAGATCTTTTATCAAATTTCCTCTCGCCTGACCGCCTCTCTTCGGCCTCTTTTCTCTTTTGCTGCCTGCAATTTGAATCATCGTAATTCATTAGTCGAAACAGAAGACAGAGTAAAGCACCAAGCCTGGGTATAGCTCGAGATACATTGAGAAGTCGATAATGAATTTACTGACAGAGGGTACAAAAGGATGCATGCGAGGAAATAGATGGCTACAACACACACTAAGAGGTAACAGCTACATGCCCCATCAGTTTGTTATGCAAGTTTCCATGATCGGGAGATGAGTCAAATTCTTTTTGTCTGGTAAGATTCAAACAAAGCAATCACGGTGTCCTCAACAGAGACGGATGAAACCTGGTCTTCCTTTTGACACCACAATGTACCCTACGCTTGCTCCAACTTTTATAAAATATAAATCATGTGTGGCAACTCAATCAGATGATTGGACGTGATAACTTAGCTAGTGAAGGGTTAACTACAAGGGAACAAACTGCAGAATATCAAACATCAAACCATCTAACTATTAAAAGATCAACCCATTTGCCTGAAGAATAGTAGCATAGCTAATGAGGAACTCGAGGTAGATTTAATACAAAATCAAAACATTTGAGGAAATTCATGGAAGGTCGAATTAGTAGGACAGACAATTACAATAGCCTGTAAGAATAAAGGTACCACCCCAGGAAAATGGGGGAAATGTGGAAAGGAAAAGGTAAATGTCTCACTTCCACAATAAGAAGGCCGAGAAGTCGGAAAAGTTTGTATTCCATGTCTATTAAACAAAGTTTCAACAGATCAATCAACGAAAATGATAGGCATGGATGGGCAACCTCTCGATGGTACCGGCATTAGACTTCACACTTCTACTGCACTGATATTCACTTTTTCATATTTTTCCTAGTCAATATTGTATGCGTTAATTGTCAACCATTTTGTATGTAATGAGCTAAATTTCTCTGAACTACCTGAAGTTTACCTCAAGTAGCTTAAACTTTGAAATTTTCAGTAAACCCTTCATGTGAACTTTTCCTAAAATCACCACTAAACCACCTTTTATTAGTTAGCTTTAAAGTTGGTCTCTCAAATAATCATGTGACTAATTTCAAAAAAGCCATATATTAAAAAAGAAAAGGTTAAAAAATAAATCAAACTTGGAACATGTGCTGCACGTGCCATTAAAAATCCTGTTGATATCAGGTGGCGCTACCTGTGGTAGTGGCAGAAGATGGGAGAGAGGGGAGGCCTCTGGCAAGACGAGAAGGGGGCGTAGTGGGGGTGACAGTCAAGGGGAGATAAGGGGACAAGGTTGAACATGAGTTGTCAAACTGATCACAACACTACTCAATTGAAGTACCAGAAGTGATGTTATGTGAAGTCGGCATGAGAGATTCATTTCCTGTTCCTAGAGTTCTCAGAATCTCCCTCCCCCCTCCCTCCCTCCCTCAATTTGGGAAGAAATTGCATGCCTTAGATGAATCATTGTGTGCCTAATTGGGGTACGAATGATAACCTGGTATCTTTTCATTACTCTTTCTCACATCAATGAGAAGACATCGATGCTGGCATCAGACAATGAGCACATGGAGCTCTTTTGGATAAATGGGAATGTAGTCATTTAAAGCCAGACTAACCAAAAACCCTAACCAAGTGCTTGTGAACTTAAACAGGCGTACAAAGCTTACAAACCTGATCCACACCTATAGCCTTTTGTCCCTCTGGTAAATCCAAGCAATCTGATCCAAGAAAATGAGACTGCTTCATGGATTCAATATGCTCTAGATGATTCATCAGAAAATTTCATTTTTACAAGATCTTGTAAAATGCACATCACAAGTACCATCGATGCTAATAAGACAAACTAAAAGGAGAAGACAGTTTGTGATGGTGGCGATATGCCAAATATTTGTTTCAAATGTCGTGAGCTTTTTTATGAGATTTACAATAATTTTGAAAGTTTATGTAAGTTTTTTGGGAATTGAGATAAAGGCCATGGTAGTTTTGAGAATTTTAGCCATGTAACGTGATTATTCAATTAAAGAATCAATCATTTCTACCTTTAATAAAGAAAGTGTGACCAACATGATCACATTATTATAATAGTAAAGGTCAAAAAAGCTTATGTAATACACCAAAAGGTTCAAAAAAATAAAAAAATAATTAAAACCGCAAGAATATGGCCAGTGGATACAAAATCCCAAAGCCCATGGAAATTAGTTCAATAAATTCATTCCAAACTGACCGCAAGCACTTCTGACAAATAGAAAGCAGTTAGCAGCATTCAACAAGTAAAATGCCAAGGAAATCCTCCTACGCAATCACTATAACTCTTCTAAAAGAAAAATCCAACTCGTTCAATGGTATCTTCAGCACAATCTAGTGACCGTAAAATATCAGGGTTAAAAGTTTCAGCCGAAACGGTTTATCTTTCGGTCATTTCGTACTAGTTTCGAAAATAACTTGTACGAAACAATGTCAACATCTTGGTTTCAGATGAAACCCATCAAAAACCCCAAAAAAAATATAATAACCATCGAATAAGATTATTTAACGCAACCCTACAAATGCCCTAGAGAAATTTCTCAGGTTATTGCCACAAAGTTATTTTAAAAAAGACCACGCCCATAAGCACAGAAACCGAAAAGGAAGAAGAGGACGAAACAGTGAGAAAAATGTGAGCGATAGATGCAAACGATTAAGTGGAAGTGAACGCCACAATTATGCTTGGATCCTGCTTGTGGTGTCCTCTACTTCAGTTCGTCGCTAGCAATTTTACTTGTAACGTCTCTCTCTGCTTTGATTACATTTGAATTCCCCATGTAACACCCCCTGGCTATGTCTCTTTGATCCACCTACAGATACTCTCGGTCTAACGGAGTGATTTTTTGGGTAAAGCAGATGGGCTCCCACAAAGTGATTAGGGCCATGAAGTGACTACAATTGAGACTTCCTGGTTCATGAATCTGACCCAATTTATATGGATCTGATCCAAACTGATGGTATATTTGACCTGACCCGGACCGTATTAATTTGACTTAATTAGATAATTAAGTTTTTGTTGAGAATCAATCTCTATGGTGGAGGCCATAGATCACACACACACACATATATGGGTAAAGTGTTCCTAGGGTAACTCCTTAGATTAAATCTAAAAGTATTGGAATGACTTGATTTTTGGTATGTTGATTATCCATGAGGGGAACAACAATCCCAAGAAAAAAATTTCAAAAAAATGTAGGAGATGAGAGAAAATGAGGGCGACTCCTTAGATTTAATCTAAGGAGTCACCCTAGGAACACTTTGCCCCATATATATATATATATATATATATATATATATATATATATATATATATATATATATATATATATATATATATATATATATGGGAAAAGGGGATCTAAGGTGCCTCCTTAGATGAAAATCTAAGGAGGCGCCCACATTTCCCCCCATCTCCTACAATTTTTTTGGAAATATTCTTTCATGGGGTTGTTGTTCACATCATGGATGGTCAACATACCAAATTTCAAGGGATTCCAATACTTTTGGGGCCACCATCTACCACTTACAACTTCAACGGTCTAAAAACGTGCTGAAAACCCCACGATGTTGTAAGGGGTAGATGGGGGCTCATAAAGTATTGGAATCCCTTGAAATTTGGTATGTTGATCATCCATGAGGTGAACAATAATCCCATGAAAAAATATTTCAAAAAAATGTGTGAGACGGTTGGAAATGGGGGCGCCTCCTTAGATTGAATCTAAGGAGGCACCTTAGGATCCCTTTACCCTATATATATATATATATATATATATGAAAATTTTCAAATGAGAACATTTCGCACCGTGCGAAAATGTTTTTAGTTTTTTTTGAAATTTTTTTTCAAAATTCTTTTTTCCACCCTCATTATATGTTGTTATACCCCCCTCAAAAAGTAATCGTTGAGAAATAATGTCATTTGGCCTTCGATCAAGGCATTTCATCAAATTCGCACGTTTTGAGACCGTTAAATTTGTAACGGGTGGATGTGTGCTCTAATCCCCAACGGGTTCACCCATTATTTTCCCTGGTGTATATAATTGTATGGATTAAACATCAAAAAAAGAATTTTTGAAAAAAAAAATTCAAAAAAAAAGATAAAAATCTTTTTGCACGGTGCGAAAGGCCTCTTTTTCGCATTTGAAGATCACTCTATATATAAAGTAATCGTTGAGAAATAATATCATTTGGCCTTCGATCAAGGCATTTCATCAAATTCGCACGTTTTGAGACCGTTAAATTTGTAACGGGTGGATGTGTGCTCTAATCCCCAACGGGTTCACCCATTATTTTCCCTGGGGTATATAATTGTATGGATTAAACATTACAAAAAGAATTTTTGAAAAAAAAATTCAAAAAAAAAGATAAAAATCTTTTCGCACGGTGCGAAAAGCCTCTTTTTCGCATTTGAAGATCACTCTATATATATATGGAGTGATCTTCAAATGCGAAAAAGAGGCTTTTCGAACCGTGCGAAAAGATTTTTATCTTTTTTTGAAATTTTTTTCAAAAATTCTTTTTTTGATGTTTAATCCATACAATTATATACCCCAGGGAAAATAATGGGTGAACCCGTTGGGGATTAGAGCACCCATCCACCCGTTACAAATTTAATGGTCTCAAAACGTGTGAATTTGATGAAATGCCTTGATCGAAGGCCAAATGACATTATTTCTCAACGATTATTTTTTGAGGGGGGTATAACAACATATGATGAGGGTGGAAAAAAGAATTTAAAAAAAAATTCAAAAAAAAAAACTAAAAACATTTTCGCACGGTGCGAAATGTTCTCATTTGAAAATTTTCCTATATATATATATATATATATATATTCTATATTTGATGAAGAATTTGAATGTTGTCCTACTAGGACAAGTGACTAGGACAAAGGGGCTTATGACTAGGATAATGGCTTGATGACTAGGACAAAGTTTTCGGGGGAAGCTTTTAAATTTTGGGAGGGAAACTATTTGATATGAGTATGAGGTTTGAAGTTTGAAATTTGAAATTTGAAACAAAACTATTTGGGGGGGAAACTTAAATTTGGGGGAAACTTGAAATTTTGGAAAAAACTTGAAATTTGGGGTAACTTGAAATTTGTTGGGGAGGACTCGGCCATTAAATAAACTGTGTCCTATGGGTACGGGCAATGACTAGTGTGTGTGTGTGTATGAGGAGGGAACAAATAACCCCTAATAAAACCCCTAGCAAAAAGTCTATGCCCCCTATTTTTTCGGAAGATCCGAACCGTTCATCTTGATCTCCACCCTCTAAAACCATGACCCACCCATTTTCAATCCGATCCAATGTGTTTTGCTCGTTCATCCATCCGACCCAAATTTAACGGCTTCGCATGAACAGAACTTTTGCGAAGGTTTGATAAACGGGCAAAACACATGGGATCGGGTTGAAAATTGGTGGATCAAGGTTTTATGGGGTTGAGATCAAGATGAACGGTTCGGATCTTCCGAAAAAATAGGGGCATAGACTTTTTGCTAGGGTTTTTTGGGGTTATTTTTTGGGGTTATTTGATCCCTCCTCTATATATATAGGGATTAATGTAGAGCAGGTGGCACCTGATCCATTGGATCATGTACAAGACACAAAAAGGTGGGGGCCCACGAGTACAAACCCATGTGGGGGGCTTGTACTTTCCACATTTTTGTGTCTAAGCACCTGATCCAATGGATCAGGTGCCACCTTTTCTACATTAAATCCATATATATATGTATATAAAGATGCATACGAATGGTCTTTTACAAACATGGTGGATACCAAAGGTACTAATACCACACAAGGCCAATTCATAACACTTTCCATTATCCATCCATCATTGTAAACTCGACATATGAATACTTCAGAAATCATAGTGCTTATGAGTATCACAATGGGTGGATACTTCTGGATCCTGGTTTAGAGACTACAAGTCTCTTTAATTTCCCATGTTCTGTGGATATCATTAGGGGTGGATACTTCTGGATCCAAAATTAATGTGGTTGCCTTGTTAAAACCTTTGGCTATAGAAAACCCAGTGGGAAAAACCATAGCTAAGGAAAAAGAGTACAACGCTACATTTAACTCCCCCTGATATGTACAAGCTTCAGGCTTACAGATCTCATAGGCATCTATATATCAATCTCATTTACAATGTTTCGAGAAAAAATACAAAATACAAGTATCGCTCATCTATACAAGTATCGCTCATATATGGCAGCTACTGAATCCAATGGAGCTCATCTGAAGATGTGTGCTCTGTCTCATCGCCTTTGATGTAGACTTCTCAAGCATAAGCTAAGAAAGTGGGGTCTGCAGACTCGGTAGATAGCTCCACGTCTCTAGTCTCGGATCCAGTCGTCATTGTGTCCACGAGTTACTTCGGGGCGTAGTTATGCATACTCTTGATTTGCTTCTTGGATGATGAGCTTCTCGAAATGGTCGGATGATGTTTGCCTTAGTCGCATGCTTTGCAGATTTCCAGGATGTGGCATGTCCTTCAAGGTGGTCATCGCGATGATTTATTATATGTATCTGCAAATACATTTAACATGGAGTATGATCCTTTATAGTAGTAACTCTTGGAGGTAGCGCAGAAGATGCGTAGCTCCGGTCTAGTGACGCGTTACAGGCGTTGCACTGTATCTGGCTAAACAGATTTACTGTCGACGCTATATATAGAAGCGTGTTGTTGGCCAGATATAGGAGTATATCAAAGACACTCAAGAAAGGCACTTCAGGACCTAGGATATCCTTCCCCTCTTCCAGCGAACGGAATGGGTCTTTATGTAAATCCATACACAACCAATTGGTGTATTAGTGGATTACAATTGTCCATGTATCTTCATCAACTTCGGGTGTATGAAGGTAAATGTCACATGATTTTCATCTTCTGGATGTTATTTTCATCTTCTGGAAGTTATTTTCTTCTGCTGGATGATATTGACATCTATTGGATAATATTTTCATCTTCTGGATGAGAGTTTCATCTTCTGTATGATGTGTTCATCTTCTGTATGAGAGTTTCATCTTCTGGATTGTGTGTTCATCTTCTGGATATAATTCTGTAAGCCAAGAGTTTTGCCTAGGTCTTTCATATCATATTTGATAGTTAGGCTTAAACAAATATTTCGGTTTTCTCTTCAGGAGATCTGATGAGATGTGAGTCATTTGAAAATATAATCCCAATCATTTTATTTGCTCTTTTAAAGATGCAAAGACAACCTTTGGTAGGAGTCCTTATATTAATAAGGAACTTCATTGGTTGAATTTTATATATTTCATAGAATAGACGTCTCAAAGTCTATTCAAACAAGGAAATTAGGAATAAATCCATAAGGGTATGTAGTCACAACATCCATAGCAGCAAAAACACAAAATTTTCTTTTGCCAATCGCAGGATTTTCGCAAACATAACCAGGGAACCTGATGCATCAGTTTTATTTGTAAGTGAGTCAAGCTCATCTTACTTGATTACTTCCTGGTTTTAGCGAAATGAACCTCTAAGCTATAGCAAATTGCCTATAGCATATGATTTTATTTATTTATAATTGCGTTTATTCAATACTCATTATGCCCACATGTTAGATATCTTTTGATATCAAGACTTCTGGTCCAAGCACTTCACGTTTCATACGCGAGACCAGCTCAGCTTATTATTGACGTGTTCCACATTTTTCGCCAATCTCTACGTTTGCTTCAGGCAATGGAGTGTGGAACGATATTATAATTATCACATTTAGTGGCAAAATGAAATGTGAATAAGTTGTCGACAAGTGTGTGTTTTTATCCAAACACCTCCCCATGTACGTTCATTAAAAAGAGAGGATATAGACATGAGCTCACTTTCATGTGGTGGTATTGTTTAAAGGCCTCCAAGAGTTTTCCTCTCTTTAGAGCCTCGTGGGATGTCCTCTAATTCATTGAGGACATCCACTTCTGCTACTGATGGATTGCATCCATTATTTTTGGTATGTCAATCCTAGCTGGATTTTTAGAAGCAGGGATGTGTGATTTAGATAATATTCGGTTTGTCAGTTAATATGTCCGAAAATTGTTTAACAGTTTCATTAGTATGGATCTTCAGGATCACATCACTATTCATGATATTTGAAATGGTCAACTGAGCTTCAAGCTTGGGGATGATTGCAATATCCATGTTGAACCTAATACTGGGAATTTAAAAAGATCCGAATGTGGAGGATCTTCAGGATCTAATCTTCACTATCAATTCTCTATATGAGACCTATCAAGGCACAATCTTTGAGATGTGTTCTAAATGCTTCTCCCGTTTTCAGTGCTCGAAATCTATTTATCTGGGGTAATTAAGCCCGATAAATATATCTAAAACGGCATTATGATGGTTTATAATTGGTGATATGGGGATGTGGACACATCATGGCACAATATATAAGACTAGTCATAACCTGTGCCGCGGGCACGATTCATTTAAGATTTCTCCCCGCGAAATCTTTATTCCCCAAAAAATTATTTCCACAGTCAATTTAAAAGAATAAATTAACGTAAAAAAATTTAGCGGCACGGGCACCTTCGACGCGAAACAACAAATTCGACGCGGGCGTCTTCGACGCGGAACTACAAATACGGTGTGGGCGCATTCGGCGCGGAACAACAAATTCGGCATCGAACGACAAATTCGGCTCGAAACAACAAATTCGGCGTACAACAACAAATTCGGCGCGGACGCCTTCGGCACGGAACAACAAATTCGGCACGAAACATCGCGCGAGCGCCTTTGACGCGGAACAACAAATACGCCGTAGGCGTCTTTGGCGTGGAACAACAAATTAGCGTAAAAAATTTAACGGACCAACAAATTCGTCGCGGGCGCCTTCGGCGCGGAACACCAAATTCGGCGCGGAACAACAAATTAGTATTAAAAAATTTAGCGGACGCCTTCGATGCGGAACAACAAAGCTCGGTGTATTTTTGGGTGATTATATTAACTTAAATTTTTTTTCGCTAATTTGTTGTTCTGCTAAATTTTTTACGCTAATTTTTTAACTTTGTTTAATTTAATAGATCATGTTTCTCCACAATCTTTTCCATGACACTTAATTTCAAAGTTTTAGTTCCCAAGACACTTTTTCCCCAAAATTTAATCTCCACAATCTTTCCCAAGACACTTTGAATTTCAAAGTATTGGTTTCCAAGACACTTTTCCCCCCAAAATTTAAATTTTCCCACTAAAATTTTCACAAAATCCAATATCAATCATTGTTTTACCAAAGATCAAATCTCAGCCACTCTTTATCTTATCCTAGTCAGCCCTAGAATTCAAAAAAGGTTGTCAAATATATAATAGATATTTTTCGGTGACGGTATTAACTTAAAAATTTTTACGCTAGTTTGTTGTTCCGCTGAAGTTTTTTACGCTAATTTTTTACTTTGTTTAGTTTAATGGATCATGTTTCTCCACAATCTTTCCCAAGACACTTTTAATTTCAAAGTTTTGGTTCACAAGACACTTTTCCTCCAAAATTTAATCTACACGATCTTTTCCAATACACTTTTAATTTCAAAGTTTTGGTCCCCCCAAAATTTAATCTTCACAATCTTTTCCAATACACTTTTAATTTCAAAGGTTTGGTTTTCAAGACACTTTTCCTCCCAAAATTTAAGTTTTCCCACTAAAATTTTCACAAAATCCAATCTCAACCATTGTTTTACAAAGATCAAATCTCAGCCACTCTTTACCTTGTCCTAGTCAGCCCTAGAATTCAAAAAAGTAGTCAAATGTATAATAGATGTGCTCTAAACGCTTTCCCCGTTAGGGGTTCTCAGAAACTGTTTATATGGGGTGATCTGGCCTATATAAATAGGTTCTAAGGAGGCGTTTTGATTGTCTGCAATGTAACTGTATGTTTCTATGCAGTCAACATCAACTGAATTTTAAACGGATGAGTAATCTGTTTAAATCATTTTAATGATTTATTCATAACCCATTTCTGGGTTTGAACACAAACTTCAGGGTGTTTGACTTTATTCCAGTTGTAAATAGTATTTGCTTTCCCAGTGTTATCCAATGTTCCCGTCATTTAGTAATTTGTCATATATGATGTGAAAAAAGCTGGACTGCGGTTGGATAATAGGTTTGATTATGACCATTTTTAGAAGATATATTGATGAGTGCATTAAGGTACATCATCGGTCCTATGTAAGGAGTGGATAAGTCCACTTTTATCCCTCAAATACTCTCAAGAGACTCAAAGGTTTTATTATTTTAATGATAATAGTAAATATATCATCTTAAATTCTTTTGAGGGAGTGAAGAGAGACAATGTCCATGTGTAGTGGATATGATCTCGTAATCATTTTCCCTTTAAATGGAATAATGAAAACGCACCCTTCTAAAGAAACCTCGTGTTCTTCAGATTTATAGGATTGGTTAATGATGTCTTGCATCATCAGTCCAGGGTGGCATATAATATCGTTACAAAGTTAAAAATTGGACGATTCTGGACACTTCAGGTGTTCCAAATAATTCCTCTTTTAGAATTTATATCGGACTGTTGAAAGTCAATTGGAATGCTCATGTATGGTTTTTAAGCCATTATATTATTGAGTCATTCATTAAGGATTTCGTTTTGATGAATATACATCGAAACTGTGTAAGTTTCTTTTTCAGGGAGTAATGAGCATCATCATATGGAGTATTCGGGCTTGACAAGCCTGAATCTCAAGTCAGACGTCTTAAAATAGTTTTTTATTGGACTATTATTAGGATGAAATGCTTTTGAAAGCATACGTCTACAATTATGTTTGAAAAACACTCACTAAGAATTATGTTATGGCAACATATTAAATTTGTTTTCAAAAGTCTATGTTTTCTCGGGGAATATATAAGTATACAATAGCTAAATAGACTTTCGTCTTTAGACTAGATTTGTAGATATTTTGATGTCATAAATTAATGACTTTTCATATTGCAAATAGCAGTATGTGTCTTATCAGAACTTCTGATCTTGGTTTGTCATTGCTTATTCCACGTCGAGCATATCATATCTTCCATTCCTCTTTTATATCAAGACATAGTTGGTCCTGGACTTTCCCTGTTTTCAGTCTTCCATATTATTATTTATAAGGAAGAATGAATATTAGTCTTACTAAGGAGACATACAGGAGAGTGAACTTGTTTCTATACTTCCACTTTTCATATCTATGTGGGACTTTTGAAAATCCATTTGAATGATCAAGTATGATTTTCAGGCCATTATTTTCTTAAGTCATTCAGGTTTTATGTGGGTAAAGAAACATGTTTAAGGGGAATAAATACGTGGGTGCGAAAATATTTCTCACTTATCTATTAAACCACGACTACAGGCATATGCTTATATTTAAGGCTAGATTTAGAAATCATTCCTAATCAAGTGAGATTACTCTAAAAGAGTTTAGCGATGTTATGACAGACTTCTGGTGTCCATATTGGTCTATATAGACCATAAATCTGTGAGATCTATTTACCGCGAAGTGCGCATCTTTAAGAATATGGCATAAAAAGTTTTCACATAATCGCTCGTATTTGGTCATTTTTATTTTAAGTTGAGCAAAAGGGTGTTGACATTTAAATTTGAAATTCATGTCCAATTATAATATATAGATATGATTTTTAAACTTTTGAAAATTATAATCATGTGTCATAATCAAATTGAATGAATCGTATATGTGATCCAGCATATCACCCTCAATGGTTATGTCTATATATGTGATCCATCATATCACATTATTATTTATTTTATCATATAAATTAATATTATATTATTAATTCGTATGACATAAATGTTACGATAATAATAATTTGTACACATTCAGGAATCTCGTAACAATAGGGTAACATGTATAAACTAATACATATTATTAACCCTAACATGCAACTTATAAGAGGTATAAGTAACATGTTATGTGAAATATTATTCATGTTATTACCCCAGATTACGTTCTGGTTAATTTCCAGGTGTCAGTAATGGTGAAGTAATTATATAACATTGTATTAAGTTAATGAATGATGAATAAGTGAGGAATGGTTAACATGCTGAGTTGTGCAACGCATGCCCATTAGTTGTGCCATTCTAAATCCCAATGAAGCATGTCAATTAACATATTAATTATTAGTCTAGATGAGTTAGCATTAATTGACATGCTGGGTGGTAATAATTAGCATTAATTGACATGATGAGTGGTAATAATTAACATTAATTGACTTGTTGAGTTGCATGCCAATTAACATGTATAAACTAATACATATACACAGCATTTCTCAGATATCATTTTCATAAATGGTATAGCCATTTATTTTTAAATAAAAACAAATGTATATCAGTACTTATGGTGTAATAGTATACTCCTTTACACATAGAAAAGGTAATAGTAATAGTCACTTCTCACTGATGACTAATTTAACATTAGTAACGATTACCCTCAGACATTAGTAACTTCATACGTTTGAACATTTCGACATGTATCATGTTTCTATTAATTAATAGTTATGCAAACTTACAGAATAAGGTGTACTCGTGTACTCCATTACACATATTGCAAATATTAATAATAACATTTCTGTTACTAATGTATGGAGCCAATTAATAAAGTCAGAGAGCTCAAGGATGAATGCAACATTGAATCATAAAATCCAAGTGTGATTCATTCAACTAGAGTTCATATACTATTATATCTAAAAAGTTCTTTCGATCTCTAGACTAGGTCTCTAAATCAGCAAAAAATATGTTTGTAGATCTATAGGCATAAAAGATGATATTTTATGATCTAAAAACAAAATTAGATCTAGGAAATCATGATGATGAATAATTAAAAAAATTGGAATTTTTACACAAATCTAGAAATACCTCTAGATCGCGTGTGCTACGAAGCTTTTTCCGCGCATTGGATTCCTCTATCAAGACGTCGCGAAAAATTTGTCAAAGCTTCACATCATCTTTTCCTTCTCTACGAGCATAATCGTGCTGATAACGTGTTGAGAATCAATCTCTATGGTGAAGGCCATGCATCATATATATATATATATTAAGATGGATACCAAAGGTATTTTACAATCATGGTGGATACAAAAGGTCCTAATACCACAGGTCACAAGGCCTATTTATAACAGTTTTTCACTTAAATCCTTAATACATTTACTTTACATAAATATCCCAGTGAAATCAGTCATTACATATGCATACATACAAATATATACATAGAAATAATAGTAAAAATGAAAACAAAACCAAATCCAAAGTTAAAAATGAAACCGTAAAACTATTAAAACTTGTGAAAACCAAATTTTTTTGAAGGAACTGAAACCAAAATTAAAACCGAGTTCTTAGAGCTTGATAAATATGGTCCTATGTGTCGGTTATTGCCCTCAAATATTAACTTGTGCCTTTGAATCTTCATGCTTCTTGCTTGAAGTGTTCCAAATATCGGCCGCAATGGTGGTTTTTTTATGTGTCCGCTACCGATTTAAATCTTCGGTATCAGTTTCTGATATTGAACTCATTGTGGGTTAGTATCGGTTATCGACCGATATGTCGGCTGCTATTGTGGTTTCAAATATCGGTCGATAGTCGTACTGTTTTAGTTAATTGGTCTCAGTTGAGCCAAATCATATCCAATTAACAGGATCTGACATGATAACATCATAAAACATTTAAATACTTTTTACCAAATTTTATTCGATTTCTCTATGCTAATTTTGATATGTCGCCTCTTTTTGCTCTCAACAATGACTTAACAACTCTCTTTTTGTTAGGCTGACACTAAAATTTATGGCAATGTATATTAACGGTACAGTATGTATCTTTAGAGATCCAAACTTTAAGACGTAATAACATTTTTTGATGATCCTAGCTGCTGGTATGGAAATGTTGCATAGCATATTCTCTTTTGGTATTACTAATCTATAAACAATTTCATACATTATTTTTGTTCAGTAATTTAGGATGTAATTTAAGATATGTTGATTTGAATTTTTTTTTGTAACTCTATGATCTATCATATCATAGTTTGTTAAGGCAAAGGGTTGGTTTTTGGTATTTTATACGATCTGATAGCTCATTTCATCTGTTGTGTATTTTAAAGTCATGTGATGGATCCGTTCTTTATCAATTGTAGTTTAATGCAATGTATTGAGATAAGCATATCATAAACATGCTTTAATGTGTGTTTATATAGTTTATATATAATTAGATAAAAGAATGGCATGCATATGATATCTATTTTTAGCATTTATAATATGACTCCGATATTCAATCAATTGCTCGAAATATCCCCGATATTTGCTATCCGAACCCATATGTTTCAAGCCGATGCAAGACCAATATCCGATATTTAGAACACTGCTTCCTCTAAACATAATTCTTCTTCCAAACAAAATGTTAAGAGTTTGTTTAGATACTTGTGATGAAATCTTTTGAGTTTGATCTTATAGATCATAATACATTGGATTGCTTCATTGGATTGCTTTTGTGTTCACAGCATAAACTTCTTTGGACTATAATCTAAGGAGTTCGTTAGGATGCCATAATAACTTTATAATATCAATAATTTCAGTCAAAAGTATCTTTGTAACAAAAAGAAATTCTTCAAATTAGAAAATAATGTCAAGACCCCACTTTTTTAATACAAAAGATTAGCATGCCTTCTGAATTAGAATCCCCTAAGATTTGTTGTCAAAATGGCAACCAAGAAAAGCTCATCATTGGATTGAGCCAATCCAAAAGGAAAATGAAATCTAGAAATAAAATCCTTTAGATTTATGCTATCCAAACATGCCCCGACAATTTATTTGTGCACATGATTCTCCTTTTTCCACCTCCCACTTAACTTATCCCCTTCAATCTATAAGGTTGTAACGAAAAGGTTAGGATAGAGGACATTGTAACACTATAATCGCACTTGTTGCAACTATGGGCACCAAGATGCTGTATAAAATTATGAGAAAAAGAAGAAGAATATGTGACAAAGATAAAGTGAAATACGAAAACACAATGCATGATACAAGACGTGACAAAAGATAAATTGGAATATGAAAACACAAGGTACGTACAGTGCGAGACCAACAACAAAAGAAAGTTGATATAAAATAGGAAGTTTCCTAGATTACCTCATTAGGCAATTTTGAATTTCAAAGTGCGGGATCTGATATTAAGAGTGGGTTGGATAAATAATTTTTCCTTTGATCAGCATTGTTAGGGAATCTCATTGATTAAATCATAGTTTTAGGTTTCGACCGAAACCGACCGGTATCGGCCGTTTCGGATCGGTCTTGGAGGGGACCGGCCCGAAACCACACGTCACTTCTCGGTTTCGGCCGTATCGGCCGGGTTTCGACCGTATCGGGCGGGTTTCGGCCCGTATCGGGCGATACCAGCCGAAACTTGTCCGATACCGACTGAAACTTAAAAAAAAATTGAAAACAAGAAGCAGAAGAAGAAGGAAAACATCACCACAATCCAGAAAAAAGAAGAAAACGAATAGATGGACGTACCTCATGGTCGCCTGCCTCCCGTCGCATCCCCGAAGAAGCCCGCCTCCTGCAATTTGAGGTCTTACATACTAACATATACTAGCATTTATTGTAAATTTTGTTTGCATGGTACAGCAAGTGCAGTTGTCCAACACATGCTAGCATTTATTAAGAAGTTTGACCTTTTGAGTGAGCTGGCCACTAAAGGCTTTCCATTTAATTACAAGCTTGCCATTCAGCCACTAAAGGTTTTCCATTTATTTACAAACTTGCCATTTTCAACCACCAAACCCTTCCATTTATTCAAAAGCCTGCCGTTCTCATTTATTTTCAATCCTGTTGATCAAAAAAATGTAATATATTTAGCATAATATTTTTAACAAAATGTGTAACTAGTAAAAAAGTATTTGTGCTTTAATATTTGATAATATTTGATAGTATGTAATACGGTTTTACGTATTTGAAACTACCGATACCGACGAAACGAAACTACCGCCCGAAACCACTGAAACGGTCGATACCGATACCGAAACCTAAATTTTGGAAAGAGCGATACCGAGACCGAAACCGAGACCTAAAATCTTGGGCTAAATAAGTACATTACTATTTATTTGGTCATATCCTAGTCCTTTTCTTCGACATCACCATCATATAACCATTGTTAGACCATAAAATATATCGTCCACACCTTCATCATAACCTCATATTTTTGGTGTATCGATTAAATTTTTAATTTGGTATCATGACCCAAGGTTTGACGGCATTTATGAATAATGCTTAGTCTTCTGGCTAGTGAATATTTGCCTATTGTTGTTGTTTGGTTCTGAAGTGGAGCTGTGAAATCTTACCATTTGTTGTACCTGTCATGCTTTGACTTTATATGCAATTTAATTACATAGTATGACTTAGTTCGCCTATTAAGTTTGAATGTTATCATGCTATGGCTATAGGCAACCTAGTTTGTTTGCAAAGTTCTGGTAAGACATAATTTCTTCTCATTGTTAGTTGGCCTGGACCATATACCAGCCAATGCAAAGATCTGTTAAGTTTTGTGTCTTGCAACTATTCTACCGGTTAAATATCATGATACACAATATATTTCAGTAAGTTTAGTCCAACATCGAGTAAATTAGAAGATAAACATGTTGTCAGCTGGTACAATATTATGTTACAATATTCATGGTACCAAATTAAGAATTATGTTACAATATTCATGGTACCAATTAAGAATTATGTTACAATATTCATATTCATGCAGGATATCTTTCATTCGGTCTCTTTACAGCCGGGGCCCACACTCACTCATTGCTCACCAGCTTTAGACCCAATCTTGTAGTCAAGCTCCCTTATGCATTTGCACTCGAGGGCCAATCTCCGTCTGGCCCGAGGAAACCTTTGCACGCCTCTGTTACCTTTTGGAAGCCCCCCCCCCCCCCCCCCCCCCCCCCCCCCCCCCGCTCTTCTTCTATGTCACTGTCTCCTCAATGAAAGTAAATTGACTGATGGAGTTTGTACCGGTCAATCTTTGTATCATGTTCTTCTCATATGTTAAAGAGTCATGACTCAAATAAGATTACTTTTAAATCAATACAGGTTTCAAGCATTGTTGTCACATCCATCTTAGTTCACAGGCTTAGTTCCTTTCTAAAGGCATATTGCTCCTACATGATTACCAAAACTATCCCCATTTTGCATGTGTGATTAGAATAATTTTGCCACGAAAAGTATACGAAACTTGGGCGTTTACCTACCAGCTTAAGATTTTGGTTCGAAAGAGGTGTTAGGTCATGTTATGCCCTTACCAGTTTGATTGTTTGAACGGCACGATATTGTCGTAATAAGGAATAATATTAGAGCCTAGTTGTGACCCAAGAATAAGTTTAGAGTTCAATGCAATGCCCGCAATGCAATTGTCAGATTTGTACCCAAACCAGTATACCCTTTGTATACACTTAAGGGATTATTGGGGAAGGCAAAGCCCATTTGAGTTATACTTGGGCAAAAAAGCCCTCTTACGTTCCCCGTAATTGAGAGATTGTTGGCCTATGTCAGTCTTGAGGACGCATCGTGCATGAAGGAGTGATTACTAATTCGTGTGATTAAAATAGCCCCGTGTTGGACAGATGAGTCAAAAATGAAGGACATGTGTTGAAAGTAGTGCAGGTGTCTATCAGCCTAAACTTTTGGGTCACGATAGGTCTCGGTCCAGATTGTCCAGATACACATTTGACTCCCAAGGGGGTATGATCCTATCATAAAAACTACTCAAGTAGCAAACATAGTAGTCTCCCGTGAACATGCATAACCAAATTAAACAGTTCGCACACATCCTCTGGATTAAGGCTACCTTTAACTTCTTTTGGATACGTTCATTTCTTACCCTCTTCTTCAATGTTTTGCGTATCGTCCATCTCATCAGTCTCCTTTCAAATTTTCAATTACATTAATGTTCTGGGCATGATATCTCTCAATGGTTGGTCATATATCCACGTTAAAGAAAGATCCATTTCATTTCATGTGCATCACACAATCACATACTTCTCCACGTTAATGATCGTGATTTTGATTATATGAACATCCTCCTCAATCTCATCGTCTGGATGAACAACTGATCCTAAGTGTTGAAAATGGTTTCTTAGTCATCATTGTGAAGTATGAACTAACCCCCATTATCCATAGCCAACAAGAATAACAAGGAATTTGTCAAAATTTTGATGTGTGTGCATGCGTGTGCTTATTAATTGGTGCTTGTTACTCACTTTTCTTTTCATTGTTTGTTTTTGCAAGGGTAAAGGGTTGACTGCATAAAGCATCTTTCACATAGGAATGCAGAGAGTCGACACTCATTTAAAAGGGGAGGAGAAATTAATAGCCAAGTTAACAACAAGCATTCCATTATTTGTGCCAATATTTAATTGATTGTTAACGATCTTTCAGAACATAGAGGTGGCGTCAATTGACAAAAGGACTATCAGAGTAGAGACAGCAATAACAGAATAACTATATACAGATTTTAGAGAGAGAAAGCATAACAGTAACAATAACAATATCCATTATGATAATCACATTCCGTTCCTCAAAAACAAAACCCTAGAAACCAAGCAAGTTGGATCTTGTTCCACTACTACACCATTCATTGATATGAAAAATCAAATTCTCCATTAGATTGACTTTCTTGAGTTCATCCCTAACCCACCACCTCCAACCATGTAAAATCAGTCCTAACCACAAGGTCCACAACTCCTAATAAGTTTAATGGTTGCTCTCATTCTTGTCAGCTACAAGTATAGCAGATAAATCGCAATAAAATCTACCTCACTAAAAGCTACGTTCCACTACCTCCAGCTGCGTATTTCTAACCTTTCCTATCAGTTACATATATATGGCTTGTAACCATGTATATGCCTTTCCAGAATAGATGATAAATTCCAGTGCAACATTTTGACAAACCTTTAAGACCTTCCTCCAAATCTTTATTATTCAAGGTATATGTGTTTAAAATAATAAATAGGAATATGATTGTATGTAATCGTTGTTATTTTTGTTAAAACTGTAAAAAGTAACAAGTAAATGTATGGCCAACCCCCCACCCCCACCCCCCACCGAAAGAGGATGTTGGTCGTTGTGGTTGCAGCGGGTGGTGAATAGTAAAAATTAAGGGGGAAGCAGTTTTTTTGAAGACACTACAGTTGCACTAACTTCTCTAGAAAAATTATAAGAATAACACTTACGGTACAAAGTGAAATACCACAATTGAATTACTCGAGGCATATTAAATATCAGTATTCCATTACACAATCAAGGGATATGCAGAAATAACATTCACATGTTCCAAGATTCAAGTATGAAAAATGGAAGAACAAGTCGATAAACCAACATGCTTGTTTTTATTTGCATGTCAGTCTCTGTGAGCTCAAATGGGTGTGAGAGTATGATTCAAACTATTTCAAAGTTCAGTAAAAGTTCATTTACTTTATTTTTGGCGGCAGCGGCAGTGTTGGTGGTTTTTTTTTGTGGAGGTGGCGGAGGGATGGATAATTGTAACAAAGATGCCCACAAACATTTTAACTGACCTTGCAAGTAAAATAAAATCTATATATTGATAAGTTTCATGCTTCCAACAATGGTAATCATAAGATCATAGCTTCTCATCAAGAATCCACCCAAGCTGATCTCACATGACAAAATTAAAGATTATTTTTACTAATTTCACATATTGTCTACATAACTTTTTTGTGTTTGATCAGAGGAGATAGATATTTAAAATTACATTCACCTAAAGGGAGGTGAGAGGGAGATGCATGATGAAACTTACGCGAAAGCCGTATATCCAGACCCAGCATTTGCAGCAGATAAATGTGCCGCATTCACACCAACTGCTGAATGATTGTCATGTCCACTTGAAGGCGCCGGATTTTTTACATCGCCATCAATCTACGAAACAAGTGTAAAAATAAATTAAACTCAATTTTTCAGTTTCACTTCTACATTAGGTTCTAAATATGAGATTTTAAGTTAAGCAAATGAAAACCTTGTCCCACTTTGACTTTTTGCTCTGCCTGATCTCTCTAGAGGCATCAGGAACTGATGCAACTGAGCCGGCAGTCACAGCTGCTGAAATGCCTGCAACTGGCATAATAAAAGATAGTGATAAGTATTAAACAACTGATAAGCTATGACCAGAAATAATTAGTAAGAAATCTGGTACATTACATGAGGAGAAAAATGAACTGTCGATTATTGCCAACAAGGGCAAATCAGTACCTGGAATCTTCAATGCAGCAGCAACCGTGCTAGTTTGTGTTCCCCCAGAAACAAATTCAACTTTCTGACTCTTTTTCCTTTCCTGCTCCCTCCTTTCCATTTCACGTTTCATATCGGCTTCTGTAGCCAACAAAACAAAACTAAGGTGATGGTCATGCATAGATGATGTGGACTGCTGCTAACAGATTGAGCAGAGAAGCAAGAAAGAGTCGACCGCAAGTAACCGGCAATTGTGATGGATTTAGGAATACAGTAAACAAGTTTTCAGGCGATTGAGTGACATTCTATCATCATCATAGCATTCATCCAAAAAATTTAGTGTCGGTTTCATGAACTCAATAGAAAGAATATCGGATCATGATCACGTCAAATCATGATGTCAGATACTCTATTTCCACACATTATGATCTAAAGCTTTCTCTTCTGTCAAACCAAGATCTTTCATATCCTTTCGTATTACTTATATTCATATCTTCTTCGGTCTATCTCTCTTTCTTTTAAGCTCAACAGTCATGTATTCTTTCTTTCTAACAGGTGCATCAATAGGACTTTGGTGTATAAATTCAAAGCATCTCAAGCAATGTTCTCTCATCTTAAAGACCATACCTACCTTCGCTCGAATATCACCATTTCTTACCTTATTTTTTCTAGTACTTCCACTCATCTACCGCAACATTCGCATCTCAACCACACCCAATCTTTCTTTATACTTCTTGGTGATAGTCCAACACTTTGTAACATACAACAAATCTGGTCTCATTGTCCTATAAAATTTACGTTTTAATCACAATAGTACATTTCAATCGCATAACACTCCGATTTCAACTCTTCACTGCTTTTTTTTATGCATAATTTTTCCTTCGCTGCATTTTACATCGTATGATTAGGATATGTATGAGAAATGAGTCTTATGCTAGACTATGCTATAAAATTTTATTTCTAGACTCTAACGATATAAACAATATAGACTTTAATTGATCTTCTCCAATATGAGGCGACATACATGCTCCTTTCACGTATTCCTTCTAGGTGCTAATACATGCATGCAATTTAAGAAAAAATTTATTCGTCGTATTATTATGTGTACAATAAAGTTGTCGATTGTGACAACCAGTTGTCTTATAATGCCCGACTCATTTACATGAATAGCACACCACCAAGCATGGGTTAAGGCCGTAAATTAGCCAAACATTTCATGATGAATTGAACAAGATACTAAATTTTGACATAACTTATTGATAAATTCCAGCTGCAAGTTGGCTGGCAGCTTCTGTTGAAAAAGAGGTTAATGGCATCAAGGCCTATAAGTAGCTGGGTAATTTAGACAACTTAACCCTCATGTAGACCAATTTGATAAGACCTGAATCTGATTTTAGGGATAAAATAGGGTTTTTAGTGGATTTTGGGATGAAAGATTGGATTTTTATGGTGAAATATGTGCTTTTTGTAAAAGCCCATGGGCTGCCGGCCCTTTCTTTCTTTCTTTCTTTTAATTCCCCCGGCCCACAACATCCCCCAACTCTCTCTCTCTCTCTCTCTCTCTCTCTCTCTCTCTCTCTCTCTCTCTCTCTCTCGTGTGAGACGACGACAAAAATTTTCGTTCGCCGACTCTCGTCATCCTTTGATCCTTCGACCCGAAGGAAAACCTACATGATCCAATGCTCTCATCTCCCCTCCACATCTGTAAGGCACAAGGCCCAACAGCCCATCGGGCTTTAATAAAACCCCGACCCCCCTCCTCCTATTTCTTTCTCCTCATTCTTTCTTCCTTGTTTCTTTTTCTTTTTCTTTTTCTTTTCGCTAGCTCTCTCGATGAGCCCATCAGCTAGGGCTTCGACGCTCGCAGCGAAGCGACGATGCTTCTGTGAGCCTTCGGTCACGTCGATGCCCTCTCTATCTCGCGACACGCTTGCAGCATCGGGGTGTCACCCTCCTTCGCACGCACGCAGCGGATGCCACGAGCCTCGAGGGCTTCGACTGAGGGCCCCCTCCCTCTCTTCTCTTTCCTGCGTCGTCGTATGACCCCCGACAAGCTCTCGCCGCCCTTGTCGCTTCCCTCGTCTCGTGGCACGCCATCTGGGGCCCACCTGAGGCGGTTTGCCTCTCTAATTAACCCACTCTCCCCCTTCTTCTTGCTGGAAGCACTGTGAGTATCTCCCCTCTATTTTTTAAGATATTGTCGGCTGATTTCTCGGTTTCTTGATGAGGGCTTTGAGTTCTTAATTTTCTGATTCTCGGCTTTGATTCAGGTAGACCATATCTCGTTGATTTCAATTCTGATTTCAATTCTTTTTGGGAGAGGATGATTTGGGGATAGAATTAGGGTTTTATTGTCCATATTACTATTATTGTGGGATCGGACGGCCTCGCCTACTTGAGTGGGGTCCCGGGGTTGTCGTTGGGGCTGTTTAGGGGATTCGGTGGCTCCTTCCTCACTGTTTGGTTTCCGTTGGGGCTTTGCTTGCTGGTCGGGGCTCCTCTACTTGCTGTTTGGGGTTTCCCTTGCTTGCGGCCTGGTTCTTGCTTGCTGACTTGGCTTCGTGGGCTGCTGTTGAGCTCGGCTGTTTCCTTCAACATGCTAGTTTGGTTCAGTTGGGTCCCTTGCTCGATGTTTGGGTTTCTGTGTGGTATTACTTGGGTTGTGAGCCCCGTTCCCCAACAGATTTGGTCGTTAGCCACCAGTTCCTTACTAAGAACCCCGTGGACTTTGCCATAGGTACGAGTATCCCTCATTATGTAATGAAAAGACCCACAATCTGATCCCTCTGGCCTAGACTCTCTAACGCCTTGTGAGTTGACTTTTGGGTCTTTCTTTATTGACGCAATTACTATGTTTTCTTATTTCCTGGTTCGTTGCAAGATTCAGTTAGTATTGCTTCTTTATATATCAGCTCGGTTTGGAATGACTTGCCATAAGGAACATCCATGCTACTTGTCACTTGCTAGTTCCTTGATCTTGTTGTTTCGTAAGTTTGTTAGTACCATATTAGTTTAATATTGTTAAATTGCGTAGCCTTGGGATGTTCTTATGATGGCACGTTTCTATGTTGATACTGGATGACTAGTGCACTATCCTGAGGTTGGCTCTTGACTTGACAGGTTACTATTACCGGTACGGTGATAGATCCCCCTGGCTACATAGTTTAATCAAGATTGAACCCCACGACACTAAAAACTAATAAAATGATTACTTTCTGCTTGCCTCACCAAGTTTGGAGAAACTTATGATTGGGAAATATGTTGGCAACTGGGACCTGATCTATAGCAACCAATCGTTTTGGTTGTTATTTCCCCGAGTTAGGGGGCTCCATCATACTGATGGGTCCTGAGTCCTGGGGGCAGACAGGGACGGCCATCTTGATGGGTCATGGAGCCTCACCACAGGCCACATCGCTTACATGTTTTGCAGCTTACAGTACAGTACTTTACACTTTTGGACTCTGCACTGGATCGCACCCTCACGGTCAATGTAGCTCCCAGATGATTATTGTACTCTCTCTCATAAGTCACGGCCTAGAATTGGTTCACTTTAGTTAGTACACTCTTTACAGTGTTGAACTCATTTTAACCGTCAAAACATCTCTCTTTTGTACCCTTTTTGCTGCTGTCACATCGTCCTTTGTACTTCTTTACCCTTCAGTGGCGTGGGTGTCATGGATTAACATGTCAGGTTACTTCTTGTCCAGTATTATCATATCTGTGGTTGTTCCACCCCTTACTTTCCTTGTCTCTTGTCTAGATATCGTCTACTCTATTGAGCGTGATGCGCCTTTTGTTGCCCATCAGGTACGAAGCACAGGATCATCCAGAGGCGTCTGAACACGAGGAGTTGGAGCTTCAGTACATGACTTGAGAAGAGTCAGAACTTTCAGAGCAGGACAGTTTGAGCCTTGACCTAGCGGCAGGTACGAGTTCCCTTTACTTTCAGCAGTAGTGTAGTTTTACTGCCTTTACTTGTTACTGTCTTTCCTTATTTAGAACTGTTAGCTTGTCAGATCTAGAGCATCTCTTTACTTTCTGCACTGCTCCACATTGACTTCACTGGCACATGTGGGACCTGCACACTCTCGTTTCACAAGTAGCAGCACCCGCGAGGAGCGGGGCATTGCAAAGTGGTAGCCCATGCAGGTCTGCTCAATCGCCTCATGAACAGTGTAGAGCATGTAGGAAGTACTATACTCGATTGACTTAATCTTGCTTGTGGATACAGGTGTGCATATACGCAAGAGACGTGGACCGTCCAGGAAAGCGTTCATGGCTTCGGGGTCAGGATTTGGTTCCAATAGTGTCGGATCCAACACGGTGTATCAGATTTCAAACCAAGCCTTGCGTGAGTTGATCCAGGCTCTACAAGAAGGGCCCAGGCCGGATGGAGGAGTGCAGCAGTTTCGATCTCTTCGACTATCGGCTTTTGATGAACAATGAGACGTGTTGGCTGCAGAAGGGTGATACGTTCGATCACCGACGGGCTGAAGGCTGCAGAGGTACCTCCAACGTTGTGGATTAGCATGGCAAAGCTACAGTTGACTAGAGATGCCAGAGATTGGTGGGATGGTGCAGAGGACCGATTACCTCAGCCAATCTCTTGGGCCACGTTCAAGGAGGAGTTCGACGGCCAGTACTTCTCACCAAAGGCGCAGATGGAGCTGGAGGCACAGTTCATGAACCTGGAGCAAGGCTCCATGACTGTAGAGGAGTACGAGGCTGAGTTTTCTAAACTCGACAGGTGTGTAGCTTGATGCAAGATCGCTAACCATACTTTGTGTTCGTGTTTGCTAACAATTGATGTTTCTGGTTCGCCAAGGACATGGTGTCCACCCCTCAGGCCCGGGCTAAGAGATTTCAGTAGGGCCTGGACATCGACATCCGCAACAAGTTGGTGGGACTCAGGCTGACGACCCACGCTGAGATGCTCTTCACAGCTCGAGAGTACAGCAACAAGTAGGAGTCCCTTCCAGACGGTCACCATCACCTCAAAGGAGCCAGACTTCCACCATGGAGGCAATGGCGACGGACGCTCCTGACTTTTAGCTTGTATTATCAGTTGTTGAACTGGTCTTTATTTTGTTGTAGCCCGTTGTTGGATCTCTTTTGTGTTATATATATGTTATCTTGTTCTAGAATTCCGAGGATGGAATTTTTTCTAAGGTGAGTAGAATGTAAGGCACACGGCCCAATAGCCCATCGGGCTTTAATAAAACCCCAACCCCCTCCTATTTCTTTCTCCTCATTCTTTCTTCCTTCTTTCGTTTTCTTTTTCTTTTCGCTGGCTCTCTCGATGAGCCCATCTGCTAGAGCTTCGACGCTCGCAGCGAAGCGACGATGCTTCCGTGGGCCTTCGGTCACGCTACTGCCCTCTCTCTCGACACGCCCGCAGCAGTGGGGTGTCACCCTCCTTCGCACGCACGCAGTGAACGCCACGAGCCTCGAGGGCTTCGACCGATGGCCCCCTCTTCTCTTTCCTGTGTCGTCGTGGGAACCCCCGACAAGCTCTCACCGCCCTTGTCGCTTCCTCCGTCCCTCGCACGTCATCTGTGGCCCACCTGAGGCGGCTTGCCTCTCTACTTAACCCCCTCTCCTCCTTGCTAGAAGCACTGTGAGTATCTCCACTCTATTTTTTCGAAGATATTGTCAACTGATTTCTCTGTTTCTCGATGAGGGCTTTGAGTTCTTAATTTTCTGATTCTCGGCTTCGATTCAGGTAGACCATATCTCGTTGATTTCAATTCAGATTTCAATTCTTTTTGGGAGAGGATGATTTGGGGATAGAATTAGGGTTTTATTGTCCCTATTACTATTTTCGTGGGATCGGACGCCCTCGCCTACTTGTGAGGGGGTCCCGGGGTTGTCGTTGGGGCTGTTCAGGGGATTTGGTGGCTCCTCCCTCGCTGTTTGGTTTCCGTTGGGGCTTTGCTTGCTGGTCGGGGCTCCACTACTTGTTGTTTGGGCTTCCCCTTGCTTGCGGCCTGGTTCTTGCTTGCTGACTTGGCTTCGTGGGCTGCTGTTGTGCTCGGCTGGTTCCTTCTACATGCTGGTTTGGTTCAGTTGGGTCCATTGCTCGTTGTTTGGGTTTATGTGTGGTATTTACTTGGGTTGTGAGCCCCGTTCCCCAACAGATTTGGTCGTTAACCCCTATTTCCTTACTAAGAACCCCGTGGACTTTGCCGTAGGTACAGGTACCCCACTGTGTGATAAGAAGACCCGCAATCTGATCCCTTTGGCCTAAACTCTCTAGCGCCTTGTGAGTTGACTTTTGGATCTTTCTTTATTGATGTAATTATTATGTTTTCTTATTTCTTGGTTCGTTGCAAGATTCAGTTAGTATTGCTTCTTTATATATCAGCTTAGTTTGGAATGACTTGCCATGAGGAACATCCATGCTACTTGTCACTTGCTATTTCCTTGATCTTGTTGTTTCGTAAGTTTGTTAGTACCCTGTTAGTTTAATATTGTTAAATTGCGTAGCCTTGGGATGTTCTTATGATGGAACGTTTCTATGTTGATACTGGATGACTAGTAGACTATCCTGAGGTTGGCTCTTGACTTGACAGGTTACTATTACCGGTAAGGTGATAGATTCCCCGGGCTACGTAGTTAATAAATATCGAACCCCACGACACTAATAACTAATAAAATGATTACTTTCTGCTTGACTCACCGGGTTTGAGAAAACTTATGATTGAAGAGTATGTGTGCAACTGGGACCTGATCTATAGCAACCAATTGTTTTGGTTGTTATTTACCCGAGTTAGGGGGCTCCATCATGCTGATGGGTCCTGAGTCTTGGGGGCAGACAGGGACGACCATCTTGATGGGTCCTGGAGCCCCACCACAGGCCACAGCGCCACAGTTCTTACAGATTTTGCAACTTACAATACAGTACTTTACACTTTTGGACTCTGCCTGGGGTCGCACCCTCGTGGTCAAGGTAGCTCCCAGATGCTTATTGCACTCCCCCTCATAAGTCACGGCCTAGGATTGGTTCACTTTAGTTAGTACCCTCTTTACAGTAGTTGTAATCATTTTAACCGTCATGACATCTCTCTCTTCTGTACCCTTTCTGCTACTGTCACATCATCCTTTGTACTTCTTTACCCTTCAGTGGCGTGTGTGTCATGGATTACCAGGTCAGGTTACTTCTTGTCCAGTATTATCATATATGTGGATGTTTTGTTTCCTCTTTGTGCACCCTTACTTTCCTTGTCTCTTGTCTAGATATCGTCTACTCTATTGAGCGCGGTGCACCTTTTGTTGCCCACCAGGTACGAAGCACAGGATCATCCAAAGGCGTCTGAGCACGAGGAGTTGGAGCTTCAGTACATGACTTAAGAGGAGTCAGAACTTCCAGAGCAGGACAGTTTGAGCCTTGACCTAACGGCATGTACGTGTTCCCTTTACTTTCAGCAGTAGTGTAGTTTTACTGCCTTTACTTACTTGTTAGTGTCTTTCCTTATTTAGAACTGCTAGCTTATCAGATCTAGAGTGTCTCTTTACTTTCTGCACTGCTCCACATTGACTTCACTGGCACATACGGGACTTGCACACTCTCGTTTCACAAGTAACAGCACCTGTGGGGAGCGGGGCGTTGCAACATCATGGCACATGTGGCGTGGCCTCACGATTTCCCCGCGCCCTAAAGTTGTAGGGCTTCAACGTGTAAGCGCCGCGATCTGATGCCGATTGTCTTCGTGGCTTGAGGCCGATTGTCTTCGTGGCCTTCTCATGTCCCTCTCCAACCCCGTCGGCCTTCCTATTCCTCTATTTAAGCCCGGGTACGACTAGGGTTTTGGATTTTCTTTCGAAAAATATTTTCCAAAGAAAATTTCGGGGTTTTTCTCTTGATTTGAGTGTGGATCTTGCTCTGAAGTTGGGATTTCCCTTCTGATTTCTCCAACAGTCCACAATTTCGGTAAAATCACTTTGATTATCTAATTTTGGATTTTTTTTTAATTTGTGATTGTTTTTCCTTTCAAAGCGATGGTGAATTTCTGAGCCCCTGGGCTTGGCGGCGACCCTCGCCGCAGCCCCTAGACATGATGTGATTGTCCCGCTGTCGTCACATGCCATTGTCGTGGTTGTCCCGTAATTTTCTGTCATCGTCGTGGCTGCCCTAACCCCCGGCTGACCTCCCTTGCCACTGCTATGACTGCCCTAGGCTCTGGAATTCTCATGTGGGCCCTCTGAGTCTTTGCAGTGTCTTTCATTGACACTACCATGACTAAATTAGGCACCTTGCTCTAAAAATTGGTATGGGAATACAAGGGCATTGCCCTTATATATCGGAGTTGGCTTAGAAATATCCGGTGATCGAAGATGAGGGTTTGGCCCCTAAAGATCGTAGGACAAGTATGAAATTTTTTTGCTTGTTGAATCATGTATCAGACTACTGCCTGAAGGATCTAAATTTTGTACCTGTAGGATCATAAAACGTTGCCTGGTGGATCATATAAAACCATGAACATCATGGTTAAGTCCTGAAACGATTGATGATGAAGATTATCTGAGATCACTAGATTGTCCCTCCCCCGTTGTCCATCCCCCCATACTTTAAAGTGCGACACCGGCCATTATCTCGATATGTAGGTTAGCTCGAATTATTTATTTATACTTCAGTTTTAATTTTTCTAGCATGTTAGAATGTTCTATTTGTTGTCTGCCACATATATGCTCCTCAACACATGTTTCAAATAGTAGGACATATATGTTCCGTCACTACATGATATGTGTTCCCTGTATAAGCACTATATAAGCTTGCACAGTAGCCCATGACATTGGGACTAATTAATATGTTGAGTGTGCTATGGAAACCAAAATAAATTGGAAAATCAGTGAAATATATATATTGTTACTGTCCTGTTACACTTGATACTTGATAGAATTAAATATTGACATAGCACGCTAACATATGAATTAGTTTCAATGTGCCCTAATTTAATCAAAGCTTTATTTTTCTAACGCACGTGTCAAATAAGTAACTATTACCAAATTAGAACTTAGAACTACACATGTACTTATCACTGAGACGCTGGGAGATATACACAACTTATACTTGACACTTCAGACTCACTGGGTTTTGCGATAAATCATATTAGTGAGAGTTCAGGAGTGACTGGAGCCACGCTCCTAATGACTTGACCGCATCATGTGTTCCGGCCAGGGTCACATCATGAATCAGGATATGACCCCTAAAGTACCGCCGGACTTAATTAATGAGTTCCACACCATTACTTTTGGACTCATGGCCCCTACTGTTACTACTTTAGGCATGGCCCGAGTAAGCGCCCCTGGGTACTGAGGTGGACTCATTGGTTGCTTATTGTACTCTCCAATATGATTCACAGCCTAGGTTTGGTATAAATTGATAAAACCATGATAATGTCATTTTTCTTATATTCTAACCCGATAAAAATATATTAATATGTTAACCGTTCCAAGTTCTTGTCCCCTAATTAGTGTTTTCTCATGTTCACATATTTTAAATTCCAAAATTTTAGAATTATTGTGATTTACTTAGTGGGTATTCATTGTTGTACCACCAGGTGTTGACCCAGAGACAGAGAAGGCAACGAAGTTTGAGGACTCAGACTTCACGGTTGAGGCTGCTGACTTTTAATATAGAGGTAATAGTATGTGTAAACATTTTTGTAGTGCCAGATGTATTGTGTTAGTATGTGGATAGCATTATGTACACCATTTTGTAAACTCGTTCATATATATATATATATATATGAAAATTTTTGTTAAGCATTTGATGCATCTCGGCTTGTGTCTAGCTTGTTTTCACTGGTTAACTACATGACCTGCCATCGTCATTTCTCTCGGAAGGGCCGCGCCTTCCTTTGGGCCTCATTTGGCTCCGTTGAAGCCTTGCGTGTCTCCTCTGTCATCGTAGGGCCACCCAAGATCTCTATCATCCCTCCAAAGTCTAAATGGAAGCCATGGTGGGCCTCTTCCACATCTGAAGGTCCGTCGCACCCAAGATAGTATCGTCGAGGCTCGTGATGACCTCTGCATGTAAACTAAGGGGCGTGGGCGCCCTGGAAGTTATCGTCGGGCCTTAGGCACCCGCCCAAGGCTTGTGGGCCCTAGGGTGGCTTGCCTGGGTCTTGCGAGCCTTAGGCAGTTCCGCCCAAAGGCCGCCATGCCCTGAGCGGCTCGCCCAAGGCTCGGGAACCTTAAGACCGCCCACCTCTCCGACGTTCCCCCCATGATTTGAGGGTGGTTTTCCTCACTGCATGCACAGATCCTCGTCGTCCGAATGCAGATCCACATCAAAGTTGACGACTTTTCCGCTTTTCGGTTTTAAAGTAACGCCTTTTCCCCAGATCTACGTCGGAATCGTTGTCGATGGCCAGATCTGAAGCCGAATTCCCCTTTGGCTGGATCTCCTCCTCACAATGGGTGATTCTTCCCTTTTTCTTATTCAAAGGCACCGCCTTTGGCCCCGCATCTATGCCACTGATCTCGTTTTTTCTTCAAATCTGGCTTTGTGGTCTCCTCCAGATGGTCTCCAAAATTTTCTTCAAAATGTTTTCCGATAATTAACAACGCGTCTCCTCAAAGATTTACTTCATCTTGCCTCTGAACGACAACCAGATTTTGTCACAATCAACCATCTTTTTCGCAACCATCGTCATTGATTCCAAAATCGGTGCTCTGATACCAATTTGATACAACACGGTCATGATTTTAGGGATAAAAATAGGATTTTTAGTGGGTTTTAGGGTGAAAGGTGTAATTTTTAGGGCTAGAATGTGGAATTGGGCAAAAGGATGATATTTTTATAGATTGAAAAGGGGAAAATCCAAGATGATTTGGCCTCTTTTGAGAGAAGAACTGCTTTCCTAGCTTTTGATTCGAGAGAAAAGCCTAAATATCTCAAGATTTAAAGGATCTACCTATTCTCGATCAATTCTTCACCAAATTCAGCATAAAACCCTTCTCATCTCCTCCCCTTTATTAATAATGAAACTCCTAATAATCGGCCGTAACTAACTTTACCAATTTTCAGCCTAAATTACAGATCTATCGCTAGATTCTCAAATTTATAGAAATGTCATTATGGTTAGAAATTACAGAAATGTCAATCTATGCGATCTCATCACAATTCAAGCAGCACTAAAAAGTCAATGCACCTGACTGTCCATGCTCTAACACCACTTCCTAACAATGTCGTTTACTTAAAATACTTCTGCCCGCCCCCTCCGCACAAAAGCAGAATCCTTCATGTTGACATAATCAAATGCATGGCATACCCTTGTCTTAGCTCTAGCACGGTATTTTGAAGCATTATCAGTCATCTCAATTCAACTAACCAAGTCATTGCTCAGAGCTGAGGAAAGATTGTGCTAACTTACTCTGTATTATTTACAGCAAAAAAATGAGTGCATACTCCCAGTAGTGTCGTTTTCTAAGTTTTCTTAAGCATAAAATGTGCACGTGTCTTACGGTGTTGTGAGGGAAAAGAAACCGAATACACAACAAGAAACCTCTTTAAAATGATAGAGCCTATATGTTAGAAGTTTGTGGAAAATTACATTGAAAATTGAATCTCGATGAGCATCCAACAGTGCACGTCATGAACATGCCTATAATTGTTCTTTAAGATCCTAACACTACGACAGAACTCCAAAGCTAAGGTGTTGGTTTAAGAATAGATTTATGCTCTGACAGGCCCAGACATGCTGGGCACCCATATCATGGGCTGACATATGGGCGGTGCACAAGATTTTGGCTTTTTCCTCTAATGTTTTAAATTGGCACCAGCTGGATGTGACTAGTGGCTCTCGAACACCTTCCTTTCCTTGGTAATATACTATGCTCAAATTCCAAAGTTGGGACAGTAGATGGACATATTTTTATAATCAAACAATTACTGCACCAAAAAGTCATAACAGTCCCAGCACATTGTAATGTGGCCATATTATTTACAGAAGCGCATATATTTATCAATACTATTTGTTGTTAACAAATGTCCAAATTTTTCAGCCGAGACATACAAAAATAGCAAAGTATGAAATTCTATGCTTGAACCCTAATAAGGAGCCATTGTGATATTAAGGGTTAACAAACATTGATTTATGAATGAAAATGCACATCTCTAAAGCTTCACAAAATGAAATGAATTTCTCAGTACATCAAAGGAATGCGCTAATAGTTTATAAAGCACCAGAATATCAACATAATAGGTATACAAACACTGCGACGATGTGCACACAGTCAAGAATTAGCCTGATATCGATAGACTATTGCTTTTGTCAAAACTATGTTTTAAATAAAGACTTACGCAGCTGATCGCCAACTTGAACCCGATGCTTTTGGGCCCACTGGCCGTACTCTTTAGGGTCACTTGGGACGGCCCAGCCTTTGGATCCACCAACCTTGTACTGGGTTGTGCCAGCAATGGACACAACAAACACCAGGCTCAAAACAATTAGCATGCAATGGAATTTTGCCATGAGTGGTAATATGAACGTAATTGTAAGATTAGTATTGTTAATTACTTTTTATTGAGTTTCTGAGGAGTTATAAGGGCTTGACGCATGGCTATTGGGCCCACCCGTTCTTGTCTTTTGGGCTATTCCTCTTACTTTTCGATGTCTTGGGCTTTGGAACAAAGCATATTAGCGATCTTTTGGATAAAAAAAGTTAATACTTTGCTTCTTCAACAGGAGAATATGCATCGCTTGTACATATGGTTACATGCTGACGGTTGGGATCCAATCTGGAAAATTTGTTTGGATTGACTGGATCTGTCTTTGGGCCTGGATTTTTTGGGCTTCGTGTTCCAATAATCTGGGTATTCACGTTCTGGGCCAAATTTGGGCTTCTCCAAGTCCGGTGAGGATTGAACCAGAATTTTGTTTTGTCCTGCCGAATTCTGACAGGGGACAGAAACATAAGGACTAAAGAAGAGAATCTCCACTGCACTAAATATTTGTTATTGATCCTTAAAATATCAGTTTCAAACGTTCCAAACTCTCCCTAATTAATATAATACCTTGATCTCTTCTTTAAAATCATGACCATCAATCCAATCCATCATCATCGATCGGACGGCCGACATGAACCGAAAAACACCACTGATACACCACTGATGTCCAAAGATCACATGCTCCCATTGAAAAAAAACAAACGCATGTGTGTACACAAAACTGACATATGCAACTCCACCATCGATCACATTGCCTTTACCTAACCGAAAGACCAAATTAATAGGGGTTCCTAATTGCTTAAACATTCATCCTTAAAGATCATCTAGCTACAGGAATCAACAATCCCCCGACTTCTCCTTTTGACATATATAATCATGCACCCATTGCACCAACACGGGTATGCATGCAAGTAAAATCTAAGAATCATGTAAAAGGCTTGGCTCCGGTCAAGTTCACAATCTAATAGTATGGGGAGAAAGCAAGAATAAAGAATCAGAAATTTCACACGATGGTTGATGGCATATCATGTTTGCCTTTGTGCCGTGTACATATCCAGCTAAGTTTGCCTTTGTGCCGTGTACATATCCAGCTATGCCCTTTACGTGTATACCATTTCCATTTATATACCAATTTCTATCCTCTGATAACAAAACAGTACATTAACGTATCTCTAGCTGCATTAAACTAACCGCATACCCTGGTTACCATGGAATCAAGGCAGAAACTAACTCAAATGGCCTATACACCGTTCTACACCAGGGAAAATGGTTGTCAAATATAAAGAAACATTATCAAGAGAATAAAAGGTAGAAGAGACAAAAGACAATGTATTTTTCTTCCAACTTCATATCTCCAGATCTTATCAATGCACTTACAGTCCATTATAAATCCACTTCCACGCATTCCCTTCACCACTACTATCTCATGAGATTATCACGACATTTTCTCCCTGCGTATGAGTTCAATTCTACCCTTCCGCTCCAGTACTACATGTTTATAAGATGCATGCTAAATCGCTCCTATGATTAGGGAATATATGTCTGATATATATTTCCAAAGTCGACACCAACCTAGTTAGTCAACAGATCTACTTGATAGCAAGTCAAACCATGCTATTGCTGCTAAACTATCACTTCTTTCCATGCTCAACCAAATCTGGTTCTGCTTGTAAAATCATTGCCTGACATACCCAACCAAACACCTACCCACCATTGTTGTATAGTTGAGAATGAGCCGCTTGTCCATCTTTGTTTAAAATTCCGAATGGACTGTATTTCTTTGCCCCTCCACATGATATAACTCTATGCATCCTAACAAGTCAACTTACTGAGTTGAAAAATTGATCAATCAACCCTATGATATTTTCCGCTCTGTCCTGCTCTTCTGTTGATGTACATGAATCACCAAAGGTGACTCTTTCGTCATCAATGCATCAACATTTCAAGCCCATAACCACCTCCACTAGATGGGGGAAAAAGAAATTAATTAGCTGTTTGCCCCAAACATAAATTTCCTCTTCCCAACTTGTGACTGCATAAAACTTTTGAGTTAAATGGCAGGCAGACCATACAAATCATAATGTATACTAAGATCTAATGTTGCTACTGAAGTAGCATTCATGGTTATAGTCTTCATTCTTCACTTATGTAACAGATTGTAAAAGCTTATTACATGTTTCAGAGCTTATTACATGTTTCAGGCAAACAACGAATTTAGTCATATTCATAACTTTCTTTCATTGATAACTGCTTTGGGTATTCATTTGCATGTTATAGCACTCCCATCACCATTCCAAGAAATACATATAGTAATATGATCCAACAATCTCCACAGAATACCTAGGGATCGTCTGTTGCAAGGTTTTACAATTACAAATTTACGATAGTGGAGCAAGGTAGCTCCCAAACGTGACGACAGGTTCTATCAATGGTTAAATTACAACAGGCAGACAAAGCCTCATTACTGAAGCTAGTTTACATACTGTAGCAGTAGAATACATAATAGGATTATGTTCAGCCAAAAAAACATTTATATTTTTGATACTATATGTATGCAAGTCTTTACTATGGATATAAGATGTCAATACCATGTGAAAATAAAACAACAAAATAAATAAATAAATGGCTGTGCAAAAGACATTGCATAAGCTAATCATTTTCTTGAAGTAAAACCATTTGCAGAAACATGACTAGGCAGAGAATTAAAAGGAACCGTAATGACCTATCGCATCATAGTAGTCGCTTTTGTCATACCCATGAGGGTCAAACACGTCCTTACTGAAGCATGTTCCTATCTGATCAATATCTTGATACCTTACAGCATGCTGCAAAAAGTCAGGATTTCGGTAATCCTTCCTATTCCTCAAAGCTGCATTGAAGCTTTTCCCTGCCTTCTTATATGCAAGGAACTTGTTTATTTTTTCCTGAAAACAACAATAGAGAAAGACATTGAACAAAGGAATGCGAAGACAATAAAATGAAAAGGTAATGATATCACATAACATTGTATAGAAAACAGTACAAACAGGAAGCAGCTTGATAATTTTCTAAAGTCAATATGTCTGATAATTTAGAACTGAAGTCCTCTTAAGTAACTTAATGCATTGGAGACCACAAGTTTAATCCATCTCTAAAGAACCTAGGTATTATAATATATGTGCCACTGTCTTACTATAAATTAAACAGAAGATCCAGTTTAACCTGCTATCATAAATAAATAACAACCCGTTTCCCAGGTTGCAAACATTCAGCTCAGGCCAGTGTATATTACATCCACATGTCACTTCAGAATTGAAGTCAGGATACACCTACTGTGAATACAAGTAGGGTGTGGGTAGCTGTATCCAGACCACAAAAAATAAATAAATAAAATAAAATAGTCATTTGTTGTAAGGGAAAAAAGGGTCGTTGGCCCTAACTGATGAATCAGATTGATATGATCTTCAAATTGATAATACAACAACAAGAAACCTATATCCCAAAATTTTGGGCTAAGCTCCGTGAATCTTTTCTTCTGTTCCACTTTGCTAAGTGTCATTTCCTTGATTAAATCAAGCACTAGCATATCCTTCTTAATTGCATGATTCAAAGTCTCCATCTAGTCCTCATTGCTCCATTAGTCCCTTAACCATAACCCTTCATTTTTACTACTAGGCGTACTTGTTGGCATCCATTTTCACATGCCTGCACAATCTCAGTTCTCCCTTGATTTATCCTCAATGGGAGAAAATATCAATTGTTTAGAGGTAGGACAATAAGTTGTACCCAATAACCTGATCTAAAAAACTGCATATTTTTGGATTCGTATCTAAATTATAGGATCCAAATTAGTTTGGATCGGATGTGGATAACTTTTTTTTAAATCCCACTAGAATTTGGGTCAGTTTCGGATTTTACAGACATTAAACTCGATAACTTCAACCAAATACTTATATTGTCCTAAATATTAATCTATTTCTCAAGTCATCCCATGGATCTGTTTGTCTTCCTCCTAACGCTGGAAGAGAGGAGCAAAATTACGGTTTTGTAAGCACGGATGGCTGCCAAATCTTAAAGCTAATTCAAAGAGATACAAGCTTTATTCATCTTTTGATCCGTCTATACTTAAATATGAGACCCCCTAGGATCTATTTCATCCATATTTCTGTCTCTTTTCCCAGTTGTCATTACCTTTGTCTCATATGCTAAGTTCACACGTAATCATAATCTGTTAAAATTCAAACAGACACAAGCCTTTTTCACCTTTGATCCATATAAATATGGAACCCCTTATGATCTATTTCATCCATCTCTCCCTCTCTTTTCCCAATCTTCCTTGTCTCAATCTCGTCTACTAATTTCACACATCATATGTCCTTCATCGCGATTTCAAGATTGTGGAATGCAGGTATGGGGAAAAACTAGCACCTTACCGCAACGCTTAAAGCAGGTTTTAAGCGGAAAAGGGAGAAACAGCAGCAAAAAAGCAAAAAAAAAAGATAGGGGTAAAAATCATAACAGAGAGACAAAATAAAAAATATTCGAAATGACGGGAAAATTATACTGCTATCTTTTTAATAATTAATACTGGTGACTTATAATAATTTAACATAAGAAGACGATGCATAAAATATAACATGTTAAAAATATTGAGGTGTGCTAAAACGCTCTGTGAAGCAGAAAGGGTAATTTGGGGGATTAAATGGGGCTTTATAAGGCTTTTTATACCAATGAGCGATTCATAATGATTTTATACTTTAGCTTCTACAATTTCCAATCGATCTCACATAGCAATGGTGTTCTTATTTTTTCAGTCCTATTAATAATAGTTTTGTTTATTGGGTTATATGTTACATGAATTTTTAAATTATGATTCTTATTTTACACTTCATCTATTGAGAAAAGAAATGGAAAAATTCGAATCCAAATCCAAACCAAAATTTATTAGTAGCACTGGCCGGATTTGATTCCTTCTCTTATTAACGAGTATGGATTCGGATTTGGATTTGGATAAAGCACGTCCTTAGCGGAGTTCAATTCTGGCTTAGCATGAATCCAATCCAAACCACCCAATTCATAGCCTAATTTACATGTGTGTGAACTTATTCGGATCTTAAAATTAATGAATAAATTGTGTAGGGTTATAATATAGTTTGCACCATCTTAATGGTCACATGTTGGCAGCAACATATTGTTGACATCACATCAAGGTTGAAGCAAGATCATTGGGAAAGAAATGGAGAAAAAGGTATGGTTTTAGTTAGAAATGCAGTTAAATTTAAGCAAACCGCTTGCATGATTAATGCATTAATAAAAGCAGGTTTGAACTCGGAGGCTTAAAATGACAAATTTGTCCAACGGGTATAGTACCATGTCAAAGAACTTGCTAAAGAGTTTGTACCCCTTTGGGCTGGGCTAAAAAGAGTATATTGCATAAGGTAACTTAAAAGATGGGACTGATACGTTTATCACCTACGAGAGGAGGCGCAAGAAGACCAAGGAGTAATTGCTGGGCGTACCGAAGGTTTGGGGATAAAATTGCTTTAGGCACCATTAGTGGGCCTTAGTTGATGTACGCACCACGCCTCATCATTATATAAGAGAGGGCGTGGGCTAGGGTTAGGGTATCGAATTTGTGAGCCGTCATTTGATATTTTCTAGAGTTCTCCGAGGAGATCTAGAAGAGAGTTTAGGCTTTTCCCTTAGCAAAAGCTAGGAGAGGGGCCAACTCTCCAAAAATTGGCTATTTATCTTGTAACCATATTCCCCAAATTCCAATAAAAATCCCCAAACCTCTTCTACAAACCCTAGTCCGCATCAGGGACTTTGTTTTGCTTCGGGGAGAACAAAGCAGGCGATGTCATATGGTCATGTCCACAATGAATTGTACTTTACTTTGGTGTTGATGATAGGATTGACAGAGTACTTCATTCAAACTACAACAAGAACCCCTAACTATCGATATGAGCAAAAAAAAGCTTTGCTCTATCTACTAAATCAAGACCATGTTTGACAAAATTTGATATTTGATGTTAGTCCTCTACAACTTGTCCATGAATCCATTAGGAGTACATTTTGTCCGTGCAAGACCACATATTAAGGCTGCTCCAACATTATCGGAGACATATATTGAACGCCATGTTAATCATTTTAGGTATGGCTGTACCATTTTAGTTAATCATTAAGGACTTCGTTGGAAAAAGGAGAGTCATGTTTCTTATTCTTTACCTTCTTTCTTCCCCTTTTCTTTGTTCTTCCCCATGCCCTTTGGCCACAGTGGGTGGGGAGAGGGGCAACATATGGGGGTTGGGGTTGGCAAGTGAAATTTGCATAAGAATTCTAAATAAGATCATCCTATTTCTCATAGTTGGCACCTAATACAAACACTTCCAAGTACTTTAGTCCTACAACCACTATTGTTTCACGTTCTAATCCATGTTGATTCAAATGCATTACCTACCCAATCTGAACAGAAAACGTTCGCTCTCCCAGGAAACCATCCAATTTTTAACCTTAATTTTACTAACCTCTCTTTTGAGCGTTGATTATGTAACCAACAGATTGATCCGTCAAATGATTTTGGTTATCAAGAGAGACAATCACGTAAAATGTCCACTAAAATGTCTTATCGAGCTAAGTTAGACTGTGCATAAGTTTCCATTCTTTCCAGGCAACCTCCATTGAGCTGAATTATATAGAATGAAATTGAAGGACTTTTATGGCTTTAAACTTTTCATAAATGCACCCAATTTCTAAAAGAATACTACAACAAGCGCATCAATTTTTTACTAAGAAGAGACTAATCAAAATTGCCTTCATGTAAATTCAAAGGAAAATTACTGTGGTGAAATATGTCATCAAAAAGCAGCAACACTTATTCATGTTAAAGAAAACGGAATACCTGCAACTCCTCTGAGCATTTTGTCATCACCGGAGGAGGAAGAAAACTTTTCACTGGATCATCTTGCACTTCTTCAGGGACCATAGCAACTACCTCAACCTGAACAATTTCAGTTTCTGTTCCAATAGAATCAATCGCCAGACTGGTCTCAGATCTTGATTGTTCGGGCATATCGGAAGATTGAGGAGCTTCTGGTTGAGTAATTGGTGTCAATAGTTGAACCGTTCCTGGAGGTGTTCTTTCTTCAAAAATCCATACAGAACCCAAAATGAAAAGAATGGAAAGAAAAGGTGAGACTAAAACATTCAGATGCCACTAAAGATTCAATAAACATCTAAACAATGATTTCTCATAATAATTTATCAGAGTATAAACTTTAAATGACTGATGTAACCCCAGTACTCAAACGATGAAAACAATGTCTTCTCTACATTGTTGATATAGACGATATCTCTAATCTATATGTTTTCCCTTTAAACGATGCATTGAATCTACACGTATGCCATCTCCGTCAGTTTATTTCAAAATTTAAATATTGTTTTTCCCATTCAATTAAAGTTGATTCCCATTTCCATCAAATGTTTTCTGAATATCCCATCTGCATCACCACTTCTCAAGTCATCCCCACTTTCCAGCACAAATTATACATACTTATGAAACTTTGAGATGCATAATCTGCCCAACTGATGAGTATCATTTAGTAAATAGTGTGTGACAGAAATTATGAGTGGCATACAAGTGGTCCCCGTGTTTGCTAACTTATCTCCTTCTATTGACTTTTTTATGTTACATTACATCCTATGCTGATATTAGATATCGATTATTTTTTCATTATAGTATACAGTAGTTCTCAATAACCACATATTGCACCATTCGAATAATAAAATGATATTCTCATATCAATATAGTTACATGATACGTCTGTTAATTTTACCAATTTATTCCAAATCAAACCACTAAGCGTAGCTTCCTGCACAATAACCATTATTAATTATTGGCACTTGCAGTGTCATCTAGCCTTACATACAGAACATTTAAGCACAACAGAAAGAAAGAAATTTAAATTTTGCCCAAAAATTATAGTATCAATAAGGACATGATATGTAGAATACAAATGGCATATATCCTTGTGTCATCATATGTGACCAAAAGTATAAGAATTTTATTAAGAGAGGGCACTGCAAAAGGCATATGTATGCTTCCATCTTCCCAGAATGAGCAGCGAATGTTAAAAGTTAATGCTTAGTGCATGTGCTATCCTATTCTATTTTCTTTCTGACAAATGAAAGATGCCCAATCATTAGGATCAAAATGTCCACCATGTCCTGGATAAAAACTTTCATTTTATAATAGTACATAAGCATAAGGCATAAGTTTGTCAACAAAAACTTCATTTTTTGTAACAATTAATGCATAAAGTAGAAGAAATACAAAGTTGACAAGAACCAGCTATCATATATTAATCTGAACTGGAATGAAACCAAACCCAGTTCGTTGAAATTATGCATTGGATCTAAATCAAAATGGTCTAAGTTTTATAATAGCTGCCCTAGTGAATTTTATAATTGTCTTCTGTACACCGATTAGATGTAAAATAAAAGGATATCCTTTTGTGCCATATAAAAAACCCCAGTTTTGGGAAGAAAGCTACTATGATGATGATAAAGAAGCCAGTTACCTTCAGATGTCTGAATCTCCATGCCAATGACTACCCGACCGCTGGTTACAATCTCCCCCTCCTGCAAATTCCACAAAGGAATCAAACTACGAAAGCAATTAAAACCACAAAATCAAATACCAATAGTAATCACCTCGGCTTCGGGTGACATGGCCGCTTCATCGTGGGCATAATCCACAATCGCTAGGGCTCCTCTTCTCCCCCTCTGGCCATCGACAGCCTCAAGCGGAGGCCGAGGAGGAAGGGTGAGGGTAGGCGAAGGGGATGCCAAACTGAGAGGCGACGAGCGCTGAGATTTGGGCCACGGTGGAGGCGTCGGGCTCCTTAGGGCTTTTACCTCGGGGGACGGAGAGCTGAGATCATGAGGGGATTTCGAGTGGAATGAATGTAGAAGCGATTCAGGGATGCTATCGCGCGCCGCATCGTCGGTTTCGTGATCGATTCGAGATCTTCCGCCTTCTTCTTGTTGATGTTGCTGTTGTTGTTGATGCTGGTGCTGCTGTTTTTCGTCTTCCTCTTCCTCTTCCTCTTCCTCTTCCTCGTCGTTGTACATCGACAGGAGGTCGATTCCCTCCGTCTTAGATGTCATTTGAGCTCGATAGACTGAGGGTTCGGGTGATTCTTTGCGTGTTCGTCAGGAAATTGACAACAGTCCTGAAGGAAAGGGCGACGAGGGTTGATTAGGGTGCGGTTCTCGCGAAAAACAGACGAACTGATACTGATTAAGGGAGTTGCTACGCGCACATACCGTTTTACTCACGCGTACAACCAGAATTCCATTTATTTACAAGTTTGCCATTCAAATTTCTCACCATGCACAATAAATTTTAATCCTCCGGCTGTCCCGTTGTGCACTGTGAGTAAAACGTCAACCGCCGTCGACAGCCTCGTTTGACAACTCCAGTTGTAGTAAATTAAGTGGCGGCAAGGACGGTTGGAGGTTCTTCGAGTTGCTGATCCGACGTCGGAATCCAATGAGAGGGTACCGACGATCGAGAGTCTTGCATTGTAAAGGAAATTTGGAAGTCCAATTGGTTATAATGAATTTGGATCCCAGAGGATATAAGGGGATGGTGTTGGGAATTCGGGGCTGCACGTGGATGAGAAATGGCGGGAGGTGCATGCGAATGCGGAGATCTCGACGGGAGAGAGGAAGGAGAGGATTGTGAACTGGACGTCGTCAGGGAAGTCGGAGAACGAGGTTGGATGCTCCATTGATGATTTCGTTCCGGTTTAGGGTTAAGGTTAGATGGGGACTCGATGGAAATAGGTGAAATTTAAGAGGGCGACGGCGGGGGCGGTAGCGACGATGGTAGAAGAGGAGTAAATTTTGAATGGCAAGCTTGTAAATACGTGGTTGTGGGTGTGCATAAAACGGTATGTTGGCGTAGCAACTCCCAACTCGTAAATGACAGTGGCAACATTATAAATACATAGTTATATGTTTAGAAAAATGTGTAGTGTGAATAGCAGCATCCTCGTCCCAACTCTTAAGGGACAATTTTATTTTATTTTATTTATCTCTACACTAAAAATATATGATTACTCACGGTTCATTAAAAATATTTATTTCTCCAAAAATTATTTCCACCTCCAAAATTTCATGACATATAATATTCCACTTCACACTTTAAAAGAACAAAAATTTATCGGGCGCCTTCGTCGCACGCGGGCGCATAATTAATTAATTCCATGTACTTAACTCATTCCTGTTATGAAGGTGGCGGCTACGAAGCCCGTAACCATATATTTATAGAAAAGGTTACATAATTGGTGGATACCCTTGTAATGACCCGCGTTCAGTGGGCCATTACTTATTTGATTTATGCACAAGTCTGCATATCACCAGTGAAAACAAATATAGCCACGATGTAGAGATGTACCAAAATACTCAAATAGTGTCCATTTTATTACAATCCATATTATACAACAATGATATATGAAATAGAAGAAGTACAGCTGAAAATACACAACTCGGACGCTAAAATCTGCAGCCGCTCAACATGTGCGTCGTCTGCGGTGCCATGACGATGGAACCATATGTAAGTCACAACAATTCTAGAAAAAGTAGTAAAATCAGTGTACAAGTATGAGAATGAACAGACTATGGAACTAACTACGTGCGACAAGTAAAGGAAAATCAGTCATATATGCAAGTGCGATAAGTAAAGTATGAGAGCAACAACGATGACATGGCATATATGACATAGTAATAAAACAGGTATGGTAGCAACAATAGTAAGGTAAGCAGTCATGTGGAGTAACAACAATAAAACAAACAGGCAGCAACGTAGTAACTGATCTACGTAACTCAAGTTAGAGAGTATGATATGCAACCATTGAGTTCATCTATTGCTTGGGTGTGATCTACCCAGACGGGACTGACATACAGTTAGTAGTAGGGTTTGCCGACGCAGGCAACATGTAAGGTTTTGCCGACTCAGGCAGCATGTATGGGTTTGCCGACACATGCATCTATGTTTGTCGACGCGGGCAGCAGTTAGATGAACTTCAGTCACTCCCACACTCTCTCAAACTATGAGTTATCCCCAGTGATGTGTCATGTGAATCAAGTATATATTTGTGACGGGATGTTTCACAAGATATTCCACAAAATATTCCACAAGATGTTCCACGCATGATATTCCATATGATAATTCATTAGCATTCACTGAGTAATAAATGGCATGCAACAGGTGATATGATTATTTAAACGTGAGCAATCATGCAACAAGTGTATACAAAGTTCATGCAAAGTTTTCAAATGATAAGTGTCAGAACATGATGGACAAGAGTGAACAAGAGTTACCATGGGGAATATGAGTTTGCATGTGATGAAAGGTTAAAGAAACTTATTTGAAGGTATTTAGAATCAATGGTTGCTAACATTGAATCATGCATACACGGCCAGTCGGGTTTGGCCAAACATGTCACTATCCCCGCAAGCAGGGTGATCCAAACTTTGGCGCAACGATCCTAGACACCGGGTGCTACCAATGTTAAGAACGCCGATAATCATATCTGTTCCATCAATTATATTAACAGAAGTAGTATAGTTCATGTTTATTTAGAGTTCCATGTTTATTTAGATCTCTACCACTATGATAGTTAAACCAGGACCCCGGATTGACTTATTGAAAACCAGAAAGTAAAGTAAAATGGATGCTAAGAAATTTGAGGATAAAGACAAGTCCAACAAACATGGAATACAAAAATTGATGGTCTAAGTGAATAGTCGTTCTGTAGTTGATTATTTCCCTGGTCATTAGGTCTCTAGTCATTCGTTCCAGTCAATATTCGTTCTGAGGCTGTTTATAAAATCCTAAGTCCATGCTATTACACTTGCTTAACTTCTAAAACTAGAATTAAAGTGACTTACTGTTATCGAGATCGTCGTAGTAAGACGAGATTGGAGCTAGAGCTTCAAGGGAGCTGGTGCACGAGAATCGGTACTAGCAAACACAAGAAATCATTAGTTAATTCATATACCATTTCTATCTATTTTTCTTAACGTGTTCGTATTTTTATTATAGCTTGAAACCCGTCAAAGTACATACTCATAATTTTTAGATAGGCTAGAGTAAAACAATTTTATATAGGAAGAAAATATTTTTCGGAAGCTCATTGGTATTTTAAATATTTTTTAAAAGCTTAAAATCAATTAAAAACTAATAAAAACGAGAAAATGATTTTTCATTATATTTCTCAAATATTTCTTTAGAGCAAACCATACGTCAGAATTCTTCCAACAAGGGGTCAAAATAACCGTATTAACTGGTACTACAACATATATTTTTTATTGTACGTCAGTGTACGTGAAAATCTGATAATATAGATTTTAAAGCGAATTTAGCTTTATTAAGTTTTGCATTTGAAAAATCATTGTGGGAGATATACTTGCCTTTTGGTGATGAAATCAGCGCCAATGAGTCTGTTTCGTCGTTTCTGATTTTCCGGGCCTGGTCTTGTATTTTTCTGAGACCTATAGGATTTATTATGATTTTAAGATTAGCAAAACAATATTATATAATTATAATTACTTGCAAAATACATTTATACGTATTTTCGTATTAAAAACATCTAAAATTTTTATAACTTCCTTCTCTTCCTCTTCGATATGTGGGGGGCATGCAGCGGCGGTGTGGGGAGGCGCACTTCGCGGCGGTGCGGCGAGGTCAGGCGGCGAGGCGGTTGAGGGGCGTGGAGCACGGTGGCATGGAGGAGGTGGAAATGGTGAGGTGAGCTTGGTAGCTCGGAGGTGCATGGTCGGAGGGGCGTCGTGGTGTCGGATGGCGGTGTTGCAGTGGCGGGATCCACCTGAGGGAGGCGGTGGCGGGGCGAGTGACAATGGATACGTCGACGGAGTTAGAGGTACGGGGAGCTGAGGGTTTCGGATCTGGGCTTCGTCGGTGTTTGGTGGGCGTCGTCATCGTCATAGAAGCAGGTGCGGAGGGTGGTCGAGCATCGGAGGGAGCGGCAAGGAATGCGGGGAGGGCTGTTGTGGACATCGTCGTTGCCATTGAGGAGGGAGCGAGGGGGTGTCGGAGTGGGGAGCTCATGGCGGAGGTGGGGATACGGCGAGGGTCGGTGTTGCATGCTGGGGGTCGCCATGGAGAGGAAGGTCGTGGGGGCGTTGTCGTTGGACGGAGGCGGGGTTGAGGGAGCTCGGTGAAGGCGGGGGAGGCGGTGGTCAAACGGGGGTGGCGGTGGTGCACTCGGAGCGAAGGAGGCGGCATCAACTTCACCGGATGAGAGTGGCAAAGTGGAGTTGATGTCGGAGCATAGAGAGCGCTCGTCGGAGGAGGTGTCGGAGCTTGGGGACGTCGCTCCGGGCGGTGGTTGTTTGCCGGAGTGAGTGGGAGAGGGCGGGGGTAAACGAATGGGGAGAGAGCTGATGTATGTGTGCGGGTTTGGGTTTCGACTGGATGAGCTCTGGGTTAGAGGGAGGAGGGGAGAGGGTTTGTTATATATAGGTTGATTCTCCGGTTTTTGAAAGGTAAAACAAATCGACATCTCGATCTTCGAAAGCGTAGTAAATATATGATATAGTTTATCACAGTAGTAGTAGTAATAATAATAACAATAATATTACTTACTATAGTTGGATCTGTCAACTTTAGGAGGTGGTTTAATGGGGTGGGTTAGTGTATTAATTAAGTGGGGTTAGGGGTAAAAGTAAGAGTAACTGTGTAATTAGTAACAGTAAAAACATCATTAGCGATTGTAATTAGTAAAAATGACGTAATCGGTAATACTACGCTTTTTTCATTTACAACTCCGAAAAATTACGAAAACATAGCCATCGGTTCGTATCATCAGAGGATCGCGAATACGAAGTCCATTTCATGGGTTGAGCTACGGAGATACAAGTTTTGGGCCAAAACGTTTGGGATGCTGGTTTACGGGTTCTAGGCCTGTAATGGCCCAAAGTGCCATATACGTTAGGGCCTATCTTTTGTGTGAAATTGTAACCCCCGTAAAACACAGTACGGTGTAATGCCAAGCTTCTGCCTACGTGCATTTGAAATATGGGTAGCATGGCAAACTTGTAAATTCCCAACTGTTGCTTAAACCCCAACTTTCTTCCCCAAATCTTTTTTCCTCCTCCTTTCTAGTATTTTATGTTTCAGATTTCACATGGGCCTTCATGGGTTTCTTTTTATTTTCCTTTCATTTCAATATCCCTTGCATTTTCATTTACATTTTCATTTTTCAATTCATTTTCTTTTATTTTTCCTTCGAATTTTCCTTCATTTTTCCTAATGGGATTTTCCCCTCATGGGCCTTGGGCCAAATCATATAGCTACAAAAAAAAGAAGACAAAAAGAAACCAAAAAGGAAAAGAAAACAAAAGGGGTTGAAAAGTCAAATTCTCCAAACTTCTAAACCTTTCTAAATCTTTCATTCGTCATTCTTTTCTTTTTTTATTTACTTTGATTCCCCTCCCCAACCTGGCCGAACCCTCTAGCAATACAAAAAAAACAAAGAAAGAAATAAGAGGAGAAGAAGAGGAAGAAGAAGGAAGAGGAGAGCTAAAGGGGATTGAAATCTTCATTTGAGGTATGATTCTAATTATAGAGGGACTCTTTTAGGCCTATAGTTCAACATTAATACCTGTAATTACTATTTATGCAATAGTTTACACACCAATTTGATGAACTTCATGCTAAGTTAGTGCAGATTTTAAAATCAGAATTTTCATGCGAATATTTTCATGCATATATCATTCTGTAGACTGGGTTAAATTCTAAAATAATTATGCTGAATTAATCAGTTGGTCATCTACAACTTTCATTTTGGAAAATTTTCCAATTTCGAACTGCAATTCGGGGTAAAAAATCAATCTTTTCTACATGTCAGATTTTACTCTCTTGAGACACCTCTCAGCAAAATACTCATATCCACATGCACAGTTAATGAAATTTTGTGTTCTTGGACTCATTGAAAACTTAATAACATGTTCTACAACTTTCCCATAGGGCATGTTTTCGTGATTCGAACTGCAACATGTTTTAAAGCTGTGATGTTTAGTGCACACAGAATCTGCCTGAAAACAGATTTGGCCTGTTTCACCAAATAAATCACCATAATTCACACAGTTGGTATTTATGCTTGAAATTTGATCAGTGAAATCTCAGCAACTATATCTACAACTTTCACTGGTGAAAAGTTCATGTTCAGTACAAATTTGTGATGGTATTTGCCCATTAGTGTGACTGCATGTGCAATTCCAGCAATCTGAAATGTTATGGTTGATGTTGCACCATGTGTAAATGTGCATCTTACATCTCTTAGGCATATGTATTATCATTATTGCCTAAGGTTATTGGTCACTGTGTGATATACTTGTGGAATCACTAATATTGTTGTGTAAATGAGCCAAATTATAAATTATATGCCCTGGGGTAACTTGTTCCACTCTAACGTGGGTAAGTATCATGGGAAGGGGTGGGGATACCTGAATAGTACGTATGTATCAGGGCTGGACTTGTGATGAGTTGTGGTGATATGTGATGCCCACGGGGCAATGTACCGTGAGAGGATGTATGTTGATCTTATCTCGATCGCACTCCCATGAGAGGGAGTGGGCAGAGTTCGAGAGGCCCCGTTAAAATTCATCAGTGCTCGTGTATCACTAGCGGGGTAGTTGAGAGCCACCCACTCGAGGTGAGGTTCAGTCACTGATACACAGTGTGGTGTCTAGGTTTCCAAATTAATCAAATCATGAGAATGTTGCTTACTTTACTTCTTTTATGTTACTGTAGTCGTACTGTTGCTTAATAGTTGTATTAGACCATAATAATAATAATAATAATAACAACAACAAACAAAAACCTAAAAGTGTTCCTTTCTAGTTAGGTTTCCTACTGGGCACGTTGTGACGTGTCCATGTTGTCTTTTAGGACCAGAACAGGCGGGAGCTGAGCCAGAGCCAATGGAGCTTCCACATGTAGGAGACTCTCGTCCTGCAGACACCTAGGATTAGATTAGCGAGTATGAGTTGTCCCATTTCTGGTGTACTTTTGTTTGGGGACTTTCTTATGTCTATATGTTATAGAGTGTTGTCCTCTGTGTTGTACTTGGCAGATGCTTTAGTTGTACTTTGTATTTTGCTTCGATGTTGTGTGGTATATCAGTTGTATTTCGTACTTGTATATGACTCTGTGACAGATAGTACTATGACTGTTGTGATTGGAGCATTGATAGTTTTCTTTTCCTTTTGTTTGTGTTGTCCCAGCATGTGCAATGGCCTGCTTGTAATAAATTTAAATTTTACGCTCGGTACAATCTGCGGCCTGTTATACACCCATCTTCCATTTGCCCTAGAAATCTTGAAAACAATGGTATTTGGGAGAATGAGGCATGACAGGTTTAGTGGTTGCCCAGTTCACTGCGACGTGCGTAAGGATAGCACAGACAATGCTCTGATACTTCAGTATATGGTACTAATCTGAGTTCTTTGTTTTCTTTTTACAGAATGGAAGGCATCAACAGTACATCGGGGACCGGGACCGGGACCGACGTATCGGGGGGGATCCGGTAACGGGACTTCTGCATCCTCTGAGGCCGCCCTGATGGCAAAGGTCTTGACGTGGATCCTAGACCATCTGAGCCAGCAAGTTGAGAAGCTCGCTAGTGTCTCAACACAGAAGAAGCCGGGATACAAGCAGTTCAAAAAGATGCATCCGAAGTCCTTCTCCGGTAAGGAGAGTGCCATGGAGGTGGACGAGTGGCTGAGGCGTATGGAGGATGACATGACTATGGTCGATTTTCCACGAGAGGGCTGGGTGGAGGCAGCTAGGAGGTGCTTGACATACCAGGCCGTGATTGGTGGGAGGCTCAGGAGCGACACTTGGCTAGTACTACTATTACCTGGGAGATGTTCAGGGAGCGCTTCGATGCCAAGTTCCTCCCGGAGACAGCTAAGGATGAGTTGAGGCAGAGATTTGAGCGTCTGACTAAGGGTTGGCAGAGTGTGGACGAGTATGATGCAGAATTTTCTTTGCTTAGCAAGTACGCTAAGGAGCTGGTGTCAACAGATGCAAACTAGGCTCGACGTTTCCGTTTGGGCCTAGACCCGGAGTACAGAGGGACGATGTCCACCATGGATTTGTCGATGCATGAGGCCGTACTGAAGGCGGCCAGGTTGCACGAGGTATATTTGCGGAGTGTGGGAAGGATGCCTGCTGGAGATAGACGATCATCAGGACATCAGAGTACCCTCTTCCGACCAGTACAGACTGTTCAGTTTAAGCGGCCAGGAGCCCCACCACCGACTCAGAGACTGGTGTCCTACCCGCATTGTGGCAAGAGAGGGCATGAGGAGAAATATTGCCGGTTCTTGGCATCCAGGCGGTGTTTCGCGTGTGGGGGAGCAGGGCACATCATTAGATACTGTCCACATCAGGGTCGCCCTTTAGTGCCAGTAGCACTGATAGCAGCCAGGCCAATGCAAAAGCGTTCCCTTCCGCCCGTATCTCACAGGTTTCCACTACTGGCACCACCTGGGCCCAGTTCCCCAACACCTAGAGGACCTCACCCACCACCCCAACAGAAGGCTTTCAAGAAGGCGATCTCCACTCCACAACCGCACCAGACCTACATGTTGACTGCAGTGGAGGCAGAGAGCACATGCCAGGTTATCACTGGTAATGTTCTACCCTTTGACTCAGATATATATGTGTTCTTAGTTATCTGCATATATGTTTAGTTGTCTTTATTGTTTTACTTATATGCATCGTTAGAATAGAATCTTTCCCTGCCTTGTCGCTTTTTGATTCAGGGGCTTCTCATTATTTCTTATCTAAGGAATTTGTGAGCATGTGATAAAAGTATATTCTTTCACCGTTAGTTGGAACTATCATACAGGGAATGAGGGTAATTTGTAGTTCCTCTGGCCTTCGGAATTGCCCGGTCGAGATCGGTGAGAGAGAATTATATGCCGGCTTTTTAGTTAGTGAGATGCCCAGTTTTGAGGCTGTGTTTGGGATGGATTGGCTAGGGATGTTATATGCTACAATTGACTATAGACTAAGGAGGTTACTCTTCTAGATCCCTGGTCACCCAGAGTTTGAGTTTCATAGTGGAAGTAGCATATCTGAACCCGTGAAGTTTAGGGCCATGCCAGTAGAAGTCCAGGCGATGTCCAGGGAAGCAGAAATAGTTTTACCAAGGGTCGTCCGAGACTTTCCTGACGTATTTCCTGATGATATCTATGGACTTCCCCAGATAGATCTTTGGAGTTCACTATAGATTTGATACCAGACACACGGCCGATTGCAAAAGCTCCATATCGTATGGCCCCACCTGAGTTAAATGAGCTTCGCAACCAGTTGAAGGACCTATCTGAACGAGGCCTGATACGACCTAGTGTATCTCCATGGGGGAACACCGGTACTTCTGGTAAATAAGAATGATGGGTCTCGAAGGATGTGCATTGACTGCATGGAGTTGAACTGTTGGAAGCAACGATCTAGGATCTCTAGTTTGATGATAACAAATGTATATGAACTATTTAACGTGTGTGCTAAGTGTGTTTCAGGAATGGCAAAGCGGTAAATCTTTGAAGAGATGACTAAGTCAAAAGATGGAGATTAATGAGTACTCTTGTGATATATATTGGACTTGGTCAACATGGAGAGAGATGAAGCCAATTTGATTTCAAGGGTGATTTGATTAAATCAATTAGAAAGATATGCTTCTACCCATTTCCTATTCAAATACCAAATCCTCTTGCTTCAATCCTAGCCATGGATTCCTCCATGACGCAAGAACCCCTGAACCCAAACAAACAAATCAGAGAGAAAGGTGCGCACAAATTTAAAAAAAATAGAGAAGCCGCAACAAGTTGAAGACCAGAGAGAGGGTAGCACTCAACTCTTAATTGAAGCCATCCTCTTATTAATTCAACATCAACCTGAAGCTTTTTATAAGAGCCCACTAAAAAGAGTGAAGCCACAGACTTGGTGCACATGAAAGATGAGGGGGCATTCTCGTTATTTTCTCTTATCAAGCCTTTAATACCCCTTGATGTAGCTGAGGGTTTCCGAGAGAGACTCTCGAAAAATACATTGGATAGAATTTTGAGAGGGCGGCTGACAAAATATATTGACGGTTTAAAGATCCAAAAAGGCAAGCACCGACTTCCACGGTGCCATTCTCCTTGCCGCCGACTGCCGTCCACCTCGAGCTTCAATGCATCTAACTGCCATCTTCAAAGGAACCATCATCTTCTCAAGCCGGCAACTTCCTCCTTGATGACATCTACGTGTTGGTGCCGTGAAGAACGCCAAAGCCGTCGGATACATCTCCTCCCTGTCGTGGGTTGACAACTCTGTTGCCGAGTGCATCCTCAAGCCAAGGCCCACAACCACCTTTGCTTCAAGCCAAAGAATCCAGAGTCTGCAAAAATTCAGTGTCTAAAAGATTAGTGGTCGACAAACAAAATTTCCCAGAGCATGCACCGAATTCTACAACACCCAAGGTTAGTGCTTTAATTAAATGAATTATTAGTTTAAAAGGTTTGGTGATTTGTTTGCAGAGAAAGTGGAGCAACGTCAAAAATGAGAAGCAGAGTGAGCCAATTCATTTGGGCCACAAAAATCCTCAAGCAAAAGGAATCAAATGGTGGAATAAATTTAACTAAAAGGGCAGCCTTTGTTTTGACTCTCTAATTTGATTTGTTAAGAGGGTATAAAGTTAAAATCTCTGATCTTCCACTTTCGGTTTGTTTTGCAGAGCTCTCAAGTTCAGAAACTTTGTTTCTCCAAAGTCACATCATCTTGCTATCATCAAGTATCCTCTCAAACCATAAGCATCAAAAGCAAATAACCTGATTGGAGAAAAAGACCCTTAGCTGATTGTGCCATCCAAGGGGCCACAAAAACTTGCTAGCTGAGGACATCCAAGCCTCCTACGTTAGCTTTGTTAGCTATGACATCCAAGGCCGCAACTTGAGTTGCAGACGAGACGAGACATCTACATCCTGCCAGACGAGAGTTGTCTCGTACCGGTTGACAGGGACGACTACGCCTACACACTGAGATTCTCTAAACTCTTTTACTATTATTTGTGTGTTGTAATGACGATCTCCATAGGGAAAACTTTACCACTCTTGTGTACTTTTGGGGTCTTGTCTAGTGGGTGCTAGACAAGAGGGACTTGGCTAATTGGGACTAGTCAAGTGAGAGAATATACTAGGATTAATTTTGTTTAGCACTTTGGTGAGTGCATGTAATAAGAGCCAGGCGAGTTTAGAGTGGGTGCTCTAGCTACAGGCTGTACTAGGTAACATTCTAATATAGTATTTACTTTTGGGGTTGGACGTAGGTCGTGGGTGCGACCGAACCAGGGTAAATCTGCTGTGTATCTATGATTGCTTATTGTTTACCCTGCATGTGATTATAACTGCGTGTGATTTCTCGTGGGTTGCTCGAGAATTTTTATAAGCATATTCACCCCCCTCTAGGCTTAGATCCAGATGCAACAAGTAGTATCAGAGCAGGTTATATAATCTAGCCTAGACTGACCATGAATTCCATTGATTATGCTTTTGCTGAAGGTCAGTCCATATCACGACCCCCTATATTTAATGGTGTAGATTATGCTTATTGGAAAACTAGAATGAGAATCTACTTAGCATCTGTTGATTAAAATATATGGAATATGGTTGAAAAAGGTTACAGTCCTCCCATAATTAAAAATCAAGACACCGAAATATTAAAACCTGAAGATAAATGGGATGACAATGATAAAAAACGATCTTCCTTGAATAAAGCCATGAATGCGCTCATTTGTTCTTTAGATAAGTCTGAATTCAATCGTATCTCACATTGTCTAACTGCAAGTAAATATGGCATACACTGGAGGTAATGTAGAGGGAACGTCACAGGTGAAGGAGTATAGATTTGCCTTGCTAGTACAGAGTACGATGGCTTTTGCATGCTACCATCAGACTCTATTTCAACGAAGTTTGCAAGTTCACCGATATCGTCTACAAGTCTAGCTCCCTCGATAAGCCATACTCTAGCCTTGAACAGGTAAGAAAAATATTAAGGGCGCTGCCAAGCTCGTTCAGTCCTAAAGTCACTGCCATCCAAGAAGCGAAAGATCTATCTCACATGAGGGTGGAGGACTTGATAGGTAATTTAATGTTCCACGAGCTTGAGCTGCAGAATATAGAGACTGGAGAGAAACCAAAGGCAAAGGAAAAAGAAGCAAACCCACTAGCTCTTCAAGCTAGAGAAGATGTCGAGGATGACGATGAGGAGATGGCGATGATGGTCAGAAATTTCAGAAAATTCATTAGAACTCCTCAAGGAAGAGCAGAAATGCAAAACAGGTTTAATCGTTCCAATAACTTTAATTCTGCTAAAAAAAATCTGAGCAGCTTGCTACTGACCATGTCACATGATGCAACATGGACATTATATGAAGCATTACAAGAAACAGCTAATGTTGCAGAGAAGAAAGGAAAAGCCAAGGTGCTAACGTGGGACATGGACAGCGAAGCTGCGGATGAGGATGAGAAGCATGAAGTTGCGCACTCATTCGTCTGCTTGATGGGAAAACACGATGAGGTAATGTCTTGCACTAAAAGAGTTGATCTTTTGAATTTGTGTAAAGAAATGCAAGCTGAACTTGATAAGAAAAAATGTACTATTAATAATATGCAAGATGAAATTGACAACCTAGAATCTACTCTAGAAAAACGTGAATCCACATTAGAAGTTTTTAAAAATTCTAACTGTGAACTACAACAAGAAAATTGCGACATGTTTCATGAAACAAATGAATTGAAAGAAAAACTTATTGCTTTTAATTCTACCATTGCTCTGTTGGAAAAAGAGAACTCTAGGTTGCATGAAAAAGATATTTGTACTACATGTATTTTTTTATTGAATAATGTTAGCATGCTTAAGCTAGATTTAATTAAGCTCGAAACTGAAAAAGATTATGTGATTAAAGAGCTTAATGATAAATTGTGCATGCTAAGTAACGAGCTTAAAATCATGAAAAAGAATGAAGAGGACAATAAGAAAGCTTTTATTAATAAATGTACTTTGCTTGTGAATGGAATGCATTCTTAAAATCCAAAGTCTTTAGTCTTGAATTGTCTATTAAGAAATTTTCCATAGGAAAACAATATCTAGATATTATTCTTGGAAATCAATTATATGGCAATAATATACGAGGACTTGGATTTGGTTTGAAAATTGTTGAAAAGCCAAAATTTAAGAAAATTCACAATGTGCCTACTATTGTCAAAAATATGCGTGCAAAGTGCTTTATTTGTGCTAGTGTTGGTCATACATCTTATAATTGCAAGTTTAAGAACACGAAAATAAAGTTTAAACAAGTGTGTGTTCCTAAAACTTTATTGGCTAATATGAGTGGACCTTGTTGGATTCCAAGGTCACACATAGCATCTACCGTGTGGGTGCGATGGAGATTTGGCGAGGAGTTTTGGAATGGACGTTTTCATTATATAGCTCCTTAGACAAACGGCAACGCGAATGTATATCTCTTTCTTTGAAATTTATTGCATACCTTCATATATTTTTGTGTGTGCTTGATTTATTTCTTGTTTGTGTGCTTGTTTGTTTGTATCTTAGTTTGTTTTAGTTCATTATAAAAGAAAAAGAATTGAAAACCCCAAAAACAAAAAAAATGGTGCTTAATGAATAACCTCTTATGAATCTTTATAAGTGGTATTATTGAATGCTCATTCATACCCTTGTACAAATCATTGTATTATTGTTATAGCTACATGCGCATGTTAGACTCTATTAAGTAGCCATGACATGTTTCATGAAATGAATAAATTTTTTTTGATACAACGGAAAAGAGTGAAATGAATAATTTGATTTCTACACTTACATGCTCACTTCCACGAATATTAAACTCGTTGTACTTTTGGAATTCTTTTTATGAATATGGGAAAGTGAATGTAGGATGAATAAAAACTGAAAAATCTAAGTGATATGAAGTGTTTTGCCATGAATAAAAATTGAGCACAAAAGGAATTGTACATGAAAAAATATTTTATGGATATTGCTCCGTATCTAAAATGGATAAAATTCTTGGCAAGTACACTACCCACGAGTATCCAACATAAGCTTTATTGATAATCTTTAGCGTTGGTGTTCTTTACTCGTCAAGCAATGCCACCCCCACATCTAAGAGTCCTTATAGGCTATGTTTTGAGGTTTGGTACCTTGAACTCATTTCTAATGAGGTGGAAAAAATCAATCCTAGGTGATATTTATGTTAAATGGAAAATGTGGATTGGGTTTGGTTGATGTTCTTGATTGAATCTCCCTTTGTACTTCAATGTTTAATTATCACACTTACATAATGGTGTTGAAGTCTAAATTGCAATTTTCATTAAACTTGAATTGCCTGCTCTATGAAGAATGGCATGCAAAGTGCTAGTTATAATTTATAATACTTTATTTTTGCATGTGATATTTGATTGACTTTATTAATGCGCTTTTGACGATAACAAAGGGGGGAGAAAAGTTGAAAAAAGATTTGGTATTATTTGCTGAGTGGCACTACATTTGGTATTATTTGTTGAAGGGGGAGCACTAGAAATACATGTTCAAGGGGGAGCTTGAAAATAGGGGGAGCATGCTTATCACTATATCACTATTGCTATATTGTTGTGCATGTTAGTAATGCTTGAACGTATCATTGTATACATAATATGCATTACATCCTTCATCACACTTCACACACACATCTCTCATTGCTCACATCTTTTATTCATTTGTCATCATCAAAAGGGGGAGATTGTTGGAAGCAACGATCTAGGATCTCTAGTTTGATGATAACAAACGTTTACGAACTATTTAACGTGTGTACTAAGTGTGTTTCAGGAATGGCAAAGCGGTAAATCTTTGAAGAGATGACTAAGTCAAAAGATGGAGATTAATGAGTACTCTTGTGATATACATTGGACTTGGTCAACATGGAGAGAGATGGAGCCAGTTTGGTTTCACGGGTGATTTGATCAAATCAATTAGAAAGATATGCTTCTACCTATTTCCTATTCAAATACCAAATCCTTTTGCTTCAATCCTAGCCATGGATTCCCACATGCCGCAAGAACCCCTGAACCCAAACAAACAAATCAGAGATAAAGGTGCACACAAAATTAAAAAAGAATAGAGAAGCCGCAACAAGTTAAAGACCAGAGAGAGGGCAACACTCAACTCTTAATTGAAGCCATCCTCTTATTAATTCAACATCAACCTAAAGCTTTTCATAAGAGCCCACTAAAAAGAGTGTAGCCACAGACTTGGTGTGCATGAAAGATGAGGGGGCATTCTCATTATTTTCTCTTATCGAGCCTTTAATATCCGTTGATGCAGCTGAGGGTTTCCAAGAGAGACTCTCCAAAAATACATTGGATAAGATTTTGAGAGGGCGGCTGATAAAATACATTGATAGCACAAAGATCCAAAAAGGCAAGCACCGACTTCCACGACGCCATTCTCCTTGCTGCCGGCTGCCGTCCACCTCGAGCTTCAACGCATCTAGCGGCCATCTTCAAAGGAACCACCATCGTCTCAAGCCGCCAACTTCCTCCTTGCTGCCATCTTTGTGTTGGTGCCGTGAAAAACGCCACAGGCTCCAAATACATCTCCTCCCTGCCGTATGTTGACAACTCTGTTGTCTAGTGCATCCTCAAGTCAAGGCCCATAACCACCTTTGCTTCAAGCCAAAGAAACCCGAGTCTGCAAAAATTCAGTGTCTAAAAGATTAGTGGTGGACAAACAAAATTTCCCAGAGCATGCACCGAATTCTACAACACCCAAGGTTAGTGCTTTAATTAAATGAATTAATTAGTTTAAAAGGTTTGGTGATTTGTTTGCAGAGAAAGTGGAGCAACGTCAAAAATGAGAAGCAGAGTGAGCCAATTCATTTGGGCCACAAAAATCCTCAAGCAAAAGGAATCAAATGGTGGAATAAATTTAACTAAAAGGGAGCCTTTGTTTTGACTCTCTAATTTGATTTGTTAAGAGGGTATAAAGTTAAAATCTCTGATCTTCCACTTTCGTTTTGTTTTGCAGAGCTTTCAAGTTTAGAAACTTTGTTTCTTCAAAGTCACATCATCTTGCTATCATCAAGTATCCTCTCAAACCACAAGCATCAAATGCAAATAACCTGATTGGAGAGAAATAACCTTAGCTGATTGTTCCATCCAAGGGGCCACAACAACTTGCTAGCCGAGGACATCCAAGCCTCATACTTTAGGTTTGCTAGCTGCGACATCCAAGGCCGCAACTTAAGTTGCAGACGAGACGATACATCTACATCCTACCAGACGAGAGCTCACCCGTGTCGATTGACAGAGACGACTACGCCTACACACTGAGATTCTCTAAACTCTTTTACTATTATTTGTGTGTAGTAGTGATGATCTATGTAGGGAAAACTTTACCACTTTTGTGTAATTTTGGGGTCTTGATTTCTATACATCATCCATTTGTACATACATCCATCATTATCATCTCTCCACTACCCAAACAAAACCCCAAAAGTACAAACACTCTCTCCTCTCCCCTCGCCATCCCAACCTAACTCTTCCACAGAAATCCACTGCTCTACCTCACTGCCACCAACCAACTCCAACCTCCGAACCTGAAAAGTCAACGGTGGGGCATGTCAAAGCGTGACCCATTAGGAATACCATACACCACCTAGCCCTTACATGAAGCATGGAAAAAGGTGCACGTGAGCAGGCAGAGTGTATGACATGGCATGATGTATAAGAGGCAACAAGTACAACATTTATAATAGTAAAATAAGGAAACTAGTAACATGGAGCCATCTCACCCATTCATCTCTCACAACATCTGTCATGGCATGTACTCACTATTCGTAATACGGCTGTGCGTATAGCAATTTCGGGTACCTGATTGGTTTTGTTGCTTTGTATGTGAGTCGTGTCGTTGAGTCGATAGGGCCGTAGCACCTTGGTTGCATCCTTAGCAAGCCGACCCCCGACGTGTGCCCAACTTGGGATTACCGTCGCCTTTGGACCCCGTATCCTTTATACGCTTTACGTGCACGTAGTCTTGTTCGTGCACGTATTTATTTTAGACTTTGTCTGTATCCGAACCCTATAGTGTGATATGCCGTTGTGACCCTCTTGAAGAATATTAAATTGTGGAATTAATTTGGAACGTCATTTCACGGGTCGTTCTCCCACGATTTGACCTTATTTGAAGAGACGTCGTGATTTTCACTTTTGTCGTGAGGCCTTTTTATTTTTAATTTCGTTTCTCGTCGTCGTCTCCGTGTACGTCGACCCGTTCGTCCCGGTACGTTGTTACGGCTTCCTGGGAGCCGTAAAACGTCTATCGATCACTTGCTCGCTGTTTGGAATCTTGCTCGCTAATCTGGTCGTTGTCCAAGGATTTGTGATCGTAGGAATCTATTTTGGAATCTGGAATCAGGAGTGTTTTCTATTATTCCAACCCCTGGCGTCGCTACCCGACGCCAGTGTAGCACTCGCGTCGTGTAAGGGTAATTTTCTGAACACTTAGGACCCCCAACCCATGCATGCTAATGAAGATAAAAATCGGTTTTTAATTGTCTGATAAATCACTAATGAAGATAATTTAATTTGGGACTGTAGGCTGGTAATCCGAGCACATATGTAGATTGGACTGATTGGACGGTATTTCAGAACGACTGATTGCAGGCAAGTGAAACTTGCCAATTTGTGCTTTAGGCCATGTCTTAGGCCATTTCCCCGTTCTTAGCATAAAAGAGACTAGGCGACGAAATGATACTCGCCTAGACGCAATTTTAAGAGCCAATGCTACATGTGTTGGTTAAAATCCAATGCTCGATACACGTGGAGGGGTATGGATAAGCGATCACTTGAGCTTAGGAGTTGGCACGTACAACCACTCCAGCCAAAAGGCGTAATCTTTGTGCACGACATGTTTACTTGACTTGTAAAATCCACGTGAATGTTTACTAGCCTTGCTACCTTGCCATGTCATACTTGTTGCACGTTACTGCTTGTTGTATTCATATCTTAAACTGCCATGTCATCGCATACTTTTAGAACTGCTAGATTGTTTCCTTCTTTTAGTTTCCTTGCACAAGTCTCTTGTAGACTTGCTGACATGCGCCCTCGTCTCTTTTGGGTGTCGCATGTTAGTTGCTGAGCCAGAGTTTGTTGCTGAGGACGAGGTGTTAGCTGACTTTGAGCCTGAGTCCACCGTTGACGTGGAGTACGAGGACACCGGCGACCAGTCGTAGAGACTTCTTTTGGTGTTACTTTCTGCTTAGTCTGTTGTTAGGTTGTCGGTGCGTAGCACATTTCTTTCTGTACGTTGATTATTTCTGTTGGCCATGCTTGGGCCTTTTAGACTCTTCTTTTTAGCCTGATGGCTTTTCTGTGATGTTGGAATTTATTGTGGACATTCTGAGATTGAAATAATTTCATCTGTCTCTTTTCTTTATTATTATTTTTGTTCTGCTTCACATTTGCAAGGACCTATACTTGGTTATTCCAGACGCTTTACAGACTGGAGCCTCACAGCTCCAAGTCTGAGCGGACTTCTCACGCCTCGCCTCCATTTTAAGGAAGCGGGTCGTGACAGGTTTTATTGGTGGCCCATGCAGGTCCCTCTTGCAACTGCGAATTATCGGAACAAAGATAATAAAAATAGAATGTCCATTAAATAAATTAAAACATCCAAATTTATAAGCCCTGAGTCTAATTTTTATCGCTTCATATGTATTTGGTGGCTGGTAGACGTGTTGCCCGAACATCTCTCTCAGCTTAGTAAGGAATCCATTAGATCGGGACTATAGTAAGACTTAGTTAGACGTCTGTGCTTGCTAGTTAGAGGTCTCTGATTGTTAGCTAGACTCCTTGCTAGAAATTTTTATAATCGTCTTAGGTGTTACCGTAGTTGTTCTTGCCTAGCTCTGACAATATTAGACTTCTAGAAATGCTTTAGTCGTTTGCTCGGGTTCATTGATTTCGGGCCAAGCCGGACACAGTTCATTATAGTTTAGTTCCTTAGGAAGTCTTAGTGCAAAGTTTCCTAATCTTTAGTTTGTCGACCGTAGGAGTTCCCCATAGATTTTATGGGTCATATCCTAGGCGTATTTTGTATAAGACCACAGGATCTTATTCTTGCCCTTGTTTCACGTGATCGCTTCATGGCGATTATCGTTAATCTTTCGAATTTTCTCCGTTGCAAATCTTGAATCCTTCAAAGTCAATTTCGATTTTCCTTTATTAAAAGTTTTCGCTCAGTTTAATTGTTGTTTTTAAAACCCTCTTCTTATGTATTTAATTCCTCACTATTCGATTGAGTTAAAATCCTTTCGTAGATTTTGCAGTCTTTTGGTTGTAAGTTTAATTACTGTCTCGTAACTACTTTCTGGTTTATACTTTCGCATTTCGGTTTAAAACTCTATTATTATTTTGAAAATTCAATATACCATCCTTTCTAAATTATGAGATTCATTTTAACCGCTTAACATACATACTTTAAAATATTTTTCCAAGCTAAATAGGACTTCAATTATTTTTATATATCAGTTCTAGGTACGTCATACTCGTACTTTAAAATCTTTGTATAAAACCGTTTCTTTTAGCAAATCTTGGTTCCTCTAAAAAGTAGTTTCAATATTATCTATTTTAAATTTCTCCCCAGTTTAAAGACTTGAAAGCATTTAACATGAGCTTAAATTTTCTACACTTCAGTAACCTAATTTCATTCTTTGAATTTCGAAATTTTTACCGATATTATATTAAATTACTGTCGTATAATATTTTCTAATCTACGTCATTAATGTTCGTGTGAATGTTTTATTCTTCCTTATAATGATTTTCAATAAGCTAATAAACTATTTTTCTTATTATGTATATACGACTCAAACTTATTTCGAACAACCCATCTTATCGATCACCAATATTTTTCTATGCATAAGAAGACTCCAACTTTTGACATACGACCAATTTTGTACTCTTCATATTTTAACTTATATCTTTTACACACTATTTTCCTGTATCCTAACAGAACATCATTACATCTTTCTTTTCCCACCTAAACATTCACAATTATACCCCTGATTCACCTAACCAAGCTGTCTCCTTATCTTCGTCCTATCTGAACTCGTGCTTTTCGATCTTTCCTTCGTTACGCTTATGGCTTCGGTTTCTTTCTTATTGTTTGGCCATTAGTGCTCGTCGTTGCTTGTGTCAACCTTAGTATAGTTTGGTGGGCCCATTAGTATAAGTTGTTATGTCGTGGTGGTGCATGCATATATGTGGAGTGTGTGGATCCGTATGAGCGTGCTACCCTTAGGATATTAATATTTGACTCTTATATTATGTATGTATATTCAGTGTTATTCGTGATATAAGTGTGAAGTTGTATATATGGTGGTGTTTTATATATGTGCGGATAGCTATAACACTTTAGGAATGTCTATATATATATTAGAAATTGTATTGGAGTATTGACTAGTAGTGTATGTAGTTTGAAGATATTTGTGAATGCTTGATATGTGTGTATGTATGTGTGTGTGTGTGTGTGTGTGTGTGTGTGTGTGTGTGTGTGTATAAGTCAGGTGAATGTTAGGTGTAACGATAATAGGTGTACTTATAGTTAAGTGAGTAGGCCTATTATGTGACCTATATGTTAGTACGTGTGAGTGTGTGCTCGTACGTAGATATGTATTGTGCTTAGACGTAAGTAGTTAGGTATTTGCTGCATCGGTATATGTATGATATACGTATAGTAGTAGGATTATAATTTTGATTGGTATTGCTTACTTTTACGGGATGTTGTGTGCGTGTATACCATGAGGTATACACGTTTATTGCACATCTTAACTATGTATGGATAAGTAGATGTATAGGTATACTAATTATAGGTAGATGGATATGGTGTGAATATATATGTTACATGTGTGCGACTATATGATGAATGCATATATATTAGGGAGGGTATTATAATTGTACGTGTGCTGATGTCTATAATATTATTATGGTATATAAAGTGATTGAACTATGTGGGTGTTACCTGACTAGATATTAAGTGTGATTGACATTATGGTATGTATACGGTTATATTGATAGATGTGTATACATTGGAGTGGTATTGGTATAGGTATAAATACCGTGTTACGTATATAGAGTATTCTGATATGTGTCTTGAGTCTCACTCAAGCTTGAGTGGGTATACTCTAAGTATATTGTTCATATGTCTGTGGTTGCGTGTAGTACCATGAATATAGCGATGGATGATGTATGTATATTGATAGGATTGTTTGTACCTGGTTGTGTTACGCACATGATTGTGGATCGCTATACCAGTATATAGTTATAGGTGTTGGTCTTGTGGTATAATTATTTACTAAGGACTTGCCTGTGTGAACGTATGTGTGCTAACTAAACTAGGTGTGTAGATGTGTTAAGTATATAGTGGTATGATTGGTGTGTGTGTGTATGTGTGTATATATATATATATATGAATTAATGAAATGTTAGCGTGTGTGTGTGTGCACTATGCACGGGTAAGTATGTGCTTAGTTATATGAATTGGTGACTATGGTATGTGTGGCGTGTCGTGAATATAGTTATAGGACCATATATGATGTGAATATATAGAAATATTTGCATGCATTTGAATGACTATATAATTTTGAAATTATGGTAGTGGTAAATGTATCTTAGATATAATAACATGATTTAATATTGAGTGGTGTGGCTACTTATGTTGATATGTTGGCATTGGATGTACACTAGGAGATATAGGGAGTAGCGTATCCTTATTATTTTATTCATAGGTAGTTATCTAAACGTGGAGTATTACGATTGAATTTGCTGCTGTGAACTATTTAATTGTTTGTGAGTAGGTGCACCATGGTACGTAATAAGTGTTTAATAGTTATATAGGGATGTACGTGACTATATGAATGATTGAAATATGTGTATGAATTTGACTGGATATGATAGGTGTAAGTGTGTAATGTGCGTGAATATATACATGTTAGTAGAGTTATTGTTTGACTACCTAGTGCATATATAAGCACTTGTAATGACTATACCTGGTTGAATTATAGTGTATGAATTTGTCTGGTTATGATAGGTGTAAGTGTGTAATGTGCGTGAATATATACATGTTAGTAGAGTTATTGTTTGACTACCTAGTGCATATATTAGCACTTGTAATGACTATACCTGGTTGAATTATAGTGTGATGTGATTGGGATAGCTACTAGTCTGGCAAGAGATATATTTGTAATTAGAAAGTCCGAGGACGGACTTTATTCTAAGGTGGGTAGGATGTCACGGCATGTACTCACTATTCGTAATACGGCTGTGCGTATAGCAATTTCGGGTACCTGATTGGTTTTGTTGCTTTGTATGTGAGTCGTGTCGTTGAGTCGATAGGGCGGTAGCACCTTGGTTGCATCCTTAGCAAGCCGACCTCCGACGTGTGCCCAACTTGGGATTACCGTCGCCTTTGGACCCCGTATCCTTTATACGCTTTACGTGCACGTAGTCTTGTTCGTGCACATATTTATTTTAGACTTTGTCTGTATCCGAACCCTATAGTGTGATATGCCGTTGTGACCCTCTTGAAGAATATTAAATTGTGGAATTAATTTGGAACGTCATTTCACGGGTCATTCTCCCACGATTTGACCTTATTTGAAGAGACGTCGTGATTTTCACTTTTGTCGTGAGGATTTTTTATTTTTAATTTCGTTTCTCGTCGTCGTCTCCGTGTACGTCGACCCGTTCGTTCCGGTACGTTGTTACGGCTTCCTGGGAACCGTAAAACGTCTATCGATCACTTGCTCGCTGTTTGGAATCTTGCTCGCTGATCTGGTCGTTGTCCAAGGATTTGTGATCGTAGGAATCTATTTTGGAATCTGGAATCGTCTTAGGTGTTACCGTAGTGGTTCTTGTCTAGCTCTGACCATATTAGACTTCTAGAAATGCTTTAGTCGTTCGCTCGGGTTCATCGATTTCGGGCCAAGCCGGACGCAGTTCATTACAGTCTAGTTCCTTAGGAAGTCTTAGCGCAAAGTTTCCTAATCTTTAGTTGGTCGACCGTAGGAGTTCCCCGTAGATTTTATGAGTCATATCCTAGGCGTATTTTGTATAAGACCACAAGATCTTATTCTTCCCCTCGTTTCACGTGATCGCTTCATGGCGATTATCGTTAATCTTTTTAATTTTCTCCATTGCAAATCTTGAATCCTTCAAAGTCAATTTCGATTTTCCTTTATTAAAAGGTTTTTGCTCAGTTTAATTATTGTTTTTAAAACCCTCTGCTTATGTATTTAATTCCTGACTATTCGATTGAGTTAAAATCCTTTCGTAGATTTTGCAGTCTTTTGGTTGTAAGTTTAATTACTGTCTCGTAACTACTTTCTGGTTTATACTTTCGCATTTCGGTTTAAAACTCTATTATTATTTTGAAAATTCAATATACCATCCTTTCTAAATTATGAGATTCATTTTAACCGCTTAACATACATATTTTAAAATATTTTTCCAAGCTAAATAGGACTTCAATTATTTTTATATATCAGTTCTAGGTACGTCGTACTCGTACTTTAAAATCTTTGTATAAAACCGTTTCTTTTGGCAAATATTGGTTCCTCTAAAAAGTAGTTTCAATATTATCTATTTTAAATTTCTCCCCAGTTTAAAGACTTGAAAGCATTTAACATGAGCTTAAATTTTCTACACTTCAGTAACCTAATTTCATTCTTTGAATTTCGAAATTTTTACCGAAATTTTATTAAATTACTGTCGTATAATATTTTCTAACCTACGTCATTAATGTTCGTGTGAATGTTTTATTCTTCCTTATAATGATTTTCAATAAGCTAATAAACTATTTTTCTTATTATGTATATACGACTCAAACTTATTTCGAACAACCCATCTTATTGATCACCAATATTTTTATATGCATAAGAAGACTCCAACTTTTGACGTACGACCAATTTTGTACTCTTCGTATTTTAACTTGTATCTTTTACACACTATTTTCCTGTATCCTAACAGAACATCATTACATCTTTCTTTTCCCACCTAAACATTCACAATTATACCCCGGATTCACCTAACCAAGCTGTCTCCTTATCTTCGTCCTATCTGAACTCGTGCTTTTCGATCTTTCCTTCGTTACGCTTATGGCTTCGGTTTCTTTCTTATTGTTTGGCCATTAGTGCTTGTCGTTGCCTGTGTCAACCGTAGTATAGTTTGGTGTGCCCATTAGTATAAGTTGTTATGTCGTGGTGGTGCATGCATATATGTGGAGTGTGTGGATCCGTATGAGCGTGCTACCCTTAGGATATTAATATTTGACTCTTGTATTATGTATGTATAATCAGTGTTATTCGTGATATAAGTGTGAAGTTGTATATATAGTGGTGTTATCATATATGTGCGGATAGCTATAACACTTTAGGAATGTCTGTATATATATTAGAAATTGTATTGGAGTATAGACTAGTAGTGTATGTAGTTTGAAGATATTTGTGAATGCTTGATATGTGTGTGTGAGTGTGTGTGTGTGTATATATATATATTAGTAAGTCATGTGAATGTTAGGTGTAACGATAATAGGTGTACTTATAGTTAAGTGAGTAGGCCTATTATGTGACCTATATGTTAGTATGTGTGAGTGTGTGCTCGTACATAGATATGTATTGTGCTTAGACATAAGTAGTTAGGTATTTGCTGCATGGGTATATGTGTGATATACGTTTGGTAGTAGGATTATAATTTTGATTGGTATTGCTTACTTTTACGGGATGTTGTGTGCGTGTATACCATGAGGTATACACGTTTATTGCACATCTTAACTATGTATGGATAAGTAGATGTATATGTATACTAATTATAGGTAGATGGATATGGTGTGAATATATATGTTACATGTGTGCGACTATACGATGAATGCATATATATTAGGGAGGGTATTATAATTGTACGTGTGCTGATGTCTGTAATATTAGTATGGTATATAAAGTGATTGAACTATGTGGGTGTTACCTGACTAGATATTAAGTGTGATTGACATTATGGTGTGTATACGGTTATATTGATAGATGTGTATACATTGGAGTGGTATTGGTATAGGTATAAATACCGTGTTACGTATATAGAGTATTCTGATATGTGTCTTGAGTCTCACTCAAGCTTGAGTGGGTATACTCTAAGTATATTGTTACATATGTCTGTGGTTGTGTGTAGTACCATGAATATAGCGATGGATGATGTATGTATAGTGATAGGATTGTTTGTATCTGGTTGTGTTACGCACATGATTGTGGATCGTTATACCAGTATATAGTTATAGGTGTTGGTCTTGTGGTATAATTATTTACTACTTGCCTGTGTGAACGTATATGTGCTAGCTAAACTAGGTGTGTAGATGTGCTAAGTATTTAGTGGTATGATTGGTGTGTGTGTGTATATATGAATGAAATTTTAGCGTGTGTGGGTGTGCACTATGCACGGGTAAATATGTGCTTAGTTATATGAATTGGTGACTATGGTATGTGTGGCGTGTCGTGAATATAGTTATAGGACCGTATATGATGTGAATATATAGAAATATTTGCATGCATTTGAATGACTATATAATTTTGAAATTATGGTAGTGGTAAATGTATCTTAGATATAATAACATGATTTAATATTGAGTAGTGTGGCTACTTGTGTTGATATGTTGGCATTGGATGTACACTAAGAGATATAGGGAGTAGCGTATCCTTATTATTTTATTCATAGGTAGTTATCTAAACGTGGAGTATTACGATTGAATTTGCTGGTGTGAACTATTTAATTGTTTGTGAGTAGTTGCACCATGGTATGTAATAAGTGTTTAATAGTTATGTAGGGATGTACGTGACTATATGAATGATTGAAATATGTGTATGAATTTGACTGGATATGATAGGTGTAAGTGTGTAATGTGCATGAATATATACATGTTAGTAGAGTTATTGTTTGACTACCTAGTGCATATATAAGCACTTGTAATGACTATACCTGGTTGAATTATAGTGTGATGTGATTGGGATAGCTACTAGTCTGGCTAGAGATATATTTGTAATTAGAAAGTTCGAGGACGGACTTTATTCTAAGGTGGGTAGGATGTCACGGCCTGTACTCACTATTCGTAATACGCCTGTGCGTATAGCAATCTCGGGTACCTGATTGGTTTTGTTGCTTTGTATATGAGTCGTGTCGTTGAGTCGATAGGCCGTAGCACCTTGGTTGCATCCTTAGCAAGCCAACCCCCCGACGTGTACCTAACTTGGGATTACTGCCGCCTTTGGACCCCGTATCCTTTATACGCTTTACGTGCACGTAGTCTTGTTCGTGCACGTATTTATTTTAGACTTTCTCTGTATCCGAATCCTATAGTGTGATATACCGTTGTGACCCTCTCGAAGAATATTAAATTGTGGAATTAATTTGGAACGTCATTTCACGGGTCGTTCTCCCACGATTTGACCTTATTTGAAGAGACGTCGCGATTTTCACTTTTGTCGTGAGGCCTTTTTATTTTTAATTTCGTTTCTCGTCGTTGTCTCCGTGTATGTCGACCCGTTTGTTCCGGTACATTGTTACGGCTTCCCGAGAGCCGTAAAACGTCTACCAATCACTTGCTCGATGTTTGGAATCTTGCTCGCTGATCTGGTCGCTGTCCAAGGATTTGCGATCGTAGGAATCTATTTTGGAATCTGGAATCAGGAGCGTTTTCTATTATTCCAACCCCTGGCGTCGCTACCCGACGCCAGTGTAGCTCTCGCGTCGTGTAAGGGTAATTTTCTGAACACTTAGGACCCCCAACCCATGCATGCTAATGAAGATAAAAATCGGTTTTAATTGTCAGATAAATCACTAATGAAGGTAATTTAATTTGAGACTGTAGGCTGGTGATCCGAGCACATAGATAGAGTGGACTGATTGGACGGTATTTCAGAACGACTGATTGCAGGCAAGTGAAACTTGCCAATTTGTGCTTTAGGCCATGTCTTAGGCCATTTCCCCGTTCTTAGCGTAAAAGAGACTTGGCGATGAAATGATACTCGCATAGACGCAATTTTAAGATCTTGCTTGACAACGAAGCTAGATCTGTCACCCTGCCATATCATTCATGCATTTTTGCCTGTCACGTTTAATTTCCATTTCTGTACGCTTTTTACTTTTGCTCTTCCATGCCTGTCACGTTTAAATTCCTTATCTGTATGCACATTAATTGTACCCTTGCCATGCCATGCATCTTATTGTCATCCATGCTTGAATGTTGCATTCGTAGCACACGCTACTTGTACTTGCTTGTTGAGGCTAGGCTCTTGCATTGCAGGCACAACCCTATGCCACATACACTTCCTGGCTCGTGATCCAGAAGCGGGCTACATGTGTTGGTCAAAAGCCAATGTCCGATACACGTGGAGGGGTAGGGATAAGCGATCACTTGAGCTTAGGAGTTGGCCCATGCAGCCACTCCAGCCAAAAGGCATAATCTCTGTGCACGACGTGTTTACTTGACTTGTAAAATCCATGTGAATGTTTACTAGCCTTGCTACCTTGCCATGTCATACTTATTGCACGTTACTACTTGTTGCATTCATATCTTAAACTGTCATGTCATCGCATACTTCTAGAACTGCTAGGTTGTTTCATTCTTTTAATTTCTTTGCACAAGTCTCTTGTAGACTTGCTGACATGCGCCCTCGTCTCTTTTGGGTGTCGCATGTTAGTTGCTGAGCCAGAGTCTGTTGCTATGGATGAGGTGTTTGCTGACTTTGAGCCTGGGTCCACCGTTGACATGGAGTACGAGGACACCGGCGACCAGTCGTAGAGACTTCTTTTGGTGTTACTTTCTGCTTAGTCTATTGTTAGGTTGTCGGTGCGTATCACCTTTCTTTCTGTACGTTGATTATTTCTGTTGGCCATGCTTGGGCCTTTTAGACTCTTCTTTTTAGCCTGGTGGCTTTTCTGTGATGTTGGAATTTATTGTGGACATTCTGAGATTGAAATAATTTTATCCGTCTCTTTTCTTTATTATTATTTTTGTTCTGCTTCGCATTTGCAAGGACCTATACTTGGTTATTCCAGACGATTTACAGACTGGAGCCTCACAGCTCCAAGTCTGAGCGGACTTCTCACGCCTCGCCTCTATTTTAGGGAAGCGGGTCGTGACAACATCAAATAGCATTTCCAACCTCATTTCTATGGTTAAGTTATTACGCATTGATGATTTGGATACCTAAGGAATGAGTCGAATAAAAGGGACTGGGCCTCCCCCATTTGGGGTGGCATTCCTCACCATACCTCACCATAACACTCAAATTTTCAGCACTCAAAAATCTCATCACTCGCCCTACTCCCTGCCTCTGTAGGCACGATAGGAGTGGTAATCAATCTCATATTTGTCTAGCCCCACCTATCTTCCCGTTCATTCGGTTTTCCCCAAACCCCGTGTCACCCTTCTTAAGAGGACTTAGTCATTTTCATGAAACAAAACACTTTTCATTTACTCTCCTTCCACAGTTCACCACACATTTGGGACATTCATCGCCTTGTGCATTTCCTTTCTCATTTCAATAATATACAGGAAACATATAACCATATCCACGTCATCATTTGAATGTGTCAAGAATATAAAACACATCTCACCATATAACAACAACAATTAAGAACACTAATGTCAAGATTAACCCCAAAAGAACTTAAAACAACATTCAAATTATTCAGCTTACTGGAAAAGCAGAACAGTTAGATTAAGAAGCACATTTTCCATAATTTTGTATCAAACATGTCCATACAATATAAATGAAAGTTGCAGATAAGATTGTGTTGGATTCACCTATAAATTTTCATGCAGAAATATGAACTGGGTGATTTATGGTAAATTGTTTGGTGAGACCTGTCAAATCTGTTTTTCAGATATATTCTAAGAGCTGTAAAGGTTGCTAATTTAAGACATGTTGCAGTTAGAATTTCAAAAACTATGCACTGAGATGAAGTTGTAGAAAAACTTGTTAACTTTACAACGAGACCAAGAATACAAATTTCTATGTAGTATGCTGGGACTGATCTCTGTTTTGCCAAACCGCGACCAGTCTGGGTAAAAATCAGACGTACTGCAAAGACAGAATTTTTTAACCCCTAATTGCAGTCCGAATTAACAAAAGTTTACTACGTAAAAGTTATAGAAGTCTAGTCTTTATAACAGTCAAATCTTTAGGCCATAAAAGTTTCAGAGCAAACTCAATTCTAGATTGGAAAGACTAAGCAAAACAATCGGTATATGAATCTGTCCAGATTTTCAGCAACATTAAAGTTGGCAACTTTAGCTCAAAATTGCTCACCGCGCACAACTGTGCAAACTCAGAATTGCTCACCGCGCACAACCACGCAAACTCAAAGTTGCTCACCGTACACAATGCCCAATCTCAGAATTGCTCACCGCGCACAACCACCAAAAACTCAGAATTGCTCACCGCACACAACCACTCAAAACTCGGAATTGCTCACTGCACAAAACCACCCAAAACTCAGAATTGCTCACTGCACAAAACCACCCAAATCTCTGAATTGCTCACCGCACAAAACCACCCAAATCTCTGAATTGCTCACTGCACAAAACCACCCAAAACTCAGAATTGCTCACCACACAAAACCACCCAAAACTCAGAATTGTCTTAAGAAGAGTTAAACCACAACAACAACAACAACAACGACAATCATAAGAAAGGATTTTATAAGAACGATGCATGAGTTATCTTTGGTGAATAAAGATGCAAGCTTTCCTTTGAAACTAAGCATGCAACTCTAATACTAGTTGAGGTGGCAATCCTACCTTAGGGGTGATGAGAGACAAGGGGGTAGCCCAAATCCCTATGGCTCCTCCTTCTTCAAGCTCCTCTCCTTCTTCCTTCTCTTCTCTTCTTCTTCTTCTTTCCTTTCTCTTCTCTCTTTTCCTCTTCCTTTAAAATTTTGGTCTAGCTTGGTAATGAGAGGGAGAGGGAGATATTTGTAGAAGAGTTTAGAAAAGAAGGGAATGTGGGAGAAGAGAGTAGAAGAATCAAGAAGGTAATATTTACAAGTTTGTCATCCTCCACAAATATCTCTTCTACTATACACACTGATCCAAACTTAATTACAAGCAAGCCATTACTTCTCACACTCCCCTATTATGCACGCACACTCACCATTAATTACAAGTATGCCACTAACTCTAACCCCTTTCACACTAGGCCTCTACACCAATCATACACACACATTCACCCACATACACATACCATCATACAAACACATTCATACATCACATATCCATGCATCATCACCAACAGGCCCGGTTCTATAGTAAGCCCACTAAGGCATCTGCCTTAGGCCTCCAATTTTGAGAGGCCTCCTATTTTTTTTATTCTTAAGCCTAAAAATATTTCGGCCCATTCTAAAGCCCACATTTAGTTTTGCCTGTCTCAGCTCAAGCCCAATCTCCAAGCCAACGGATAAATCACAAAACTGAGTAGAGATATTTAGGGGAATCTCAAACGGGTAAATCAAAAAACTGAGATATATTTGGGGGAATCTCAAACGGCATGCCCACAAAGTCAAACCCTAGGCCTGGCAAAAGCGAAACGAGGGTCTCGCCTATCTCTCTCGCTCTCGAGTCTCGGCGTCTCGCTCTCGCCTCTCGCTCGACCTCGACGCGCACGCTCTCGCCTCTCGCTCGACCTCGACGCGCGCGCTCTCTCTCAGTCTCTCTCTCTCTCTCTCTCTCCCCGTCTCTCTCAGTCTCTCTCCCTCCGGGCCTCCGGCTGGCGCCTGGCGGCTCACATCACTGATCGCCTCCCATCGCTGATCTTTGCGGTCTCGGACGCCACGGTCGGAGTCTCTCAGACCTTCGTGAGTCGTGACTTCGTCATCGACTCGCGTCACTCGCGGACTCGCCTAAGTGAGTAAGTCGACTCCCATCACTGATCTTTCGCCCTCTCTCTGAGCAGGGCCGGTTCAATATAAGATTGAGCTTCAGGGCATGTAATTGTTTCTGAACTTTTTCAATATACTATCGAGCCATTGTGCAATGTTTTTTTGTTCATATTTGGTAGAATAGATCTGAAATTATGAATTCGTAAGTTGCTACTCCGAATGCTAGGTCCCAGCCACATCCAACTTCAACATGTAGGGATCCAAGAGGAGGAGAAGAGAAGAATAAGGAAGAAAGCAATGTTTTTGGCTCAATGAGAGTTGTCTGCTCAAACTTGTTTAAGAATTTGTTTCATGGTTCAGTTTGTATCACATTCCTGGTTCATGCACTTGCCCAATTTGATTCTCTTCATGCAAGCAGATGAAAAAGCTCATCAAAATAATTTAAGTTCAATGTCACTCCTCTTCTGACGAACTTTTGGCATACATCAAAGAAGTGCTTAGATCAATGAACTTTTATGAGATGCACAATCGCAGGAGGACAAGATAATTTGCAGTAGTTGAGCTAAGCTATACTATATCACCTATCAAATAGAAATCCTAAATAGAAAAATAATTCTATTGATCGCCAATCTTTTGGCTACACATTGCAAGGATAAAAATGCTGTAAACGTTGTAAATTTGTGTGTGTTTAGATGGTTAACATGCAATAATAGAGCACATCTGCACTGTGCAAGGTTTCTACTCAGTGGCACAGGACCTAATAATTATGGAACCATTCAGGAAATAATTACTAATCGTACTTCTATGTAAAGCATGCGTTATATATTAGCTTTCGATACTAATCATACTCTGTTTTTCATTTGCAGTTTAAGAAATACATCGTTCATCAGATTGGCTAGAAAAAGAGGCGGTTGATTCAGACAAGAGACCTCATTCCGATATTTCAGTTCGTATCTTTCTAGACTAAAGCATTTTAAATATTGATTTTTGTGCAACATCGATCATTTTATTATCTATTTATTGTGTTGTGTGTTGTATAAACAATGTCGACTAGAAAATTTGCAAGTTGATATGAAAAACTAAAGAAAAAAAGTTCTTCAATCTCAAAAGGGTGCTCTTGATAAGTTTATTTTTAATAAGCAAAATGAGACTTCTTCTTCAAGAGAATAAATACCAATTGAGGAAGAATTAATAGATAGTGTAGACAATATTATGGGTGAAGATGTAACAATAATGGAAAATACTCCAACATTTAATGAGGAAAATAAAGAGAACACAAAAGAAGATGAGATAAATTTTATGACTGATGAAGATATTTATGACCCTGGTAATTGGAAAAATATTGATGTGAAGTTTAGAGATATATTGATAGAAAGAGGTCATATTCGAGAGTGCAATTTGAATTTTCCTATTGATGAGCGTAATAGACACTTCTCTACTACTTTTTATACTAGAAAATTAGCAAATGGAGAAACATATGATAGAAAATGGCTTGTGTACTCTAAAGTAAATGATAGAGTATATTGTTTTTGTTGCAAGTTGTTCAGTTCAAAATTTTGTGCTAGCCAACTTGTGAATGAAGGAACAAATGATTGGAAAAACCTTAGTGCTAAGCTCAAAACTCATGAAACAAGTCACGAACATATAACTAGCATGAGTAAATGTGTTGATGTAGAGAAGAGATTTAAGAAGAATGAGACAATTGACAAAAACATTCAAGAGAATATCAACAAAGAAAAAGAGCATTGGAAATTGTTAGTGAGGATTATTTCCGTGGTTAAACATCTTGCGAAATGTAATCTTGCATTTCGTGGGACGAATGAGAAGATCTATGAACCTAGTAATGGGAACTTTTTGAGCATTATTGAGATGATTGCAGAATTTGATCCTGTGATGCAAGAGCATGTTAAACGAATACAAAATGGTGAGGTTCATAATCATTATTTGAGTCATGCCTTCCAAAATGAATTGATTGAATTGTTAGCTTCTGAAGTTAAACAAGTAATAAAAAAATTGAAACAATCAAAATATTTTTCTGTTATACTTGATTGTACTCCCGATGCAAGCCATCAAGAACAAATGACTCTTATTGTAAGATGTGTGAATACTTCGGTAAGTCTAATCAAAATTGAGGAGTACTTTTTAGAATTTTTGAAAGTAGATGATACATCTGGAAAAGGTCTTTTTGATGTACTTGTAAATGCTTTGGAAATACATAATCTTGATGTAAGTGACATAAGAGGCCAAGGATATGACAATGGATCTAACATGAAAGGAAAACACCAAGGTGTGCAAAAGAGGCTTCTAGATATAAATCCCAGAGCATTTTATACACCATGTGGTTGTCACAGTCTTAATCTTGTGCTAGGTGATGCGGCTAATTCTTGCACCAGAGCTTTATCTTTTTTTGGTGTGGTGCAACGTATATATTGTCTGTTTTCTTCTTCTACAAAAAGGTGGAAGGTATTGCAAGACAATGTACCTAAGTTTACTGTTAAACAACTATCTAATACTCGGTGGGAAAGTCGAATTGAAAGTGTAAAGGCTATAAAATTCCAAGCTCCGAACATAAGGGATGCTCTTCTTGAATTAGCGAATGTTAGTGATGATGCTAAAACAAAAAGTGAAGCAAATTCTTTAGCCAAATATGAGATAGAAGACTTTGAATTTCTATTGTCTATGAATATTTGGTATGATATATTATTTGCAGTGAATATTGTTAGCAAAAAGTTACAATCTAAAGATATGCAGCTTGACATTGCTATTGATCAATTAAACGGCCTTATTTCTTATTTTGAAAAATATAGGGAGAATGGGTTTGAGTCTGCCATGGATGCTACAAAAGAAATTGCAAAAGAATTAGATGTTGAACCCAAGTTTCGTGAGAAACGTGTGATTCATAGAAAGAAAAGGTTTGATGAAAATAATAATGATGAGGTTAGACTTTCAATTGAAGAATCTTTTCGAATCGAGTTTTTCCTACATATAGTTGATCAAGTTGTTGTTTCAATTAAAACGAGAGTTGAACAATTTGTGGAGTATGAAAAGATATTTGGATTTTTATTTGATTTAGAAAAATGTCCACATGAAAGTATTTTGAAGAGCCGGTGCATAGATCTTGAATTTTTTTTGAAAGTTGGCGAACATTCCGATATTGATGGGTGTGATCTTTTTTCAGAGCTAAGAGTCTTAAAAGAAATTTTACCTACAGAAATTAATACTCCAATTTTGATTTTAGATTATGTCAATAAGACGGATTCTTTTCCTAATACAAGCATTGCATATAGGGTATTGTTGACCGTCCCAGTATCAGTTGCTTCGGCGGAAAGAAGTTTTTCCAAGTTGAAAATACTAAAAACATATTTAAGATCAACCATGACTCAAAATCGGTTAAATGGATTGAGTATTCTTTCTATTGAGAGAGATATACTTGAAAGTATTGAATATAAACCTTTGATAAAAAAATTTGCTTCTCAAAAAGCTAGAAAAATGTTTAAATAAATTGAATAAGATTCAGTTATTTGAATGCTCCTAAAAATTTTGCATTGACACTTAGGCCGCATATTTTGTTCCGCTTTAGGCCTCTTTTATGCTTGAACCGGCCCTGAACCAATCATACATGCACACTACACCCACATTACAAAACACAATATATTACTCATACATAGGCATTCAATAAACATCCATGGGCAACCATGCAAGCAATCAATAAGGATACAATATTAGCATCAATTAAATTAAGAACACTAATATTAAGTCTAATTACTAGGACTACTCCACACAATCATACAATATTACTATACCACTTCATAGTTCACTGCATACGCTATGTGCATGATCAACCACATAAAGCACATGCAAATATGTACTCACTTGCATACAAGCATATACATAATACATAGTACACAGATATACACTCTATTTTCACACAGAAATATAGGCCCTACGTATATGGCACTTTGGGCCATTACATTCTACCCACCTTAAAAATCAAGTCCGTCCTCGGACTTTCCAAACTAAGGGTCAGCATAAGAATGGACAAACTTAGATATTAAGGTCACTATACCCCATGCATACATACACTCCATACACTATAACAAGAGCCGGGCATGCTCGTGTGCATACACTTACACATATATCAAATAGTCATACACATAACTGGGTATACACCTACCCATGCATGGGTACATACCCATACACGTCAATATACAGATCATACCAACATACACGTACATTCAACTATGACACACATAGCATAGGTACATCCAAATACCTATATACATATCAATACACATAGATAGCCATACAAAATATGCTCATCCATACACAGGTGTAAGCGTACCAGCTTACGGCCATACATGTATCATATACTCATCACATATATCAACTTATAACACTAATACCCTTAATACATATCCACACATACATGGGTGGAACTTAAGGATCCACACATGCATCTGCACTCTCTCCACGTGCATATGCCACATATAGTATATAGACACAACACAGTACATCTATATACTATCTGCAACTTAATCAAGTATATACCTCAATTCTACCCACTATTCATAAGTCAACCATGTATTAACACATATACTTCAAATACAATCACACAAACATATAATCATTCATACATATACCATAGTCGTATGCACATGAGTATATCATCTCAATATGCTCGACACGCCATATTCAACACTTATAGAGCTACAGAAGTATAGGTACACATACACACACACATAGATATATACACACGTTCTTACTCAATCAACACTCTAGTGTCTACCCTCAGGGCTCTATACCTCAAGCTTCTAATATCAGGGCTCTATCTTAAAGCAGAACTCCTACCCACCTTAAGACCAAACAACCCTCGGAACACTACATGCACTACCCTTACACAGCCGCAGTGCGGTGACCTGCATGGGCCACCAACTGAAACGTCACGCACCCCAGGATACCCGAAAAATACGAATCCGTCCTAGGCGATCCCAGAGCAGTGAGTGTTACAAAAGAAAATAGAAAAAAAACTCAATCACGTCCACTGCACTCTGCTGGGATAGTACCTGTAATGTTCCCAAAGCATAACCAAACAACCAATAACATAAACACAGAAAGAAACACAGAGAGAAAATGTACAACAACTAAACCCAAAGAAAAGTCTCATTTCTATATATCATCCATCTGTTCATACATCCATCATTATCATATCGTCACTACCCAAACAAAACCCCAAAATACAAACGCTCTTTCCTCTCCCCTTGCCATCCCAACCTAACTCTTCCACAGAACTCTACTGCTCCACCTCACTATCACCAACCGACTCCAACCTCCGAATCTGAAAAGTCAACGGTGTGGCACGTCAAAGCGTGACCCAGTAGGAATACCACACCCCAGCTAGCCCTTACATGAAGTGTTGAAAAAGGTGCACGTGAGCAGGCAGAGTGTATGGCATGGCATGATGTACAAGAGGCAACAAGTACAACATTTATAATAATAAAATAAGGAAACTAGTAACATGGAGCCATCTCACCCATTCATCTCTCACAACATCATTTAGCATTTTCAACCTCATTTCCATGGTTAAGTTATTACGTATTGATGATTTGGAAACCTAAGGAATGAGTCGAATAACGGGGACCGGGCCTCCCCCAGTTGGGGTGGCATTCCTCACCATACCTCACCATAACACTCAAATTCTCAGCACTCAAAAATCTCATTACTCGCCCTACTCTCCGCCTCTGTGGGCACGACAGGAGTAGTAATCAATCTCATATTTGTCCAGCCCCGCCTATCTTTCCGTTCATTCGGTTTCCCCCAAACCCCGTGTCACCCTCCTTTAAGAGGACTTAGTCATTTTCATGAAACATAACACCTTTCATTTACTCTCTTTCCACAGTTCACTACACATTTAGGACATGCATCGCCTTGTGCATTCCCTTTCGCTTTTCACATAATATACAGGAAACATATAACCATATCCACATCATCATTTGCATGTGTCAAGAACATAAAACACATCTCACCATATAATAGCAACAATTAAGAACACTAATGTCAAGATTAACCCCAAAAGAACTTAAAACAACATTCAAATCATTCAGCTTGCTGAAAAAGCAGAATAGTTAGATTAAGAAGCATATTTCTCCATATTTTGTATCAAACATGTCCATACAAAAAAATGAAAGCTGCAGATATGATTGTGCTGGATTCACCTATAAATTTTCATGTAGAAATATGAACTGGGTGATTTATGGTGAATTGTTTGGTGAGACCTATCGAATCTGTTTTTCAGAAATATTCTAAGAGCTGTAAAGGTTGTTAATTTAAGACATGTTGTAGTTAGAATTTTGAAAACTATGCACTGAGATGAAGTTTTAGAAAAACTTGTTAACTTTACAACGAGGCCAAGAATTCAAATTTCTATGTAGTATGCTGGGACTGATCTCTGTTTTGCCAAACCGCGACCAGTCTGGGTAAAAATCAGACGTACTGCAAAGACATAATTTTTTACCCCCAATTGAAGTCTTAATTAACAAAATTTTACAACGTAAAAGTTATAGATAACAGTCTAATCTTTAGGCCATAAAAGTTTTGGAGCAAACTCAATTCTAGATTGGAAAGACTAAGCAAAACAATCAGCATATGAATCTGTCCAGGTTTTCAGCACATTAAAGTTGGCAACTTTAGCTCAAAATTGCTCACCATGCACAACAGCTCAAACTCAGAATTGCTCACCGAACTGCCCAAACTCAGAATTGCTCACAGCGCACAACCACACAAAACTAAGAATTGCTCACCGCACACAACCAACCAAATCTCAGAATTGCTCACTAAACAAAACCACCAAAAACTCAGAATTACTCACCGCACAAAACCACCCAAATCTCATAATTGCTCACCGCACAAAATCACCCAAAACTCAGGATTGCTCACCGCACTAAAACCAACCAAAATTCGGAATTGCTCACCGCACAAAACCACCCAAATCTCAGAATTACTCACCGCACAAAACCACCTAAATCTCAGAATTGCTCACCGCACAAAACCACCAAAAACTCAGAATTGCTCACCGCACAAAACCACCAAAAATTCAGAATTGTCTTAAGAAGAGTTAAAACAACAACAACAACAACAATCATAAGAAAGGATTTTATAAGAACGATGCATGAGTTATCTTGGGTAAATAAAGGTGCAAGCTTTCCTTTGAAACTAACAATGCAACTCTAATACTAGTTGAGGTGGAAATCATACCTTAGGGATGATACGAGACAGGGGGTAGCCCAAATCCCTATGACTACTCATTCTTCCTTCTCTTCTCTTCTTCTTCTTCTTTCCTTTCTCTTCTCTCTTTTCCTCTGCCTTTAAAATTTCGGTCAAGCTTGAAAATGAAAGGGAGAGGGAGATATTTGTAAAAGAGTTTAGAAACGAAGGGAATTTGGGAGAAGAGAGTAAAAGAATCAAGAATGTAATATTTACAAGTTTGCCATCCTCCACAAATATATCTCCCACTATACACACCCACCCAAACTTAATTACAAATAAGCCATTACTTCTCACACTCTCCTATTATGCACACACACTCCCCATTAATTACAAGAATGACACTAACTCTAACTCCTTTCACACTAGGCCTCTACACCAATCCTACATACCCATTCACCCATATACACACACAATCATACAACCGCATTCATATATCACATATCCATGCATCACCTCATCATTCATATATGCACACTATACCCACATTACTAAACACACTATATTACTCATACATAGGCATTCAATAAACATCCATGGGTAACCATGCAAGCAACCAATAAGGATACACTATTAGCTTCAATTAAATTAAGAACACTAATAGTAAGTCTAATTACTAGGACTACTCCACACAATCATACAATATTACTATACCACTTCATAGTTCACTGCACACACTATATGCACGAGTAACCACATAAAGCACATGCAAATATGTACTCACTTGTATACAAGCATATACACAATACATAATACACAGATAAACACTTTATTTTCTCACATAAATATAGGCCATATGTATATGGCACTCTGGGCCATTACATGTTGACAGTCGACTGATCCAATCGTCAGTCGACTGGTCGATATGATAGAAATCAGCTTGGGTTGACAGACAGTCGACTGGTGAGTAATTCACAGTCGCCTGTCGGAGAGATAGTCGACTGTAATTTACACATCATTCGCCTGACAGAGAATCAAAAAATGATGATAAAACAGAGACATTTGAAAATTTGGACCGGCAACTGATGCCCAAATTGCAGTCGCCTGTCATATTGACAGTCGACTGGAAAATGTTCATCAGTCGCATGTGTGAAAAATACAGTCATCTGTAAGGAAAAATAGAGTTGGTCAGTCGACTGTCGAAGGAATGAAAATCGTCTGTCCTGGTCCAAAAATGCACAGTAAGTTTAAAATCTAGAGGATAGAGACAATTCGCCCTAGGACCTATACTCTAACACAAATCTAATCAAGAAATCAATATCAAAATATTATATATTAACGTACAAAAACTCGTAAATCAACCTAAGCAATCGAAATCATCAAAATCTCAAATACATCTCTTAAAACAAATATATGTGAAACATTTACTTTATCAAAACACGAGAAGTCAAAATGATGATATGAGTTCAAGCATGATATAGCATGAAAGTATGAACTCATATAATTCAGATTCATACATAATCCCTAATTCTTCACGCAAACTCACAAATGAATCTTCTTTAAGAGGTTTATTGAAGATGTCGGCGATTTGTTTTTGGGTTTCAATGTACTTTAAGATGATGTCCTTCTTAGCTACAAGATCATTAATAAAGTGGTGTCTCACATCTATCTGTTTGGTACGGAAGTGATGTACCGGATTCTTGGGAAGATAAATTGCACTTTGGTTATCAACAATGATAGAGAAAGTATCACAATTGACACCATAGTCTTTAAGTGTGTGTCTCATCCAAAGAACTTGTGCACATGCAAGATATTCCGCTTCAGCTGTAGAAAATGATACCGAGTTCTGTTTGGAAAACAAAGAAACTAGGGTATTTCATAGAAAATGGCAAGTGTCACTAATACTCTTCCTATCGGATTTGCATCCGACAAAGTCGGCTTCACTATATGAGATTAACTCATATGTGCTAGACTTAGTGTAAAGTAACCCATAATCTAGTGAATGATTGAGGTAACAAAAAATTCGTTTAACCGCAATCAAGTGTGGCTCTTTAGGTCTAGCTTAATATCTAGCACAAAGACATAGGAAAACATAATATCGGGCCTACTATCAGTTAAGTAAAGTAAGCCACCGATCATACTTCGATATAGACGAACGTCTACATCTTTCCCGTTCTCATCCTTGTGTAGATGGGTTGTTTTACTCATGTGATTCTTTTGGTTGAAGACGATTCCATCCCGAATCGCTTGATAAGCCCCGGTGTACTTTGTTTGATGTATGAAAGTCACATCCTTCATTTACCGAATTTGTAGTCCAAGGAAGTAGTTGATCTCACCCATATGACTCATTTCAAATTCATCCTTCATAGCCTTAGAAAATTCTTGGCAAAGATTAAAGTCAGTAGAGCCAAATATTATATCGTCTACATAAACTTGAATTAATAGGATGTCATTTTCATAATCGTTAATGAAAAGATTTGAATCAACTTCATCCATTTTAAAACCTAAATCCAAAAGAAAGATTTTGAGTCGATCATACCAAGCTCTATCAGCTTATATCAACCCATATAGCGCTTTCTTAAGTTTGAAAACATGGTTTGGAAATTTTTCATGAATGAAATCGGATGGTTGAGAAAATTAAACGTCTTCATTAACAATACCATTTCAAAATGCACTTTTAACATCCATTTGAAATAACTTAAAATTTTTATGGGATGCAAAAGATAAAAGCAATCTAATAGCTTCTAATCTAGCTATGGGGGCAAAAGAGTCTTCGAAATCAATACATTCTTCTTGCCGATAGCCTTGAGCTACTAACCTTGCTTTATTCCTTGTGATGACCTCGTTCTCATCTGTCTTGTTCTTGAAAATCCACTTGGTCCCAATCACTTGGTGACCATTTGGAAGATGAACGGGCTCTCAAACATCATTTCTCTCAAATTGCATGGGTTCTTCTTCCATTGCTACTATCCAAGAGCTATCTTCACATGCTTCTCGGATGTTCTTTGGCTCAATGGTAGATACAAATGCGCATTAAGAGAATTCATCAATTCTTGACCTCGTTCGAACACCCACACCAATATCTCCAATAATTTGGTCATGGGGTGGTTACGAACGGTTGGGTAGGCTTTGGGAATTACTGCATCACTTGGAACATCTTCAACAATTTCATTAGTATTGTTAGTCTCAATAATAGAATCATTGATTTTAACATTAATAAGGGAATCACATAAAACATCTACACTATCAACAACAACATGAGAAAAATCAAAATCTTCATAAAACGATACGTGTAGTGATTCCTCGATCGTTGAAGAGGTTTTTTGTATATCCGGTAGGCTTTGCTACGTGTGGAATATCCAACAAAAATTCCTTCATCGGATCTTGGCTCAAATTTATCTAAGTTACCAAAAGTGTTCTTTATAAAACATTTTGAACCAAAAACACGAAAATATTTAACTTGTGTATTTTTATCATAAAATAACTCAAAACAAGTTTTGTTCGTTCGGGGTCTCAGTAGGATCCTATTAAGCACATAACATGCCGTATGCACCGCCTCTGCCCAAAATTGTAGTCCAAGATGACTATCATGGAGCATGGTACATACACACTCAATTAGGGTCCTATTTTTTCTTTCTACAACACCATTTTGTGGTGGTGTGCGAGGAAAAGAAAAATTGTGAGTAATCACGTTGTCATCACAAAACTTTGTGAAAGACTCATTCTCAAATTCTCCTCCATGATCACTACGAATAGTGATAATGGTGGATCCTAAGAAAGTTTGGATCTTCTTTGCAAATATGGTAAACTCTTCAAAAGCTTCATTCTTATTTGTTAAAAATGAAACCCAGGTAAATCTAGAAAAGTCGTTAACGACAACTAATCCATAGCGAGCATTACCTAAAGAGGCGGTTCTAGTTGGCCCAAACAAATCTAGATGAAGTAATTCTAGGGGCCTCTTAGAAGTTATGCCTTCTTTAAGCTTGAAAGATGATTTACTAAGTTTACCTCTTTGACATGAATCATGAAAGTTTTTCTTACTAAAAGTAATTTTCGGAAAACCTTTTACTAGATCATGCTTAGTTAGCGTGTATAAGTGCTTAAAACGAACATGACCAAAACGACATTGCCATAATAGGTGTTCATTGGTATTAGCAACTAAGCAATGTTCTATGGTTTTAGGCAAGTTCATATAATAAATATTTTTATGCATAATACCGGTAAATAAAACATGTGAATCAAAATCTACAATTTTACACATACCCTCTCCAAAGTTAACCTTGTATCCGTTGCCACAAAGTTGATTAGTGGAGATAAGGTTATGACATAAACCACTAACTAAATAAACATTTGTAATAAGTGGTTTGGAAGGATTACCGCTTTGCCTACTCCAATGATGGCTCCCTTTTGATTACCTCCAAAAGTGACCATTGCACCATCCTTGATGCTAATCACTTCGGAGAGCAATGAGGGATCTCCCGTTATGTGTTTAGAGCACCACTATCGAGTATCCATCCGCTCCTTTTAGAGCCAATACGACTTTTATTGCTCTCTTTCTTTTTCTTGGGTATATACATAATATACCATAAGCTCATGGTACCCAATTTTTCTTGGGTTCAATGGGATTCGCCATTTGGAAGCCAAGTCCAAGTGGACTTTCGCTTCCCAACATAATTACCACTATTTATTATATCATTAAAATAGGAATCAACATTAGCATTCCTATCATTTATGTTAGTGTTCTTATGACCCCAAATTGTGTATGTTTTGGGTGTCCTTTTACTAGTTGCATGCACAATTGATTGTTTTCTATGTGGTGTGTGCTTCCTAGGAACATGAGTTCTAGCATGAAGATGGATGTGGATAAGCATTGGACATATATAGGTTGTATGCAAACTTAGAAACATGCATGTTATATGCAACATATGGAGCATGCATAACATGAGGTGGATGTGCATATATGGAAGAATGATGTGTATGAGCATATGAGCGTGTAGGGGCACATGCATGAGTATTTTTCATGTGTGGGTTTGCACGTGTCCGTGGGTGTGGAGCATAAAAAGTGTCATGAGTGTCCACTTGTGAAGTATGAGATTTCCTACGTGGATGAAGATTGGTGTACATATAAGCATGGCCTCTCTTTTGGTTTCCACCCTTAGTGGGTTTCTTGCCAAAAGGAAGAGATTGTGAAGTGGTGGTCTTCTTGGTAGGTTTGCTACCAATAGTGTTTTTGACACCACTTGTGGATGAACCAGAGGATGGCCTCACAAATAATATAGTAACCCACTATAGGAGGTGTGAGAGTTAAATGCGTTTGCTTCCACATAACCAAGTCCAACACGATGTGTAGCCGGAAATTGGTTTGCTAGCAATTCATCCAATTGTCCTTTCCTTTTGTTAAATCTAATAACTCGGGAGGACATGAGCTCGTATTTCTCCTTAAGAGAATAAATATTGGTATCCAATGTGGACACATGTGCTTTGAGCTCGTGCACTTGGGTTTTAAGAGAATCATTCTCAATACCCAATTGTGTGTTTTTTGAAGCTAGATCAATACTATCCTTAGGGTACGTTTGATCTAGTTGAGATTTGAGAGAATTCACTGCATTTCTTAATATGTCATTTTGAGAAACCAAAGAGGCTTTCTTAAGTGTGAGTGTATCAACAATGGTGTCATTGTTGATAATGCATGGCATGGATGGTTTACTAACATTTGATTTCCTTAAACTAGTATATCTAAGCATAAGAGATTAATACTTAGAAAATCGTTCTTCGTTAGCAATACGAAGTTCATCCATTGTTACCTCAGGTTCATCGATGTCGCTATCACTCTCATCGAAGAGTGTATCTTCTCGGGCCATGAAACACATATGGGCACTTTCACCCTTTTCATCCTCAGATTCGCTTGAGAAATGTCTGTTGGAATCATCGAACGTACCGACAAGTCCTTTCTTCTTATCCTTCTTGTATTTGTCGGACTTGTAATACTTTGGAGCTTTACACTTCTATTTGTTTCGAAGCATCAGACAATCCTTCTTGCTGTGTCCTGACAAGTTACACTTAAAACAAATAGATGAAGTGTTGTTAGTGGAATCAAATGTATTCTTGGAGGGAAATTTACTGTTGTGAAAGAAGCGTTGGAAATTCTTCAACATTTGAGCCATTTCCTCCAAGTCCATCTTGTTCTCTGATTCTTCACTATCGGAGGATAAAGAATTAGCCTTTAAAGCTAACGCTTTCTTCTTGGCCTCCGTTGGGTTCATCATCACTCGAATCTTCAATCGGTTCTCCCTTTTTACGTCGTAATACATGTGAGTACCGATGAGATTTACCACAGTGTAGTTCTTCATATCGTTGACCTCCTCAATAGCGAGTACTCTTATTTTCCTTTTGGAGGTCATTCCCATTATTATCTTTCTCACCTTCTCTTGTTGGGTGTAAACTTGTCCAAGAGCTTCGAGTTCATTGATGATGTCGGTGAAACATCCATACATCGTTGCAATGCTCTCATTATCATGCATAAGAAACATATCAAAATTTTGTACAGCAACATATAGTTTAGACAATTTTACCTTATTTGTTCCCTCGTGGGTAACGACTAGATGGTTCCAAATTTGATATGCACTTTTACATGTGCATATCTTGTTGAACTCATCCGGATCCAATACACAATGAAGAACGTTCATTGCCTTGGCGTTGTTCACTTTGGCGGACTTTTCGGAGGGCGTACATTTGTTAAAATCTTCTTCGGAGGGTTCAACGGATTCCTTGTGGAGGGTTCTCTAACGAGAAGCACTCCTAAGAAACGTCTCCATCTGGCATTTCCAATAGCCGAAATTCGTGCCATTGAAACAAAGAGGACGAACCGTTGATTGTCCTTCGAAGACAGTGGACGCACCATCACGTTCGTGATTGTTGTACGAAGTCGGTGGAGGAACGTTGTTGTTGTTGGTGCCATAGCTATAAACCAACACTCTGATACCAATTGTAAGGTCACTGGCTATGAGGAAACACTAGAAGGATGGGTTGAATAGTGTTTATACAATTTAAAATGATAATTACACCAAATTAAATTCCTAACCAACAATTAATGCGGAATGAAAATAAAACCTAAATTGAAACAATGCTAACACAAGGATGTTTCAAGGGTTCGGATCACCCAAGTCAACTTCTGACTTGTTCCCGGTAATCCTACGTCCCTTCCACCTGGATACCACCGGATACTCAAGTTAGAACCCTAACTTGAGGTTTCTTTTAAACCCACTTGGAGCAACCCTACAAAGGAAATCGAATTACACTCGATGGCCTTGACTTCCACAACTTGGGAGCAAGCAAACCACTCTTATAAACCGAGAGTTAATCTAATAACGAAAGTTATGAAATATTGAAATGACAACACTTACAATCACCTATGACTTGAAGAAGAACTTGAAGGAGCAAGTGTGTTGTGTGTTGATGTCTCTCTTGGAAGAGTGGAAAGCCCTTTCTCTTGTCACCACCAATTGCTTTGAAGATATCATTTTGATTTTAGGTTGGAAAGCAAGAGAGTAAAAGATTAGAATTCTAGGGCTTTAGGATTTGAGAGCTTGAGAAGCTTGAAGATGAAAGCTTAGGGTTTCAATAGATGAGTGAGTTAACCTCTCAATGGAACAGTAGAGGCTGCCTTTATAGGTTTCTCACAACCCTCAAACTGAATTCCCAAAAACCCATTTGAAATCTGTGGAGAAAAGCCAACGGATAGAATTTACACAGTCGACAGTCGACTGTTGAACAAAACATAGTCGACTGCTGCACTGTGTCAAATGGTAGGTGAGGATTCAAACGGTAACTTACCACGTGGACAATCGACTGATGAAGAGAAGACATGCGCCTGTAAATCCAACCGGCGACTGTAAATCCTTCTACAGGCGACTGGCCGCAATATGGGTAAGCTGAGAAAATCTCAGAAAGTTTTGGGAAGACACAACAGGCGACTGATGTGGAACACACAGGCACCTGTGCCATGGGCAGGCGACTGTGAAACTAACATCAGCCGACTGTCACAAAACCTGACAGTTTCCAGATAGCAGAGTCTACAGAGAGTTCAAAGACAGACGACTATTGAAGCATTGACAATCGACTGTGCCATTGGACAAGCGACTATAAATACAACATCAGTCGACTGATACTAAAGTGTTAAACATTCTAAAGAGCAGATTCTGCATAGGAATCATGGACATGCGACTGTTGAAGCATTGACAGTCGACTGTGCCTTGGACATGCGACTGTGCCTTGGACAGGCGACTATCAATACAACATCAGTCGACTGTCCAGATGGAAATGAAAGTGATCTTTGGGCTAAAGATAGACATGCGACTGATTAAAAAATCTCAGCCGACTGTCTCTTGGACAGGCGCCTGTAAAATGTATAACAGTCGCCTGAAGGAGTTAAAGCTTAGGAATCCCAAAAATCAACTGATTAAGTATGTGCATAATAGGCGACTGTAGAACAAATCACAGTTGTCTGTTTTGAGACATGCGACTATAAATCGTTCATCAGTCGCCTGTTGAAATCACAACATGCACATGCTTGATAAAACTGAATTGGAGTCTAAGGAAAAGTGATCTAATGATTTCATAGGATATAAATGAAGATGTGTGTGCGTGCTCCAATATGGTTCTACTTCTAAGCTACATACTGGAAGAGAAAGAGAAGATTACATTATGTAGAACTCTCTCTTCTATCCAAAGTATGAACTGGACTCCACTGCACCACCTGCTACCAACTCCAAGTGTCAACACCTGTAAATTCAACGGGGGCACGTCAACACATGTCCCAGTAGGATATCCCAATTCCACATAGTATACCATCTACAGGCATGAGCTACTATGCATGGAATATGAAGTGCAGTACTATAGCATGCAAGGAAAGACATGTGTATATAATGTTAAGGTAAAAGTAGGAAAACGTACCAGCCAAACTGGTGTGTGGCTGCAAAATAGAGTTAGTACTACGAATCATATATAAGGTAAAGGAATTAAAAGTGAATAACAACCAGGCATAGGCCAAGAAGGAACTACACGAAGTGCCAAGAGTCAAGTCACACATATCACAACCAACTGTAACTATCAAGGGACTACGAGAGTCTCAAGCCAGGCTAGTGCCACAAGCATATTAGTAAGCTTATTCAATCAATTAGGAGCTCATTTATCCACTTTGTTATTGGAACACCTGGGTAAACTTTGGATATAAGGACCGGGACTTCATCCCAAGGGTTGGGGTGAAAATGCACTCGGCGCAGTTGACACGGGCACTGTACGACACCAGGCCTCTCAGCTCCCCCGTCCCTGGCAGGAGTGAGGATCTCCACATATCCATCTCCACGACCAAACCACATCATCACAACCGTCAATTCCCCTCCACTCCCGGTGAAGGCGAGTGGGAATGATCACATATCACATCCACAGTCTCCTGGTCCAGACCTCATATCCATCATTTACTCAGCCTTTCCACCTAAAAACCGGGTTTTACTAACTCACCCTCATTAGAGAGGATTAAGACATATCCAATTTTATAATTTAACATCATACGTAACACGTTAGGGGTCATGATGGCATGGTGGACATATCACCTTAGCCGTCCATCATTAAACATAGGGTCATGCACTCACGTGACATGCCCTCTATCACAACACATCATCCATTCACAAGTACAATGTATCCATGCCATTCAAGACTCTAACTTCACCAATTATCAATGTGTCTCAATGCCAACACTAACACATGCACGTTACTCAAATTACCGGATATTGCCTTCATTGTGGCATTTCATCGAACACATGATGGAGTCATTAACATAGCCATTATAACATGAGTAAATCCAAGAGCAATTATCACAATGAACCCTTACATCAAGAAATAACAATGCACATGCATAATAGAGGAAAATTTAACATCAAGTTATAGTTATAGCATCTCTTAAACATTTCAGCTTGCTGGAAATTGTAAACAGTCACCATAATTGACCATATATCATCAGTGTTTATTGAGAATTTTACAATACTTCCTAAATGAAAGTTGTAGATATGGTAGTTTTGGATTTACAGATAAAATTTCATGCAAAAATATGAACTATATGATTTATGGTGAATTAATTGGTGAAGCATGTCAAATCTGTCTTTCAGACAGATTTCAGTGTCTGTATTAAAAGCTAATTTTGGGCATGTTGCAGCCAGAATTTCGAAAAATATGCACTAAGATGAAATTATAGAAAAACTTGTTAAACTTACAACAAGACCAAGAATAGAAAATTCCATAGAATGTGCAGGTACTTTGCTTCATTTTTCTAAACTGTGACTAGTTTGACAGAATTTCAGATATGTTGTAGATATCGAATTTTTACTCCTACTTATTGAATTGAATATATGTCAAATTTTATATGATTTTGGGGTAGGATTTCGTGAACTACATGAATATTTTTTTTCAACTTCTATTTTGATTTAGGTTAAGAGATATGCACGTTTTAACAGAGGTTTAAGTGCTGGAAATTACAGGACAGATCTATGAACACAAAAGCTAAGTTAATTCACAAGAAACATGCATACAAATGAAATACAAGGTGGAATTAGGAATCCTACCTTATGAAATTGATGAATGCTTCTCTTACTTTCCTCCTTCTCTTTCTCCTTCTTCCTCCTCTTCATCTCCTTTCTTTTCTCTTTCTCTTCGCCTTAGGTTTTCATCTTCCTCCTCTTTCTTCCTCCTCTTTCTTTCTCTTTCTCTTTCTTTTTTTTGTGTGCCCTAGAATTTCGGCTATGTCATGGGGGAGGGGAGAGGCATGGCCCAGGAGGGGGAGAAGATGAGAAGAGTGTAGAAGAAAAATGAAAAGAAAGGGAAGGAAAGGATAAGAACGAGTAAAAGAAAGAAAACCTAGAATTTTCTTAAGATAAATCTCTCCATCATCATCCTAGATCATCATGACAAACATAAAATGACCAAAGTGCACTTGCCTAAATGCCCCTCAACTTTCAAGTAATTACAAGTTTGCCACTACTAAAGACACTACACTTTTTTCTTTACACACAACGCTCCAAATGACCAATCTACCCCTCACCTTTCTCAGAATTTACGAACTTGCCATGATCCTAACCCCTTTCACACTAAACCCCTCTTCACAACTCATGTCTAAGAAATTACAAGAATGCCCCTCTTCCCTTATACACACCACACACTACCATGCATACTGACACTTACACACGTGCACTACACGTGCATCACATGTGCACTACACGTGCATCACACGTGCATACAGACAATACATAATCCATACCATTCATATATCAGTTCATATCCGTATAATCCAAAACAAGGCATGACATCCGACCCGCCTTAAATCAAAGTCCGTCCTCGGACTTTCTAGGGCAAGGGAAGGTCTCGCCAAGGGTCAATGGGTCTAGGGGTCTTTGTACCCACAGAACACAACCGATACTATGCCAAAGACCACCCACATAGAGATACACATTTACACATATTCCACCCATGTATATAGTTATACACATGCATAATAACAGCTACGAGGTACTACACCAACCACACTCATGCATATACATTCACATAGTCGCAAACATACCATGCCATCTATCTAATCATATTTATGCACCAAGGTGTGCTCACATCACGTGTGCACAATATATGTGTACATATATGACAGAATGTGCAAGTATTCACCGGTTACTATCACTTATTAAATACCAAGTATTATTACATCATTACGATATATTAGCGTAAACATATCAGAATACATTAGGCACATGTAGGATGCACATATATATACTTATAGGCACACACTCAGACATAACAATTTCACTCCGTATCAAGCATGTACCACAGATACTTTCTACGAACCATCTAGGGGCGCACATACAAGCACTATGTGTACACACTACATGTATATGAATATGGGGCAAGAGTCAAGGACATCAAGGCCATATAACACACTCAGACTTACATAATACACACATGAGTTCACATATGTATTTGCACAGACGTTTATATACGTAGCCATATATATACACATATATCCACATGTACACTACTTCTATTATCACATGTGAGTGTACGACATCACACTAGAACCATATTACAATACATAGGGCACATATGAATATAACATGCATACATATATGTCTGCATCCATATATGGATACAACAGTATGAAGTTATAGTCACATGGTGTCGATACACACTGGATCACAGTCACTATGGCACAGTCACAGTGTCTCACCAAGGATCACTGGGTAGAATGATCTTACCACCCAAAAACACAAAATACATACATCATACTTATATGCATTATATGATTCATGGTTATTCATATACATCTGTGCCACATACACGTCATAGATACATTCTGATAGCTATCTAACGAAACACACAGTCACTATGTGTGCCTACTACATATATACAACATGGGACATGAGCCAAGGACATCTAGGCTCATACCTAACTTACTGGAATAGGCATGACACGCACACACATATACATACAAGTTTCAATATATATAATTCTACAAATGCCCAATAACAGCCACATGGTTCTATAGCATTCATATCTATGCATATTTAATCATACTCAAGCACCAGCATGCGCATATGTCGTATGTACACAGTATAGGTGCACAAAAGACATACATATCACAAATTAGACTGGCATTAGATGGCCACTGACACCAAACAAGAACGACACACACACACACACACACACACACACACACACACACACACAGAGAGAGAGAGAGAGAGAGAGAGAGAGAGAGAGAGAGAGAGAGAGAGAGATCACATACACATTCCACTATCCATCTTATGGCACAAATAGAGCACTATGTGCATTCAGTGCACATATAAATATATGCCTTGCACCGAGGCATATGGACACACATGCAAACATACACATGCTAACACAGATAACACGCGCATGAATATATATATATATATATATATATATATATATATATATATATATATATATATATATAGGGAAATGTGCCTAAGAATGACCTCGGGTAGAGATACCTGAGCACACCCCCGCTGTTCGGGGGTTGTGAGTATTTTTTTTTTTTGAAATTTTTTTTGCAGTAGGTAGATATACTTGTTATGTATCTCCCCACAAAATTTCAGCTCGATCCGACACCATTTGAGCCTCCGTTCATCGATTTCAAAAACGTTGCGCAAAACTGTCCAAATTCTGGACAGTTTTGCGCAACGTTTTTGAAATCGATGAACGGAGGCTCAAACGGTGTCAGATCGAGCTGAAATTTTGTGTGGAGATACATAACAAGTATATCTACCTACTGAAAAAAAAAATTCAAAAAAAAAATACTCACAAACCCCAAACAGCGGGGGTGTGCTCAGGTATCTCTACCCGAGGTCATTCTTAGGTACATTTTTTGCTATATATATATATATATATATAACCAAGTAACAAATATAGGTATAACATGCTAATAAGCTCATATACCACATCCAATACGTGCTATATGGCCTACACACAGGTAAGGCCTAAACATACAAGCATAAGTAATAAATAGATAGGCATGTACACATACAGACCTTCAACCAAATATACATGCACACGTACAATCATGTGTCACAAATGCACACATAGACATACGTACTCATCTTCAAGAATCATATACATACACATGTATACAGACACCCATAAGGCATTTACAAACAAAACCGACATACACATACACATTATATATATATATATATATATATATATATATATATATATATATATATATATATATATATATATATATATATATATATATATATATATATATATATATATATATATATCTCGGTACACTTATATAACTCATTATTGACACATCCGTCTATCACCATAGACGTACACACCCATGTACCACTTATAATCAGTACGCATATCTAAACAAGAACCCTCAACCATGCCATCACACTCACATCCTAGTAGGGAAACAGCCTCATTCCCCACACCAATACCAAGTACAACATGACTATACCCACTATTCATCAGTAATCGGTATCAATAAGATATTAATATGCCTTACACATAAGATCAATACCACATATGCATATACTCACCTAGCACCTCATATAATCATTCAACCATATATGACAATATGTCTCTCCATAATCAATCAATATTCCAGCAAATAGTTACATTACTAACGACATTATATATCTCGTATACCCACGTCTACAGAAGTGGGATACAAGGGGCCATACATGGATCCACAGGCTCTATACATAGCTAAACACCACACACATCTTAACATATATACACGCATATACATTTAATAGATTATACTTTACATTAAGTATCCATGCACATATCCTTAACATAGCTTGCACATGAATATATGATCACTCCATATTTTACACTTTTTTCCCGCATGTTTGCATGCCATTTAGATCGTCCAAATCATGCTTTTCATGATATATCGACGATATTGCGATACTTTTCACGATTTGTTGTTTTTGTCGTATTTCAGGTGATTTGGAGCGATTTGGAGTGATCCCGAGATACGCCTACTTCAGAGTGTCACCAACAACCTCCCCGAGGGGTATTTTGCCATTGGAGAGGAGCGGAAGAAGAAAGAACGTCACAGGAGCGACGAGGAGGCAAAAACAAGCTGTTGGGGCATTTTTGGTGTCTCACTCGGCCGAGTGAAGGAGTCACTCGGCCGACCAGAAGACCCCGCTCGGCCGGCCAGATCGGACACGCATCATATGTGCACTCGGCCGAGCATCGGAAGCCACATCGACCGAGTGACGAGACTCCGTCCGCCCGAGTGGCATTCAGACGATGCCCATCCAAAAGAGCCGACTTACTGTTTTTCGTCTGCCTGAGCTTCAGAAGACCCACTCGGCCGAGTGGAAAATGCTGACCGCCCGAGTGTATAGAAGCCATCGGCCGAGTGACTACAACTCACTCGGCCGAGCGACCCCCGAAGAGAAGACCCCCGAAGACCCAGACTTACTGGAAATTTTCAAGGTTTCTTACTCGGCCGAGCGACTTTTGTCACTCGGCCGAGTGAGCCGCGCTGCCTGTAGCGTAAATTGCGATTTTCAGGCTGCGCAGGAGCATTTTTGTCACAGTTTTTTTGGACGATTTTGGGGGGTATTTAACCCCAGTTTTTGACCTAGGTTAGAGAGCTCTTTCCTTTACTTTTTGCAGCTTTTTAGATTAAACTTTTTAGCTTTAGATTATTGTGATTGGAGAGGAGAGAAAAGATTATTTTTTGTTGGATTCTTGGAGAACTCTATTGGTTTGTCTCTCTCTCCTTTAAAAATACTATTTTTATTGCTTATTTGAATATTGTGATGAATTCTCTTGTTAATTCCATTGATTAATTTTGTATTTGTGATATGAATTGTGAGTAGTCCTTACGTCTTGGGGCATGGGGATGAACCCTACGAGCCCAATTTCTGATTTGTGATGATTTGGTAGAAATATTGCTAGAATTGCTATTAGGGTTAGTTTGGGATAGATTTACTACGGATAGCTAGGTGTTCATATCGATTGGAATTGGCAAGAGATTGGATCCCAATTCGATAGGAAACCCTAGAAATCCGAATTGGGTTGAAATTGAGTTTCCGTAGTATCGGTTTGCAAGAGATTGGACCGATACTAGGGTTCTCGGTTGCAATTCCATGCCGATACCCGTTTGCAAGAGATTGGACGGGTAGGAACTATCCCAACCTAGGTCGCGGACCGAGTTTGCACGAGAGTGGGCTTGGGACGCGATTGAACGATGATGTTGATCCTAATGCTAGCTTGCCTAGGCTAGGGTTTGCAAGAGATTGGACCCAACCCTAGGTTAGCTATAGACCGGCAACAACGCGAGAGCGTGAGCTAGGTTCTACATTCAGTTGCAACTAGTTCATCCGAAATTCTACCCTAGCAATTGAGACGCCAATGAATTACATTGACGAGATACGGTGAGTAGCGGGGATTCCCCATTCCCCAGGCGTCTTTTATTTGATTTTATATCTCTACACTTTGTCTGACGATTGTGACAGGATCGCCAAAAGGCAAATTCCATCTTTTCTGTTCCTATAGCCAGGTTGTTAGGAGAAGACACCATCATTCGTCCTCCCTGTGTTCGATAACCCGCTCGCCGCTACACCGTGCGCTTGCGGTAAAACTACAACCGTCGCTCCAGGACGTGTATCCGGGGCGCGATCAAGTTTTTGGCGCCGTTGCCGGGGAGGCCATTTTGACGGTGTTCGGCATCGACAACCCGGTTATTTTTTTTTCTTTCGTTACTTTCTTCTACATCCTGTTCTAACTCTGTTTGCAGCCCTATTTGCATACTCTCCCCGTATTTTGCATAAGATCTTAACAGGGAGAATGGAGGATGCAATGTCAACAACGGAACTCAGTCAGGGAGATTATGACTCCTTCACAGACCTCCTTAAGGAGCTTGTCGATGAGGTCCACGCCACAGGAGCATTTGCTATCGATATCAAGGACCCCGACGAACAAATGTTTGCTAGTTTTGTGATGGATCAAGTCTCCCCGGATGGGACTATCGGGGGCAATGTCAGAGTTGATGTGATAGACGACAAGCTATACTTCGAAGATGGCAGAGCAAGTGTCGAATAGCACTGTACTCCAGAATCTTTCGAGCAAACCGGTGTTCAGGGCGTTACACTCTATGACACTCACTCCTGCTTTTATGAATCGTCTGATGTGTTTCTTGACTCCAGGAATGAACCAGAGCAGAGTGAAGGTTTTGACGATGCTAGCACAGAATCGGAGAGCGCCTATTTCGATGCATCGTCCTCACTAAGTAGTGAGTCTGAGTCTTCAGATGAGAGCACGCCGCCTGAACATGAGCTAAACTCGGATGACAAGGAGGAAGCCAAACTCATGCGAGCTGATGAAGAAGAAGGAGCGGCACCTCTTGAGGTAGAACTTAAACAATTACCACCGAATCTAAGGTATGCCTTTTTGGGTAATAAATTAACTTTTCCGGTGATAGTCAACTCCCACCTCACGCAAGATCACCTTGAAAAACTCCTAGACGTTCTTAGGAGCCACAAAGATGTCCTTGGATACACTATCTCTGATCTGAAAGGGATAAGCCCTAGGCTTTGCACACATAGGATCCATTTGGAGGATACCTACGCCACCTCCATAGAGCCTCAAAGGCGGTTAAACCCGAATATGAAGGAGGTGGTTAAAAAGGAAATCCTAAAATTGCTCGACGCCGGTATTATTTATCCTATCTCTGACAGTAGATGGGTTAGCCCTGTTCACGTCGTCCCCAAGAAAGGGGGGATGACAGTTATAAAAAATGATAAAGGAGAGCTCATTTCTACACGCACCGTCACGGGATGGCGAATGTGTATTGATTATAGGAAACTAAATAAAGCTACCCAAAAGGACCATTACCCATTGCCCTTCATTGATCAAATGCTTGAACGCCTAGCTAAACATAAATACTTTTGTCATCTAGATGGGTATTCGGGATTCTTCCAAATCCCTTTGCACGAAGATGACCAAGAAAAGACCACTTTTACTTGTCCCTATGGTACCTATGCCTACCGTAGGATGCCGTTTGGTCTTTGTAATGCTCCCGCCACCTTTCAGAGGTGTATGACATCCATATTTTCCGATTACATTGAAAATATTATGGAAGTCTTTATGGACGATTTTTCTGTTTATGGAAGCGAGTTTGACTCTTGTTTGGCCAATCTTACTAAAGTCCTTAAAAGGTGCCAACAAAACAATCTCACTCTAAATTGGGAGAAGTGTCACTTCATGGTCACGGAAGGTATAGTTCTCGGGCACCTTGTCTCTTCGAGAGGAATTGAGGTAGATAAAGCAAAGATTGAGGTAATCGAGAAACTCCCTCCTCCTATTAATGTCAAGGGCATTATAGGCTTTCTTGGTCATAAGGGGTTTTACCGCCGCTTCATCAAGGATTTCGCCTCGATTGCCCGACCACTTACTTCCTTGCTCGCTAAAGATACTCCTTTTATTTTTTCAGGGGAATGCTTGCAAGCCTTCAATACCTTGAAAGAAGCACTAGTTTCCGCGCCTATCATACAACCACCGGATTGGAGCCTTCCCTTTGAGCTAATGTGTGATGCTAGCGACCAAGCCATTGGAGCGGTATTGGGACAAAGGAAAGACAAGAAGCTTCATGCGATATTCTACGCGAGCAAGACATTGGATGACGCGCAGAAAAACTATACAACTACCGAAAAAGAGCTTCTAGCGGTCGTCTATTCCATCGAGAAGTTTCGCTCCTACCTCCTTGGTTCCAAGGTGATTGTCCACACTGACCATGCGACGTTGAAGTATCTTTTAAACAAGAAGGAGGCCAAACCTCGGTTGATTAGGTGGATACTCTTGTTGCAAGAATTCGATTTGGAGATCAGAGATAAGAAAGGTACGGACAATGTCGTGGCGGATCATTTGTCTAGGCTCATTCGTGACAAGGAGGATGAGAGTTTACCTATCGACGACACATTCGTGGATGAGAGGCTGTACGCCGTAAGGACCGGAGAAGTACCTTGGTACGCGGACTTCGTCAATTACTTGGCTTGTGGAATTAAACCGCATGGGATGCCCACGCACCAAAAGAGGAGATTTTTGCATGAGGTCCGTAGCTATTTTTGGGAAGATCCATACCTCTTCAAGATATGCAAAGATAGCGTTATTCGGAGGTGTGTTTCTAAAGAGGAGGCAACGTCTATCATTTTACATTGCCATGGTCTGCCATGCGGGGGACATCATGCCGCCTCTAAAACAACCGCTAAGATTTTGCAGAGCGGATTCTTCTGGCCAACAATGTTTAGAGACACCCACGACTTTGTAAAAGGGTGCGATAGATGTCAACGGACCGGGAATATCTCCAAACGCAATGAGATTCCAATGAGGCCCATCCAAGAAATTGAGCTTTTTGATTGTTGGGGAGTAGACTTCATGGGACCATTTCCGTCGAGCAATGGTAACAAATACATCCTATTGGCCGTTGACTATGTCTCCAAATGGGTGGAAGCAATCGCCACCCCTACTAATGATGCAAGGGTCGTCTCTAAGTTCTTCAAGCAAAATATCTTCCCATGCTTCGGAGTGCCTCGTACCTTGATAAGCGACGGGGGGAGCCATTTCATAGAAAACAAGTTTGAAGCCATGCTGAAGAAGTACGGGATAAACCATAGAGTTGGCATGGCATATCACCCCCAGACAAGCGGCCAAGTGGAAGTCTCAAATAGAGAGATCAAGCAAATTCTTGAGAAGACCGTGGATCGATCTAGAAAGGATTGGTCAATGAAGCTAAACGATGCTCTATGGGCATATCGCACGGCCTTTCGCACTCCCATCGGCACCACACCGTTCCGACTTGTCTATGGGAAGGCTTGCCACTTGCCGGTAGAGTTAGAACACCGCGCATATTGGGCCATCAAGACCCTTAATTATGACTACAAGAGTGCGGCGGTGAGGCGACTCCTGGACATCAACGAGCTTGATGAGATAAGAAGAGACGCCTACGAGAGCTCAAGAATTTACAAGGAAAGGACCAAGATTCTCCACGATGCCCGCATAACCGTCACAGACTTCAAAGTAGGAGACAAGGTCTTGCTCTATAATTCCCGGCTCCGACTATTTCCCGGTAAGTTGAGGTCACGTTGGTCCGGACCTTTCACCATCAAGCACATACAACCGGGAGGGGCCTTCGAGTTGGAAAGCAAGGACGGAGCCACATTCAAGGTAAATGGTCAGAGGCTCAAGCATTATTCCAAGGGAGTCCCGATGGGAGAAATCAATAGAATATATCTACTTAAGGGACGGCCGGATGATCTTTCATGCCTCCCTGACGAGGTTATTGAGGAGGCGATCCCCCATTCGATCGGCGCTCTATTCAATGAAGATTTCGAGGAAGGGCCGGATTTGGACCAAGAAGGGACGATAAATGAATCCCCCGACTTCTCCACTGAAATTGACGAAGGCGACGCTGATGTCGCAAGGATTCGAGAGCTTTGCAAGCTCTCAAAATTGAAGTCTCCGAAGAAATCCCCGCCGATGTGGAAATCGGTGTCACCGGTAAAGCCGAGGCCCGGAGAAAGCTCTAGCTTGGGGGAGCCACCCCCCAACACTACCCGAGGCAAAGGAGCACCGAGGAAGGACGCCCCGCCACAACATCAAAATTTAAGCGTTCTCCCCGGAAAATTTGACGGGTGCATCTCCTATGCACCAAATATCCCGCATTAATTGAAAATCAAAGGGGGTCGAGCTCACGACCTTAAACGAGCGCTTGTCGGGAGGCAACCCGATAGTTATCGCTTTATTTTTACTTTTTCTTTATTTTTGTTTTAGAAATTATTAGTGTTTTGAGTCGTTCGACCAAAAATTTTGTGATAACGGGTCCTATTTTTCTTGACAGGAGAGGAGATAGGGAAATCCATCATGAGGAGGATGAACGAGGCGACGAGGAGCGCTCCAGGAAGGCGCTCGATGCTTAGGAGGAAGATGAAATCGACTGGAGGAAGAAATGTTGGATATGGAAGACGTTAGTACACCCTTGTAGGGGATGTACGAGGGAATACGGACCTCGAACGTCGCGTACACGAGGTCGTGTGCAAAGGGAATATGTTCCCTTGCGGAGAGGATCTCTAGAATGATGGGAAAGTCGCATTATATGTGCATAAGTGCATGCGACATATGGCTAATAAAGGGGTAATATCTTAAGCTTATGTTGTACCATGCATATGGTACAACTTAAGCTTATAATATGCCATGTACGATGGTACACCTTAGTTAAATTGTTCCAAAGGAACAATTACTCCTAAAATAACTACCTTGGGGGCTATAAATAAGACCCGAGGGTTAGACATTTTACTTACACTTTTGCATGGCATTCTTGCATGCATTTCATTCTAGCGAAGCTCTGCCGAAATCCTTCCCCTCTCTTTATCCAAGTTCTTAATCTAAAAGTATAGATTTAAATTGTGGATTTAGTAGCCTTACTCCGTTCGTGAGAAGACTCGATCCGTCATGGCGAATCCGAAGGTGAAGTTCTGTGACTACCGTGCCGCATACGCAAGCGTAAGTCTCAACTTCATTTATCGATCCTAACTCTGTTTTGGCAGGATCCCACATTGGTATCAGAGCCATACGGGTTCGCCCCGGTCAAACCGCCGCCCCGTCGAAACTGTGAACGAGTCGTTGTCTTTTTCACGAATGGGTATCCTACCATTACGGATATAGTAGGAACGCTTCGTGACGGAGAGAACGCAGCGGTTGTTCTTTTCACGTTAGGGTCTCCTATCATTACGGATATGGTAGGAACTCTCCGTGACGGGAAGAACCGACCGTTCACGTAGTATGTTATTTTTCATTTTTGGCACACGGCCATTAGAAAATAACCACTTTCTCGACGAACGGGTGCTTCATCGACGAACGTGTGCTTCATCGAGGAAGAAGGTGTTGGTTATTCCCATCGAGGAAGATGAATTTTAGTGCATGTGCACCATGGCCAAATGGGCTATGAAGGCCATGCACCCCCTCCCCATGCGGAGGGGGTTGGCTACGGCCAATAACCACCGCGGCAACCCCCACCGGCGGGGGTGTGCGGCCACTCCACACAAGGGGAGGCCGGCCATGGCCAAAGGGCCATGGCCGGCCAAGGCAAAAATGGCCTTGGCCATGACCGGCCATGGCCGGCCATGGCCAGGCCGGCAGTGGCCGGCCCCGGCCAAGGCCAGGGGCCGGCAGTGGCTGGCCTCAGCCAAGGCCAGGGGCCGGCCTGGCCGGCCCTGGCAGAGGCCAGGGCCAGCGCCCTGGCCACTGCCAGGGCTTGGCCGGCCCTGGCAGAGGCCAGGGCCTGCCGGCCGGCATGGCCGGCCTTGGCCTCGGCCAGGGCCTCTGGCCGGTCAGGGCAGAGGCCCTGGCCGGCCCTTGGCCAGCCTCGGCCAGGGCAGAGGCCCTGGCCGGAGTAATTTCAGACCATTATCATTGGTCGACCAATTCGGGTGTTTTGGTCGACCAATTCGGCAAAAGGCCTTGGTCGAACATGAACGTGCCGACTAGTCCATACGGGGCCAAACGACAGTCATCTGCATCAAAATTCTCTCATACGGGGGGAAACGCCTGGATCCATACGGGAGCCGGCGACGATAGTTTGCAGAAAAATCCCCAAAAGGGGGATCCGACCTTGGCACGGCTACGGCTCATTCCCGACAAATGGTCAGGAAGTGCCGAATATTTCACTAGTATCATAAGGGTACTAAGTTGAAATATACATATTTTTTTTTGAAAAATACGTTTTCATACGTTTTGAAAAATACGTTTTCAAAAACGCTTTTTCCGCTGCGAAGTACTATAAAAGTACTAACATTTGATAAAGTGAGGGAGAAATATTGAAAGTTACTCTAGATGGTGATTGGAAACATAGTGACCTTTCCGATTCTAGAGTAACATCTTCAATATTTTTCGAAAGTAACTTATCAAATTATGAATATCATTCCAAGTGGGAGTTGATTTTAGAACTATCCATATGGGATATTCTATTATCATTTCAAGTGGGAATTATATCTGAAAAATACGTTTTCAAACTCGTTTTCCGCTGCTAGTACTATAAGAGTACTATTGTTTGATAAGTGATGGGGGAATATTGAAGGTTGTTCTAGATGGTGATTGGAATCGTAGAGACCTTTTCGATTCTAGAACAACATCTTCAATATTTTTCGAAAGTAACTTATCAAATATAATATAATTCCAAGTGGGATTTGAATTTTTTAGAACTATCCAAATGGGATATTCTATTATCATTTCAAGTGGGAGTTATATTTTAAGAATTTTTATGCAATGTTTTGATCAAAAACTTCGGTTTTGTGTCTTTTGCAGCATTTTAAAAGTAAAATGTCTTCCGCTTCAAAGAATATCGTCGCTGAGTTAAACAGAGGTGAAAAACTCAACGGCGATAATTACAATCTTTGGTCTATTAAGATACAATACGTTTTAGAGGAGCAAGAAGTGCTCGAAACTCTAAAGAACGTAATGATTGAACCCGAGTTGGGCACTACGGCCCAACACAGACGAGACAAGGAAGCTTTTGATGCTTGGTCTCGGAAGAATAAGATAGCGCGCATTACGTTATTAAGCAGTATGGCTGATGACATAATGCGCATCTTCCGGGAGCATGACTTAGCCATGGACATATGGTCCAAGCTTGAGGAGAAGTTTGGTGGCACATCGGTGTCCAAACTTCGAGCCTTGACTATAAGATTTGATTCATATAAGAAACGTCCAGATCATTCCATGGGGAAACATCTGCGACATATGGCGAATCTAATCTCAGACTTAAAGGATGCAGGTCATGTGCTCACAGATGAGCAACAAATCCAAGCAGTCATACGTTCCCTACCAAATGGGTGGGATCAGATGAAGATGCATCTCACTCATAATGAGAGCATCAAGACCTTCAACGATGTTTCCAAGCACCTCGAATTAGAGGAAGAGCGGCTTGCGGCTGCCAAGCCAAGTGCAGAAGTGCACATGGTTGCTAGTTCCTCACACGGGGGAAAGAAACGTAAAGATCGTTCGAAGTCTTCTAATAAACGTAATAAGCAACCTGAGTCTACCAAGGAACCCAAACATAAGGGTGGGCACGAGAAATGGCACAAGAAGAAAGACTTGAAAAGGATCAAGTGCTTCAAGTGCAACAAGCTCGGTCACTATGCTCGTTCGTGTACGAGTGGAAGTGACGTGGTAACTTGTAATACTAGTTACATATGTGTTTCTAGTTCACTATTTCTTGTGGAATCTAATCCATTTTGGGATAATTGATTCAGGTACCACCGACCACATAACAAGGGACAGACGGTCCTTCGTGGAGTATCACCGGATACCCCAAGGAATGAAGTGGATCAATGTAGGAAACAACACACGTGTTGAAGTGAAAGGCGTTGGGACTCGCAAGCTAGTGTTGGACAACAGCCACACTCTCCTACTTCATGATGTTCTCTTCATTCCATATATTCAAAGGAATATTAAAACTGTGGTCAATTTAATGGGTCTTGGTTATAGTTGGTTCCTTCATGATTATAATATGGACCTATTTTGTAATAATTCCTTTATTGGTACTGGGTTTGTATTTCAAAGGATTTATTGTAATAAGTACAATGTATGGTTCCTCATGTAATGAAAATTTCCTTGTGACAAATTCTTTGACTAATGAGTCTAATATAATTTGTTGGCACACAAGGCTTGGTCATATTGGACCAACGCGTATGGATAGATTTGCCAAACGTGGCCTTCTATCCAATGTTACAAAGGTTGAAATGTCGACCTGCGAACATTGCCTTGTGGGGAAATCTTGTCGCAAGCCGTTTGGAACCGGCACAAGGGCCGAGGTTCCATTACAGCTTATCCATTCGGACATATGTGGTCTGATGAATGTCAAGACAAGCCGCGGAAAGTCCTATTTCATCACTTTTATTGATGATTTCATCCGATTCGGACATATCTATTTGATATCCCACAAAAGTGAAGCTTTGGCTTGCTTTAAAAACTATATGAGTTTAGTGAAGAATCAATTAGATCGCAAGATTAAGGTCTTGCGAACCGATAGGGGCGGTGAATATCAGTCAACAAGTTTTAAGGAACTTTGTGATGAAAAAGGCATGGTACATCAGGTAACTATGCCTTATACTCCTCAACAAAACGGTGTTGCAGAAAGGAGAAATAGGACTTTAATGGAAATGGTCCGTTCAATGATGGCGCAAGCTAACTTGCCAATCACCTTTTGGGGTGATGCATTATTGACGGCCGTTTTCATTTTAAACCGCGTACCCTCGAAATCAGTTAGCTCCACTCCTTATGAGTTGTGGAACCAAAGGTCTCCTGACTTAAACATTTTTGAAACCTTGGGGTTGTGCATTCTACGCACATATTTCCTCCCATAAATATGGCAAACTTGGGCCAAGGGGAAGGAAATGTATCTTTAAACGATACGCAGAAAACTCCAAAGGTTATGTTTTTGTTAGTCAGGAAGACAATGGTGGGCTAATTGAGTTTGAGTCGAGGGATGTCACTTTCTTGGAAAACGAGTTTCCAAGACAGGGCGAGATAAGTCAGGACTTATCTGTATTTGAGATTTATGATCAAGAAGGATTACCTCATTCGAGTGGGAGAATTCTTGGTGAAAACGAAAATACGTTTCAACCTTCACCAATGGATTATACGAATGACAATTATCCTATTCCATACGGGAATAATGACCCAAGTGGGAGCAATTCTAACGACATTTCAAGTGGGAGTGATATTAGAATTGATCTAACTTCGAGTCAACAAGGACTTGAAGAATCTCAAATACGACGTATTAGTCATACAAGGTTGGCTCCTCTAAGATTTGAGGTTGAAATTTTCCGCAAACCTTTATGACTTTACTACAAGAAGATGACGAGCCTGCTACTTTCAAACAGGCCATATCTTGCCCTGCGAAAGACAAATGGATGGAAGCGATGCAAGAGGAGTTAGAATCCATGAAAGTTAACCAAGTCTGGGACTTAGTTGACTTACCCAGAGGACGTAGAGCTATTGGGAACAAATGGGTTCTCAAGATCAAGCATAAGGCTGATGGCTCTATTGACAGATATAAAGCTCGCCTTGTCGCGAAAGGTTTTACACAACAGGAAGGGATAGACTACGAAGAGACCTTCTCACCTGTTGTTCGTTTTACCTCAATTCGCCTGATTCTGGCAATGGTAGCTTGCTTAGACCTCGAATTACATCAAATGGATGTAAAGACTGCCTTTCTCAATGGAGAATTGGACGAGGAGATCTATATGGAACAACCAACAGGGTTTGTAAAAGAAGAAAACGAACATAAGGTTTGTAAACTTCATAAGTCCATATATGATCTTAAACAATCCTCGAGGCAATGGTATATACGATTTCATAAAGTTATCAAATGGTTTTACCATGCTTGATGAAGATAACTGAGTATATATCAAAAGGATTAAAAGCAAGTATATTATCATGTCTCTATATGTAGATGACATTTTAATAAGCCAGAAATGACAAGGGCTTTGTGATGAGTATCAAGGCTTGGCTTTCATCGGTATTTGAGATGAAAGGCATATGAAAAGCCGCATATATCCTTGGAGTTAAGACTTCAAATCGTTAGAAGAAACTTCTTTCTCTTTCACAGGAGACTTATATAAAGAAGGTTCTAGAACGATTTAATATGCAGGACTGCAAGTCCATTGATATTCATATAAGCATATGCGATAATTTATATCTGGAATCATGTCCAAAGAACCAAAAGGATAAAGAAATTATGGAAAAAAGTTCCATATTCCAGTGCAGTTGATAGTCTTATGTACGCTATGGTGTGTACGAGACCTGACATCTGTTTTTGCCGTTGGAAATGGTAAGCTGTTACCAATCCAATCCAGGGCAAGTACACTGGAAAGCGGTTAAGAGGATAATGTGTCTTGTAAGATCAAACACATTGATATCCGATACGAATTTGCAAAAGACTATGATAAAACCAAGAAGGTAGACATAAGGTACATATCTACGCATGAGATGATAGAGGATCCGCTTACGAAAGCGATCCCCAGAAATGTGTTTTATAAACACTTATCATCCCAAGGATTGCGTAAGAGCTGAGTTGTACCAATATATATTCCCATGTCTGAGAAAGATCAAATTTAATAAAAGAATAAGTTCTTTTTCAAACATTGCATATGAATTTCTTAAGAAATGTTTGTGTACATTTTTTGAAATCTCAGCTGAATTCTAGTATGTCGGACAGATTGAGGTTGGCTCTCACACATGAGCAACCGCCTTATTCTATCAGACGGATGGAATAGAGATGAGACCTGTTTGAAGTCAAAATCATCAGACGGATGATTTAAGAGTCATGACTTAAACAAAATGGTCGCATGAAAGATCTGCATCATATGGATGCTTACAAAAGATCTAAGAGGATTTTTTGAAATCCTATCTGTCTAAATGCGGGATGTGAGTCCAAAGGATTATTTGAGTAGAATAAGGGACTCAAAGTCAGACATTGTGGTGTCTGATCATCATCCTTACAACATCATTGAGACATACACTCCCTAGGAAAGGAGCGATGTTGTAATACGTGTTCATACCACGTATGCATTACGACCATTGAGTTAGTAGCAATAGTGTTTGCTATTATGTGAGACTCAAAGGCCATATGGGCCTTAACTCTTACCCTCAAGGACTCCAATTGGTTCCTTTAGATTTGACGAGATGATCGCTATCTTAGCGTGTTACTAATGGGCTATGATAATTCGGCTCGGCGGGGCACGTTAGAAAAGCGAATCAAGTCAAGATCAGAAGGTTCGCAAGAAGAGGAAGATTGATTTCATATTCACATTTGGACTTTAATGATTCAAAGCTGGCCAGCCAATTGTGATCCAGATGGGATTCAATTGTTGAATATAAAGTATAAGAAGTGTGAAGAAATAATCTAGGGTAAAGCATGCGTTGAACTACTCAACTTTGCACCTTCGAGGTCGTTGTGTATCTCTAACAAGTGCACAACAACAGACTCTACGCGCATGACGGTCGCACTGTCTATTTCTAGGTATGATAGATGAAAGAACTAAGAGAAAGACGTTCTCTTACAATCCCCTCAAGTGTGAGTGGGAGATGTTGGATATGGAAGACGTTAGTACACCCTTGTAGGGGATGTACGAGGGAATACGGACCTCGAACGCCGCGTACACGAGGTCATGTGCAAAGGGAATATGTTCCCTTGCGGAGAGGATCTCTAGAATGATGGGAAAGTCGCATTATATGTGCATAAGTGCATGCGACATATGGCTAATAAAGGGGTAATATCTTAAGCTTATGTTGTACCATGCATATGGTACAACTTAAGCTTATAATATGCCATGTACGATGGTACACCTTAGTTAAATTGTTCCAAAAGAACAATTACTCCTAAAATAACTACCTTGGGGGCTATAAATAAGACCCAAGGGTTAGCCATTTTACTTACACTTTTGCATGGCATTCTTGCATGCATTTCATTCTAGCGAAGCTCTGCCGAAATCCTTCCTCTCTCTTTATCCAAGTTCTTAATCTAAAAGTAGAGATTTAGATTGTGGATTTAGTAGCCTTACTCCGTTCGTGAGAAGACTCGATCCGTCGTGGCGAATCCGAAGGTGAAGTTCTGTGACTACCGTGCCGCATACGCAAGCGTAAGTCTTAACTTCATTTATCGATCCTAACTCTGTTTTGGCAGGATCCCACAAGAAAAACAGAGTTTAGAGCCCAAACGAAGACAAACAGCAGAGAACAGGGTTCACTCGGCCGAGTATACTAGTCACTCGGCCGAGCACACAAGTTCGTCCGCCCGAGCGGCCCACGAATGAGGGAAGTTTGCTGTACCCAACTCTTTGTTTCTTTTCTTGATTTCAGAATAATTGCCACTCGGCCGAGTATATATATTCACTCGGCCGAGTAAAACTGATACACTCCTAGGGCGAGTCTTGCCGAGTAGCTTGAGCCACTCGGCCGAATGGACTTACTCCACTCGGCCAAGGGTGGCAAGGCCACTCGGCCGAGTCATTAGCGGGGGGAAATTTTCCAATATTTTCCGTTGAGTTCACTCGGCCGAGCGACTTAGTCACTCGGCCGAGTCGTAACTTTTTCTATAAAAGGGGGCGGGGGGCGCGTTTTTCGAAACGACCAAAACCCAGAATCGCCCGACCCCTCATCTCCCTCGCCCGCTGCCCTCGCTCACTCGCCCAACCACACACCCCGCGCCGGCGCTCGGCCACCCAACTCCGGCCGACCGTCGCCGCCCCTCGCCCGAGTCGCCGCCGGCGGTCACCTCGCCGGCCGAGCTCCAGTAACCCAATTTTTCGCCTATTTCACCTCTTTTGTGTATTTTTTGATGATCCATGTGTCTAACGAACCCCAAACCCAAATTAAATTCAATTTCTATTTATCCTACCCCTACCCCCCATACGTTTTGAATATTACACGCTAATCTCTTTGTTTTATGCGCAGGTAAATTTGGGGAGCTTAGGGGAGCCCAGGGGAGCTTCCGGGGATTGTTTTGGGCTACGTAGAGGCGTCTTCTTCGCACGCTTCCATTACTTTGCTCTCGCGGCGTGTCGCGGTATACTCTTTCCTTTATTTTACGCACGCCGCATTTTTCACATATTTGGTGAGCACCGGGGGGCCATATGCCGCCCCAGACACGGCCGAGGTCGAGGAGAGCTTCCGCCAAGCGGAAGCAGTCGGATAATGCCGGCCCCTCCCACGAGGTGGAGGACTCTCCTCCGCCTACTCCCCCACACCCCGTTCACCGAGCACAGCCTGCAGGCCCCGCACACCCCGCACAGCCTGCAGAGCCCGCACAGCCCATTCACCCCGCACAGCCACCCCCTGCCGTCCCACAGCCACCACCACCGGCACCGCTTGTCGGGCCGCTCGGGATTACGTTCCGAGACGACGCACACCGCGTCGTCTTCGAGCGCATTTCTCAGCGCTCGATCGTACCCTCCAGGTTCGCACACCTTGCAGACCTAGGACGCCTGGGGTACTTGAGGGGATGCTCACGTTGTATGACAATGTGGGCTGGCGAGATTTCTTCCAGGTGTCGACGGACACGTTTCTCCGTCCGACACTTGAGGTCCTTAGTTCTATCGCCCGGACCGACGAGGGATGCTCGTTTAGGTTCATGGACTGGGAGTGCCAGGTCACTCTCGGTATGATGAGAGCATTCTTCTCGTGGCCCGATGTCCCTGGGGCCGACCGTGGTTACGCCCCCACTCACATTCCCCCACCTTCGTTCGATTCCGGCGCCTTCTGGGCCCGGATCACGGGTCTACCTGCCGCCTTTGACCCTAGTAGGGCCAAGGCCTCGGCCATCGTTCATCCCTGCCTCCGCATAGCTCAGCGCCTTATGGCGACTATCTTTTTGGCGAGGTATGAGCCTGGGACGATGTCCACGCCAGAGCTTTATATGCTCTATGCGATGACGCGTCCCAGAGTTCTAGCTAGGGACATTGATGAGTTGGTCCCCGCCGTCGTGATTGATATCGCGAGCTGGTTCTTGGACCGCATCATCATATCGGTGGGCGCTCACTCACCGATATGCTGCAGCGGTCTGATCACGCTGCTCACCTTGATGACCGGCGAGGACCTACCGACCGATTTGCGTCGTTCTCCGGGCCCCACTTCACTGTCCATAGATGTTATGGCCCGGATGAAGATGCTTCGTCCGCACGGTGAGCGACACTGGGTCTGGCTGCATGGCCCCTACGGTGCCGATTACATGATTCTTCCGAGCCCAGCTCGGACACAGATTGCACCGGCCCAGGTGGACTGGCTCCCGGCGATGGATCTTCTGATCCCCGCCGCATACGTGCTCGAGGCCGAGGAGGCCGAGCAGGCCCATGCTGCCCACGCAGCCCACGCTGCACCCGCTGACCCAGCTATGCCCGTTGACCCCGTGGCCCCTCAGCCTGTCCCTGCACCTTCTGCCGCTCCTGACACTTCTGTCTCCACTTCTGCCAGTGTCGGGAGCACACTTGCTGAGCCCACCACCACCACGCCTGCTGCCACCACTGACCCTGCCGCTACCTCCACGCTCACCACCACCACCACCACTCCTGCTGGCCCTCTGTCCGTTGAGCCCCTTTGCTCTGCACTTCCCGAGCGCCCGCCGACCTTTGTTGAGAGTGGAAAGCCCTCTTTTGCTGCGGTCGTGGAGACCACGGCTAGCATGATCTCCGCTGGGATTTCGCCTATCGGACCACACACTGCCCGGTAGTCACTTCTGTCCCCACCACTGCCGTACTTTCTGAGAGTGTGGTGATGTCTGTCTTCACTTCTGTGTCACCTACCTCTCTGGCCGCCTCGTCGCCACTCTTACACTCCACTTCCGCTGCTGTTGCTTCCACTTCACGCCTGCCCGTGTCCCAGCCTCGCCCTGAGGCTAGGCCCACTCTTGTGAGCACAGCACCCTACCTCCACATGCCTGCTGAGCCCATCACCTACGCCACCCGAGTACGCCAGCCTCGTCCTGCACTGCACCGACAGGTGCGTCCATCTGCACCACCTCCCCCCGACACTGTACTCCTGAGCATTCGTGCTCTTGAGGGGGCGGTGAGTGCCCTCAGAGGCGACCTTAGGACCATGTCTGTCACCGTCACCACCATGGCCAGCCGTTTCGACCTTCTCCCAGGCATTCACTATTGCCTCACGCAGATTCTCGACCGGCTCCCTCGCGTGCCCACACCCACACCCACACCCACACCCAGCCTGCTCCCACACCCACACCCACACCCTCTCAGCAGTCTGTTCCCCTACCACCTCCTCCTCCGCCTCAGGACGGAGACGGCGCAGCCCCACCTTCCTAGGCACCCTTGATGCCATTGTTCTTTTTGCAGTCGTGCTGTCCGTCTCTGCTGGGTCATGACGCTTTTGCCAACCCCCCCTCCCCTCCTTGTTCTGGATTCACATTTTGATCATCTATTTATATATCATTTTTGGGAGAGAGGGAGAGTTTTTGGTGTCACACTTTTATATCGTATTCACTCCAATATCTGCATGCATCATGTCCGCATCATTATTTTCATTTCGTTATTTTTTTATTTTTAATTTCTTTTCTTTTTCATCATGCATGCATCCTCACCTTCCCCTCACTTTACACGTCTCTCGGTGTGCCACACTTCGCACATTGAGGACACTGTGCACTTTAGCTTGGGGGAGTGAGTTCTCACGTTCTTTTCGATTTACCATCTTTATTTTTAGTTTTTTCACGCCATTTTCCGCATTTGCACTCATCTTCATCACTTTTTCTTCTTTTTACCATGCATCACGTTTTTCTTATTCTGTCTGTGTGTTGCATTGTAATTAGTTTCATTCTCACTTTATCTTTATTTCTTTTTCATCTCATGCTAGAGATGACTTTTCTGTGATGATGATCACGTGGCGTTAGCTTTCTCTATATATGCATGCTATATTTGTCATGTCTTAGACTTTATTTCTGATATCATATGCTATGATTTGCCTTGCATTTAGAGATAGTAACCCACACTTTTTCCGCATGAAAATGGATGAAATTTTATTATTAGCTGAGTCTGAATATTCATATGTATGCTATCGCAGAAAACACACCAAGATTCACGCATTGAATGCTTATATCTGGAGTACCGTTTTCTTTTCATATATCACTTCTATATGCATGATTTGTACATTTCACTTCAGGATGATTGAATGATGTTAGCTAGATGAATCTGGATTAGTTAGCTTTTTTGTGATCGAAACTGAGTAGATTAGATTACCCTGCTGAAGTTGTCGTGCACGTCCTATAGAGTGAACTGAGAGACGTATTTATTTCTTTCTCCACATATCTTGAACATCATTTCTCTATTTTAAAATCATTGGTGAATCTCCCCTTAGCGATTCTAATATATGGCATTTCCCCCGCTATTAATTCCTAGCTCCAAATTTCCTAAAACCAAAGAAAGAAAAAGAAAAATTCTTGTATATCCTTATTTCTCTTTGATTTGGGATCGTTGTGTATATATGCTAATTGAAAAAAAAAGAAAAAAAAAGAACATCAATAAAAGATCTCATCTCATGTTCTCTCTTTCTTTCCCTCTTTCTGTTTTTATTTTTATCACTTTTGGAGCTTTATAGAAATGGGGATGTAAATATTTTTTTTATGCCACCACGCTTATAGATAAGCTTGGGGGAGAGAATCCAATGATGTGTGAGAGAGTGACTACTTGACGTTGCACGACAACCTAGGCTAAGTAATATTCTATACTCGGTGAGATTATTTTTAGCTTCACGAAACCCAGAAATCTATGCCTAGCACTCATTTCATGAAATCCATGCTTTTCTATTCTTTCTATTCTATTGTGTGATATTCTTATACTCATCATAGAAAGCATTCAATTGAAAAGTGTGTGATCTGCGATATTGTATACCGCTTTAAATGATTCAGCCGATGTTAATTCTAAAATTATTCTGTTTTTCATGATATATCAATATTCTTGGGTTTTCTATTTCTATTTGCACCATTATACTATGATATCGAAATAAAATTCTTTGACATGTGTTTTTACATTCGGTGCATGCTATATGATTGAGCAAAACCCACGTCCTGAGAAAATGATCTAGCAGCTTCACTCTTCGCTTTCTTCTATCTTCTTCATTTTTTTCGTTTTCCATTTTTCCGCCGTTTTCGTTTTCGAAATCCACCGGGTTCGCCTTTTACTTATCTTCCTCGAGGACGAGTAAGAGGTAAGCTTGGGGGATTTTGATCACTCCATATTTTACACTTTTTTCCCGCATGTTTGCATGCCATTTAGATCGCCCAAATCATGCTTTTCACGATATATCGATGATATTGCGATACTTTTCACGATTTGTTGTTTTTGTCGTATTTCAGGTGATTTGGAGCGATTTGGAGTGATCCCGAGATACGCCTACTTCAGAGTGTCACCAACAACCTCCCCGAGGGGTATTTTGCCATTGGAGAGGAGCGGAAGAAGAAAGAACGTCGCAGGAGCGACGATGAGGCAAAAACAAGCTGTTGGGGCATTTTTGGTGTCTCACTCGGCCGAGTGAAGGAGTCACTTGGCCGACCAGAAGACCCCGCTCGGCCGGCCAGATCGGACACGCATCATATGTGCACTCGGCCGAGCATCGGAAGCCACATCGGCCGAGTGACGAGACTCCGTCCGCCCGAGTGGCATTCAGACGACGCCCATCCAAAAGAGCCGACTTACTGTTTTTCGTCTGCCTGAGCTTCAGAAGACCCACTCGGCCGAGTGGAAAATGCCAACCGCCCGAGTGTATAGAAGCCATCGGCCGAGTGACTACAACTCACTCGGCCGAGCGACCCCCGAAGAGAAGACCCCCGAAGACCCAGACTTACTGGAAATTTTCAGGGTTTCTTATTCGGCCGAGCGACTTTTGTCACTCGGCCGAGTGAGCCGCACTGCCTGTAGCGTAAATTGCGATTTTCAGGCTGCGCAGGGGCATTTTGGTCACAGTTTTTTGGACGATTTTGGGGGGTATTTAACCCCAGTTTTTGACCTAGGTTAGAGAGCTCTTTCCTTTACTTTTTGCAGCTTTTTAGATTAAACTTTTTAGCTTTAGATTATTGTGATTGGAGAGGAGAGAAAAGATTATTTTTTGTTGGATTCTTGGAGAACTCTATTGGTTTGTCTCTCTCTCCTTTAAAAATACTATTTTTATTGCTTATTTGAATATTGTGATGAATTCTCTTGTTAATTCCATTGATTAATTTTGTATTTGTGATATGAATTGTGAGTAGTCCTTACGTCTTGGGGCGTGGGGATGAACCCTACGAGCCCAATTTCTGATTTGTGATGATTTGGTAGAAATATTGCTAGAATTGCTATTAGGGTTAGTTTGGGATCGATTTACTATGGATAGCTAGGTGTTCATATCGATTGGAATTGGCAAGAGATTGGATCCCAATTCGATAGGAAACCCTAGAAATCCGAATTGGGTTGAAATTGAGTTTCCGTAGTATCGGTTTGCAAGAGATTGGACCGATACTAGGGTTCTCGGTTGCAATTCCATGCCGATACCCGTTTGCAAGAGATTGGACGGGTAGGAACTATCCCAACCTAGGTCGCGGACCGAGTTTGCACGAGAGTGGGCTCGGGACGCGATTGAACGATGATGTTGATCCTAATGCTAGCTTGCCTAGGCTAGGGTTTGCAAGAGATTGGACCCAACCCTAGGTTAGCTATAGACCGGCAACAGCGCGAGAGCGTGAGCTAGGTTCTACATTCAGTTGCAACTAGTTCATCCGAAATTCTACCCTAGCAATTGAGACGCCAATGAATTACATTGACGAGATACGGTGAGTAGCGGGGATTCCCCATTCCCTAGGCGTCTTTTATTTGATTTTATATCTCTACACTTTGTCTGACAATTGTGACAGGATCGCCAAAAGGCAAATTCCATCTTTTCTGTTCCTATAGCCAGGTTGTTAGGAGAAGACACCATCATTCGTCCTCCCTATGTTCGATAACCCGCTCGCCGCTACACCGTGCGCTTGCGATAAAACTACACGGTCGCTCTTTTTGGGTTACATTCCGAAGCGATCAATATACCATATGTCACACACACAAGGCCGTCATACAACTTCACAGGTCAATAGCCATACCATACTAGTATGCATATACAGATCTCGAACCAAGAATCTAGAACGATCCCAGATAACTCTATTCTTCGAGCTCTTAGCATTAGGGCTTTGTTCTAAGGATAGACGCTACCCACCTTAAGACTTAATTCCTATCTCTAGGAACATCACTCGTACCGTACCACCCTTACGCAGCCGCAGTGCGGTGACCTGCATGGGCCACCAAAAATACAACGCCCCGCTCCACAGGATACCCGGGAAGTTCGAATCCGTCCCAGTAGATCCCAGTAGGAGCGAGTGTTACGAAGGAAATACAAAAATACGAGCAGGCCATTGTGCACTGCTGGGATAGCACCTATAATGTTCCCAATCACAGACAACAAATAACCAAAGAACAACACAGAATAACAACAACACCAACCAGAGTACAACACAAAAGTACATCGTCCACATGTACATACTGCAGTAACTGATACACCATCTCGGTTCTACCCCACAAGTAAACCCCAAGTACAACAACTCTCTATCTCATCTCCTCACCCTACTCCACACTCTCAACTCTGCAACTGGACTCCACTGCACCACCTGCTACCAACTCCAAGTGTCAACACATGTAAAGTCAACGGGGGCATGTTAACGCGTGTCCCAGTAGGATATCCCAATTCCACGTCGTATACCATCTACAGGCATGAGCTACTATGCATTGAATATGAAGTGCAGTACTATAGCATGCAAGGAAAGACATGTGTATATAATGTTAAGGTAAAAGTAGGAAAACATACCAGCCAAACTGGTGTGTGGCTGCAAAATAGAGTTAGTACTACGAATCATATATAAGGTAAAGGAATTAAAAGTGAATAACAACCAGGCATAGCCCACGAAGGAACTACACGAGGTGCCAAGAGTCAAGTCACCCATATCACAACCAACTGTAACTATCAAGGGACTACGAGAGTCTCAAGCCAGGCTAGTGCCACAAGCATATTAGTAAGCTTATTCAATCAATTAGGAGCTCATTTTTGGAACACCTGGGTAAACTTTGGATATAAGGACCGGGACTTCATCCAAAGGGTTGGGGTGAAAATGCACTTGGCACAGTTGACACGGGCACTGTACGACACCAGGCCTCTCAGCTCTACCGTCCTTGGTAGGAGTGAGGATCTCCACATATCCATCTCCACGACCAAACCACATCATCACAACCGCCAATTCCCCTCCACTCCCGGTGAAGGCGAGTGGGAATGATCACATATCACATCCACAGTCTCCAGGTCCAGACCTCATATCCATCATTTACTCATCCTTTCCACCTAAAACCCGGGTTTTACTAACTCACCCTCATTAGAGAGGATTAAGACATATCCAATTTTATAATTTAACATCATACATAACACGTTAGGGGTCATGATGGCATGGTGGACATATCACCTTAGCCGTCCATCATTAAACATAGGGTCATGCACTCACGTGACATGCCATATATCACAATGATTGAACCGGAGGATGCGCAAAGGCACGCCTTCCACTCACAAGCGTAGGAGCGTCAATGCAATAAATTTATAAATAACCGGTGAGTACCGGGTCGGATCACAGGGACAAGTCGTTCTATATTCACAAAATTGATCGATAAAGAAAGAAAATAGCGTGAAACAACCACATCAACTAACGATGGAAAAGTGTGGGAAAACGTGCGGTGAATCTAACATCCTATCCTAAGTGGGTAGAGTTAGAGAACCAAATGTGGATTTAGGATAGCAAGACGAGAAAGCATGTGTTGTGGGTTCACTAAGATTGGTGTTAATCAAGCGCTAATTACCCGCATATAACTCAATTGATCATCCGGCTAAGGAAACTCAATCGAAAAATTTAGCATTTAAGAACACAATTATTAGCAATAGGGATGGATATATCATCATAACATTAATCACATTTAAACATGGTCTCTTCCCATAGAGTGCCCACTTGGGTCTTAAGCCAATTAAAATGTGCCCTAATAATCACCCAACATTAGCCTGAAAGTAAGCAAGAGGCAATTAGAACTATAATTAACAACCAATCTAGATGAATCACAACCCAAGCCAATCAACACTACTCAATCATACCAAACAAGATAAGAGCCATAACAAATTCATCACAAGTTTAATACAAAGAGAGAAATGCAAAATACACAAGGGAAAGGAGAGATTTCACCCAAGATCTCTCTAAGATTAAACCTCTCTATCTCTTGAGCACCTACACCAAGCTTCCATCATTCTCCCATGGCCTCCAAGCTTCCCAAATTTAGCAAGAAAAATGAACTAGGGCTGAAAAACAGCCCAAAATCGGGGTAAAACCTCTTCACAGCGTTTCGGGTCTGCAAAAAGGAGCAATCAGGTCGAAAAATCGTACCCAAACCCACAAGAAAACGCTACAAAGGTCACTTCTCAGCCATTGCGGGTTGGGCGCATGGGCGCCCGACCCGCGGGCGCTCCAACGCCCGTAAATAGGCTGCGGGCACGCGTAGCGCTCGTGCCCGCTGGGCGTTGGCTGTCTTCGTTTTTTTAAATTAAACGGCACAACGGCCTGGTCCAAGAGCGGGCCGTGGAAATGGGCATGCAGGCCTTTTAATATTTTTTTATTTTTCTTTTTTAACTAAACAGAATTGTGTTTCTTGCTTCCAAAATCCACGAAAAATAGCTCGAAGCTCCCAAATATTCTGGAAAAATTCCAGAAAATCCAGAAAAATTTCAGGAGTACCTAAAAAATAAGGGGAGCAAAAATTAGTCCATAAAAATCACATATTATGCATAAAATAGGAATATGCTTTAATAATTCACGATATCACAAATACGCGCGTATCAGCCAAAAAAATTAACATGAAATACACATAAAATGCCCAGAAGGGGGAATATGCAATTTATATCTCGAATCACACAACACATCATCCATTCACAAGTACAATGTATCCATGCCATTCAAGCCTCTAATTTCACCAATTCTCAATGTGGCTCAAGGCCAACACTAACACATGCACGTTACTCAAATTACCGGATATTGCCTTCATTGAGGCATTTCATCGAACACATGATGGAGTCATTAACATAGCCATTATAACATGAGTAAATCCAAGAGAAATTATCACAATGAACCCCTACTTCAAGCAATAACAATGCACATGCATAATAAAGGAAAATTTAACATCAAGTCATAGTTATAACATCTCTTAAATATTTCAGCTTGCTGGAAATTGTAAACAGTCACCACAGTTGACCATATATCATCAGTATTTATTGAGGATTTTACAATACTTCCTAAATGAAAGTTGTAGATATGATAGTTTTGGATTCACAGATAAAATTTCATGCAAAAATATGAAGTATATGATTTATGGTGAATTAATTGGTGAAATCTATCAAATCTGTTTTTCAGACAGATTTCAGTGTCTGTATTAAAAGCTAATTTTGGTCATGTTGCAGCCAGAATTTTGAAAAATATACACTGAGATGAAATTGTAGAAAAACTTGTTAACCTTACAACAAGACTAAGAACAGAAAATTCCATAGAGTGTGCAGGTACTTAGCTTCATTTTTCTAAACGGTGACCAGTTTGACAGAATTTTTGACATGTTGTAGATATCGAATTTTTACTCCTACTTATTAAATTGAACATATGTCAAATTTTATATGATTTTGGGGTAGGATTTCGTGAACTACATGAATATTTTTTTTCAACTTCTATTTTGATCTGGATTAAGAGATATGCACGTTTTAACAGAGGTTTAAGCTGCTGGAAATTCCAGGACAGATCTATGAACACAAAAGCTAAGTTAATTCACAAGAAACATGCAAGCAAATGAAATACAAGGTGGAATTGGGAACCCTACCTTACGAAATTGATGAAGGCTTCTCTTACTTTCATCCTCCTCTTTCTCCTTCCTCCTCTTCATCTCCTTCCCTTTCTCTTTCTCTTCTCATTAGGTTTTCCTCTTCCTCCTCTTTCTTTCTCTTCTTTCTTTCTCTTTCTCTTTCTTTTTTTGTGTGCCCTAGAATTTCGGTCATGCATGGGGGAGGGGAGAGGCATGGCCCAGGAGGGGGAGAAGATGAGAAGAGTGTTGAAGAAAAATGAAAAGAAAGTGAAGGAAAGGATAAGAATGAGTAAAAGAAAGAAAACCTAGAATTTTCTTAAGAAAAATCTCCCCATCCTCATCCTAGATCATCATGACAAACATAAAATGACCAAAGTGCCCTTGCCTAAATGCCCTCAACTTTCAAGTAATTACAAGTTTGCCACTTGTAACGACTGGTTTTCGTGTAATTGGATTATTTATATTATAATATGTGCTTGGTGGATTTTCTCCTTGGATGTGTGGTTTTCGTCGCCATAGCTTTCACTTTCGATCGTTTCGTCGTGATTTTCTATCTTCTTCCTTCGCTCGTCGATTTCGGAGTAATTCATTCGTGACGAGCTTCAATTCGCTCATATCTTAGAGTTAGAGTGATCTTAGAAGCCATAGGAATCTTCCCGAAGTTCTGCGATTCGAATCGGCACTTTTAGTGCATCTTAGTTGGTTCGAGAAGGGGAACCGACCGACTAGATTGAGATCTAGTCGGTCGGCAACTCTACTCAAACCGACTAGTTCCTTGGATTAATTTTACCTAAGTTACTGTATCTGTTTAGTCGGTCTAAGTTCATCTTCCGACCGACTAGTTTTCAAACTAGTCGGTTAAGTTTTGTACTCAGACCGACTAATTCCTAGTCCTTCTGTACAGCCGAGTTACTGTTCATTCTTAGTCGGTCTAAGAACGTTCATCGACCGACTAGATGCTAAACTAGTCGGTCAGTATTTGTTCATGGACCGACTAACTCTAAATCCTATTTTCGTTCAGAAGTTACTGTTTGCACTTAGTCGGTCTGCGTTGGTCGACCGACCGACTAGTTGTCAAACTAGTCGGTCAGTGGTTTCTCTTTGACCGACTAGTCTGTGTTAAAACCCTAATTTCTGGGCAGCCGCCAGCCCAACCTATTTATACCCCTCCCAAACGTTTCTTCTTCCTCCCTCACGACCTAAAACCCTAAAATCGCCCCCATTGAGCCCCCATCTTCCTCCAAGCTTCAATCCTTCATTCCAAGCCCTAGATTCATCATCTAAACCCTCCATCCACTCTTTCCACCTCTCATCTTCCCCAAATCTCCACCAAATCCCCAAAATCCCCCAAAACCCTAATTCTCCAAACTTCTCCAATCTTTCCCAGATCTGTTCCTAGGGTTCCCCGGAGTGTTTCTTCCGCCTCCTCTCGGTAAGAAATCGATCTACCGTTGTTTTCATAACCTATTTATATTTTTATGAAACCCTAATAAAATTTCATGTTGTTTGATGTTTGTTTCCCCATAACAGCGATTTCCCCGTAGATTAGCATCCGTGAGACGAAGTGGTCGTCATCCCCGGTGCTAGGCAAGTGAAACTTGCCACTTAGGGTTTAGGCCATGTTTTAGGCCACTTACCTTGCTTTAGCGTAAAAGAGACTAAACGGTGAAAGGATAGCCGTTTAGACGCCATTGACCTAGCTTGACAACGAAGCTTGGTCCGTCACCCTCATCATGCTTGTATGTCACGTTTACTTTAAATTAACGGTACGCGAATATGTTCATGTCATTGCATTTTGCCTGTCACGTTTAAATTCGATTAACGGTACGCTAATATCTGTTCCTGGCATCGCATAGCGATTATTTATTGTGATTGCGTAGCACACGCTACAATGCTATTATTTTCCTGGCTTGTGTTCCAGAAGCGAGCCCTGTAGTTGGAAACCCCAACGCTCGACACATATGGGTGGGGTAATAGATAAGCGGACTGAGCCCCGAGTTGGCCTGATCCGCCACTCCGGCCAGCAGGTGGACTCTCTAGTGCACAAGTGTTTATTAGTGATAGAGATAAGCGGCCTGAGCCACGAGCTGGCCAGCAGGTGGACTCTCTATGCACTAAGTGATAATCGTGATAAGTGATTAATAGTGATACGAGATAAGCGGACTGAGCCCCGAGTTGGCCTGATCCGCCACTCCGGCCAGCAGGTGGACTCTCTATGCACTAAGTGATTAACAGTGATAATCGTGATAAGTGATAAACAGTGATAAGTGAATAGTGATTAGTGAATTGGTAGCTTTGGCTACATCGTGCGTGCTTGCCTCTCTTTTAAACTGTTGCATCATACTTAACTGCCATGTCATTGCTTAGTATTATAAGTGCTAGGTTGCTAGTTACTTTCAGTTTCCTTGCACAAGTCTTTCCAGACTTGCTGACATGTGCCCCTCTCTCTTTTGGGTGTCACATGTTAGACCCAGAGCCAGAGCTTTGTTGCAGGGGATATGGTGTTGCTGATGCTGATGTTTGCTGTGGTGGTGAGTGGACACCAGGGGCCTGTCTTGAAGACCGCTCGTGTTCACTTCTTTGTTTAGGTTTGCTGTTAGTCGTTGGTGCGTGGCACCCTTGTATGTATGTTATTCTTTGTTGGTCATGTTTGGGCCTTAGATCCCTTTTTCTTTTAGCCTGGTGGCTTTTCTGCGATATTGTAATTTGTTTATGGACATTTGGAGATTCAATGAAATGTCGTCTCAATTCCTTATTATCATTGTTGTTTCGTTTCGCTTTGCAAGGACTTGCCATAATAAGTGATTTTTATACGCTTATCAGACTTGGAGCTTCACGGCTTTAAGTCTGTGCGGACCTTCTCACGTCTCGCCTCCACATTTTGGGAAGCGGGGCGTGACAGGTTTTAGTGGTGGCCCATGCAGGTCCATTTGCAAATGCGAACTATCGGAACAACAATAATAATTATAGAATGTCCATTAAATGAATTAGAACATCCAAGTTATAAGCCTTGAGTCTAGTTTTTAGCGTTCCTATGCCTTAAGTAGCTGGTAGACGTGTTAGGGCATCTGTCTCAGCTTAGTAGGAAACCCATTAGATCTGGACCCTAGCTAGACTTAGATAGACGTCTGTGCTTGCTAGTTAGGAATCCTTGATTGTTAGTTAGATTCCATGCTAGTGATCTCTTTGATAGTCTTAAGAGTTACCTTAGTGGTTCCTGTCTAGCCCTGACCATGATAGACTCCTAGGATTTCCTTGGCCTCTCGCTTGGGTTCATCGATTTCGGACCAAGCTGAACTCATTTCATCGCTGTCTAGCCCTTAGGGAGTCTTAGCGCTTAGTTCCATAATCTTTAGCTGGTTGACCGTAGGAGTTCCCCATAGATTTTCCTAAGTCATAACCTAGGCGTATTTATATTTCGATCATCCGACCAAATCCCTTGGCCTTTAGTTAACCCGATGATTAGAACCCCCTGATTCAACCTTTCCTGGTCACTACACTCTGGTGTTACTGACCGTAGATCTTCATCATGGATTTCTTGCATTGTGATTTAGGTGCATGCCTCACACAACCACATTCATTGCCCTCGATTCACATGATCCCCTCCTTACTATTATCGTTGATCTTTCAAATCTTTTCCGTTGCAAATCTTAATTCTTCCAAGGTCATTTTCGAATTTTCCCTTATTAAAAAGGTTTCCACTTGATTTTAAATTTTGTTTAAACCTTCTTTCAATATATTACCATTACTCCCATTTGAGCTAAAAGTTATTCTTAGATTTTGAAAAACTATTTGGCCGTAATTTTAAATTACTAACTTGAAACCATTTTCTAACCTATATCTTCGCTTCTCGATCTCAAAACTTTACTACTATTTCGATGATTCGATATACCACCTTTTCTACTATTGCGAAATTCATTTTAGCTATTTACTATACGTGCTTTAAAATACTTCTTTCAAGATAAATAGAACTCCAATTAATTTATGAATATATACTAATTACAAGTTTGTCGTACCCGTACTTCAAGTCTTTTACCAACCTATTCTTGCGACAAATCCTTGTTTCCCCTAAAAGTATTTTCGATGTTCCTCTTTCGCTAAGTTTGAATTTGTTCGCGAACCCTTAATATATATATTAGGTTTCGTACTCTTTCGCGACTTAAATTTATTTGTTCTTTTAAACATTGAAACTTTTGTCGAGATTTTTGATTATTGGTTTATAATATTCTTCAGCCTATATTTTCATATCAATATAAATGACTTGCCTCTTTTCATATACCAATTTTCTTCTGAACCATGCTTTTGTTTTTCCTAACCTGAATTATAAATTTCTTTCCTTACTTATGCCATTAAAACTTATTCGAATACCGCATCATATTTGCTTCTTACATACCTTCCAAGTCACATGGGACTTCAGCTTCCAGCGAGTCGATTTTATGCTCAACTTTTCCCTAGATCAGATTTTTGTAAAATTACTTTTCGAAACCCTTTCCTGATTTAGACCTCCAAAATTCGGTTTTAAAGCTTATTACCAATTTAATAATCCTATATATGTATATATTTTCCTCCCACTTACTTCCATACCACTAAGATGTTATTATCTTTCCATTCACCATACATATTTCTAAAAAAAATGATTTCTAAAGTAGAGCTTCGATTAATTTTATATATCAGTACTACGACCGTTATGCTCCTCGTTTCCCCTATTTCAGATTTTTGTAAAAATCATTATTTCATAACCTTTTTGATCTAGACCCTCCATAAATTTGATTTTAAAGTTTCACTACAAGTTTTGATAATACTACTAATAGCTAGAGTTATCTTTCCGTTCAACATACATGCCCTTAGAAGAATTTCTAACCTAGATGGAATTTCAATTATTTTTATATCCGCATTAGGCTCATTAGCCCGTATGTTAAGAGCTTTGTGTAAAACGATTTCTTTTGGCAAATCCTGGTTGCACTAAAAGGTAGTTTCAATATTGATTATTTGAGCTTTTCTTGGCCTAAAGACTTTGAAGGTATTTGGCATGAGTTTAAAATTCTTTTGTTAATTTAATTTCGTTTCAAAACTTTTGCCAACATTATTAAATCACCGCCGTATAATATTTTCTAAAACTACGACCTCAAAATTCGTGTGAATGATTCACTTTCTTTTAATGACCTTACGTGAGCCAATAAACCGTTTTCTCCTACTATGTATATTCGACTCAAACTTATTTCAAACAATTTGTTTTGTCGACCTCTAAATATTTTTATACGGAAAAAGGACTCCAACTTTGAAGTGTGACAGTTTTCAAACTTTTCGTATTTTAGAATATGTTATTTACACTATTTTCCATGTGTCCTAATGGAGCATCATTACATCATTGCACAACCGTTTTCATGCTTTTCGATCCTTCTATTCGTTACGCTCTTGATTTCAATTCGTTCCTTTTGTCTAGCCAATAGAGCTTGTCGTCGCTGTGTCGACCTTAATATAGCTTGGGGGGCCCCATTAGTGTAATTTGATGTGTCGTCGTAGTGTATTTAATTTCATGGTGCATATGAAGTTGTTTGTGGTTGGTATTGGTATATTGTGTGTAGATAGTTATATATTAACTGCATGAGTGTAAGTGTGATATACATATGATAGTAGGATTATAATGTTTGATTTGGTATTGTTTTTATGAGATGTCGTATGCGTGTGTACCATGAGGTATACCCGACTACTGCATATCTTAACTTATGTATGAAGTGAATGTGTATTGATGTACCAATTATAGGTGGATGGATATGGTATGAATATATACGATGCTTGGGTGTGACTATAGGTAAATACTTTTATTAGGGAGAGTATTGTAATTATAGGTGTGCTGATGTTTGTAATAATATCATGGTATATGAAGTGATTGAAATATGTGATATTACCTGGTTAGATATTAAGGGTGTTTGACATTTAGATATGTATGTGGTTATGTTGGTAGACGTGTATGCATTAGCTAGTTTTGGCATATGTATGGATGCTACGTTACGTATATGGAATTATTCCGATATGATTTTGAGTCTCACTCAAGCTTGAGTGGGTACACTCTATGTGCATTGGTGTATTGTATGTGGTTGGTGTATAGTGATGGATGATATATGTATAATGTTTGGATTGTTCGTGCCTGGTTGTGTTACGCACACGATTGTGGGTGGCTATACCAATATATAGTTATGTGAGTTGGTCTTGTGGTATAGTTATTCACTAAGGACTTGGTTGCGTGAATATATGTGTGCTAGCTAAACTAGGTGCGTAGGTGTGCTAAGCATATAGTGGTGTGATTGGTGTATATGTGAATGAAATAATAGCGTGTGTGGGTGTGCACCATGCACGGGTAAGTATGTGATAGTTATAGGAATTGGTGACTATGGTATGTATGGTGTGTCGTGATTATAGCTATATGACTATATATGGAGTGATGATATGGTGAAATGTGTGCATGCATTTGAATGACTATAAATTGTGAAATTATAATGATGGTGAATGTAAGTTAGATATAGTGAACTTGTTTTAACAATCGTATGGTGTGATTTCGCATGTTGATTGTTTGGCGCATACTAGGAGATATAGGGACTAGTGTATTCTCGATGTCTTGTCCATAGGTAGTTACTTATACGTGTAGAATCCGATGGTATTTTCTAGTGTGAAATTATTTTCAAATAAGTAAGAGACTTGGTTATTTTCATATAGTGTGTAATAAGTGTTTTATAGTTATATGGAATATACTTGCCTATATGAATGATTTGAATACGTGAATGGAGTTGTTTGATTACAATAAGTATAAGTGTACTGTGTGCGTGAATATATATTTACTCCCGTGGTGTTAATAATTGACTACCTAGAGTACATGTATATATAAGCACTTGAAATGAATGTACTTGGTTGAAATTTTGATGTGATGTTGATTGAGGGTAGTTACTAGGGTGACTAGATATAGCTATAGTTAGAAAGTCCGAGGACGGACTTTATTCTAAGGTGGGTAGGATGTAACGACTGGTTTTCGTGTAATTGGATTATTTATATTATAATATGTGCTTGGTGGATTTTCTCCTTGGATGTGTGGTTTTCGTCGCCATAGCTTTCACTTTCGATCGTTTCGTCGTGATTTTCTATCTTCTTCCTTCGCTCGTCGATTTCGGAGTAATTCATTCGTGACGAGCTTCAATTCGCTCATATCTTAGAGTTAGAGTGATCTTAGAAGCCATAGGAATCTTCCCGAAGTTCTGCGATTCGAATCGGCACTTTTAGTGCATCTTAGTTGGTTCGAGAAGGGGAACCGACCGACTAGATTGAGATCTAGTCGGTCGGCAACTCTACTCAAACCGACTAGTTCCTTGGATTAATTTTACCTAAGTTACTGTATCTGTTTAGTCGGTCTAAGTTCATCTTCCGACCGACTAGTTTTCAAACTAGTCGGTTAAGTTTTGTACTCAGACCGACTAATTCCTAGTCCTTCTGTACAGCCGAGTTACTGTTCATTCTTAGTCGGTCTAAGAACGTTCATCGACCGACTAGATGCTAAACTAGTCGGTCAGTATTTGTTCATGGACCGACTAACTCTAAATCCCATTTTCGTTCAGAAGTTACTGTTTGCACTTAGTCGGTCTGCGTTGGTCGACCGACCGACTAGTTGTCAAACTAGTCGGTCAGTGGTTTCTCTTTGACCGACTAGTCTGTGTTAAAACCCTAATTTCTGGGCAGCCGCCAGCCCAACCTATTTATACCCCTCCCAAACGTTTCTTCTTCCTCCCTCACGACCTAAAACCCTAAAATCGCCCCCATTGAGCCCCCATCTTCCTCCAAGCTTCAATCCTTCATTCCAAGCCCTAGATTCATCATCTAAACCCTCCATCCACTCTTTCCACCTCTCATCTTCCCCAAATCTCCACCAAATCCCCAAAATCCCCCAAAACCCTAATTCTCCAAACTTCTCCAATCTTTCCCAGATCTGTTCCTAGGGTTCCCCGGAGTGTTTCTTCCGCCTCCTCTCGGTAAGAAATCGATCTACCGTTGTTTTCATAACCTATTTATATTTTTATGAAACCCTAATAAAATTTCATGTTGTTTGATGTTTGTTTCCCCATAACAGCGATTTCCCCGTAGATTAGCATCCGTGAGACGAAGTGGTCGTCATCCCCGGTGCTAGGCAAGTGAAACTTGCCACTTAGGGTTTAGGCCATGTTTTAGGCCACTTACCTTGCTTTAGCGTAAAAGAGACTAAACGGTGAAAGGATAGCCGTTTAGACGCCATTGACCTAGCTTGACAACGAAGCTTGGTCCGTCACCCTCATCATGCTTGTATGTCACGTTTACTTTAAATTAACGGTACGCGAATATGTTCATGTCATTGCATTTTGCCTGTCACGTTTAAATTCGATTAACGGTACGCTAATATCTGTTCCTGGCATCGCATAGCGATTATTTATTGTGATTGCGTAGCACACGCTACAATGCTATTATTTTCCTGGCTTGTGTTCCAGAAGCGAGCCCTGTAGTTGGAAACCCCAACGCTCGACACATATGGGTGGGGTAATAGATAAGCGGACTGAGCCCCGAGTTGGCCTGATCCGCCACTCCGGCCAGCAGGTGGACTCTCTAGTGCACAAGTGTTTATTAGTGATAGAGATAAGCGGCCTGAGCCACGAGCTGGCCAGCAGGTGGACTCTCTATGCACTAAGTGATAATCGTGATAAGTGATTAATAGTGATACGAGATAAGCGGACTGAGCCCCGAGTTGGCCTGATCCGCCACTCCGGCCAGCAGGTGGACTCTCTATGCACTAAGTGATTAACAGTGATAATCGTGATAAGTGATAAACAGTGATAAGTGAATAGTGATTAGTGAATTGGTAGCTTTGGCTACATCGTGCGTGCTTGCCTCTCTTTTAAACTGTTGCATCATACTTAACTGCCATGTCATTGCTTAGTATTATAAGTGCTAGGTTGCTAGTTACTTTCAGTTTCCTTGCACAAGTCTTTCCAGACTTGCTGACATGTGCCCCTCTCTCTTTTGGGTGTCACATGTTAGACCCAGAGCCAGAGCTTTGTTGCAGGGGATATGGTGTTGCTGATGCTGATGTTTGCTGTGGTGGTGAGTGGACACCAGGGGCCTGTCTTGAAGACCGCTCGTGTTCACTTCTTTGTTTAGGTTTGCTGTTAGTCGTTGGTGCGTGGCACCCTTGTATGTATGTTATTCTTTGTTGGCCATGTTTGGGCCTTAGATCCCTTTTTCTTTTAGCCTGGTGGCTTTTCTGCGATATTGTAATTTGTTTATGGACATTTGGAGATTCAATGAAATGTCGTCTCAATTCCTTATTATCATTGTTGTTTCGTTTCGCTTTGCAAGGACTTGCCATAATAAGTGATTTTTATACGCTTATCAGACTTGGAGCTTCACGGCTTTAAGTCTGTGCGGACCTTCTCACGTCTCGCCTCCACATTTTGGGAAGCGGGGCGTGACACCACTACTAAAGACACTACACTTTTTTCTTTACACACAACGCTCCAAATGACCAATCTACCCCTCGACCAATCTACCCCTCACCTTTCTCAGAATTTACGAACATGCCATGATCCTAACCACTTTCACACTAAATCCCTCTTCACAACTCATGTCTAAGAAATTACAAGAATGCCCCTCTTCCCTTATACACACCACACACTACCATGCATACCGACACTTACACACGTGCATCACACGTGCATCACACGTGCATACGGACAATACATAATCCATACCATACATATATCAGTTCATATCCGTATAATTCAAAACAGGGCATGACAATTAACCATTTAATAACAAAAACTAAAATTTTAATTTTTTGGTCGAACTAAATATGGAGGAACTAAACTTTTGGAACCTAAATTCATTGAATGATTTTTTTGGGGAGATGGGGGATTTGGATGAATTGAAATATTTCGGAAGATTATTTTGAATGCCTATTGACGTATGATCTGTCTAGTAAACTAAAAAAAGATTATATACGCATGGCTTAAACTTGAATTCATGAAGATGATGAGTGTTTTTGTTTATTTTACCCAAATAAAAAGAGAATTGCGATATACACCTAAATTGAGGTGTATGAAGGCGATGTTTGACCAAATTAATGAAAAATTGGAATCGAGAAGAGAAGATGTAACAAATGATGTGTTCTTTGTTTCTATTTTTGACGATAAGTCAACTCCATACACCTAAATTAGAGGTATACTAGTCATAACCCGTACCCGCGTGTACAGATCGTTTAAGATTTCTCCCGCGGAACAATAAATTAGCGTAAAAATATTTAGTGGCACGGGCACCTTCGACACGGGTGTTTTCGGCGCAGAACAACAAATTCGGCGCAGGCACCTTCGGGGTGGAACAACAAATTCGGCGTCTAACAACAAATTTGACGTCCGTGCCTAAAAAATTTCGCGGGCGCCTTTGGCGCCCAACGGCTCCGGCGCGGGCGCGGAACAACAAACCTCCGTGTATTTTTACACTAATTTGTTGTTCCGCTAAATTGTTTTACGTTAAATTTTTTAGTTTGTTTAATTTAATAGATCATGCTTCTACACAATCTTTTCCAAGACACTTTTAATTTCAAAGTTTATGTTCCCAAGGCAGTTTCTCCCCAAATTTAATCTCCACAATATTTCCCAATGCACTTCTAATTTCAAAGTTTAGGTTCACAAAGCACTTTCTCCGCAAATTTAATCTCCACAATCTTTTCCAAGACACTTCTAATTTCAAAGGCTTGGTTCCCAAGACACTTTTCCCATCAAAATTTTCACAAAATCCAATCTCAACCATTGATTTTCCAAGATCAAATCTCAGTCACTCTTTATTTTGTCCTAGTCAGCCTTATAATTCAAAAATAGTAGTCAAATATCTATTATACATTTGACAACTGTTTTTGAATCCTATGGCTGACTAGGACAAGCTTACTAGGACAAATGGTTGATAGAAAGACGACTGAGATATAATCTTGAAAAATGAATGGTTGCGATGAGATTTTGTGGAAAGTTTTGGCGGGAAAAACATTTTTGGGAAAATGAAAGCTTTTGATGAAAGGAAATCTTTTTGGGAATGAAAGTTTTTTGGGAAATAGTCGAGTGCATGCAATTAATGCATTTGAGAAAAAACTTTAAACTTGCACTTAATGCTGCAGATTGAATGCTGCTGCAGATCGAATGCGATTACAGATCGAATGATATCTCCCTCAACGCAGGGCCCACCGACTCTTCGACGCATGGGGTAACAAGATGAGAATAATTTCTTGCGCCGAAGGCGTCCGCACCGAATTTGTCGTTCTACGTCGAATTTGTTGTTCGGTGCTTTCGCTGAATTTTTTTACGCTAATTTGTTGTTCGGCGCCAAAGGCGCCCGCGCCGAATTTATTGTTCTACGTCGAATTTGTTGTTACGGGCCGAGCGCTAAATATTTTTACGCGAATTTGTTGTTCTAAGCCGAATTTGTTGTTCCACGCCGAATTTGTTGTTCCGTGCCGAATTTGTTGTTCCGTGTCGAATGCGCCTGCGTCGAATTTGTTGTTTCGCGTCGAAAGCGTCTGTGCCGCTAAATATTTTTTACGCTAATTTGTTGTTCCGCGGAATTTTGATTGTGAAAATAATTTTTTGGAGAACAAAGATTTAGTCCGTGTCAATGAAATAATAAAAGAGAATTACTACATACACCGAATATTCGGTGTATGCATGTGATTGTTTTCTAAAAGTAGTAATAAAAATGTAATCGGGTCAAATCACCTACCCACTCTGTCAAACTTTCGTTCCATTTTTGATAATATGTCCCCTCGGTGCACCGAAGATTTCGGTTCGATATAGTCGTTCTCTAATAAAAAAGAAAGAACGATATTGAAATTGGATAACCAAATAAACTAGGGTTTTAAGTTGGACGAAGCACTTGAGTGTCAAAATCAACCACCTGAGGGAAGCTTTTAACATGAGAGATGATTCCGGAATAACCCCAAAGAACATTCCCAAATTCCCTCCCAAAAGATTTCCATCATCTTCCAATGGATATATAAATAGAACCCTTTCATCTTCATCCCACCACACAAAAAAGTCTCAACTTTTTTTTCCATCCAACTAGCGATGCCCTGCTGCTGTCGCTCCATCAATGGAACCAATTGCTAGCCTCAAACCCCTCCTCACCCTCTCCATCCCCTCTTCCTCCCAAAACCCCAAACCTCAATTAACATCCAACCTCAGAACCATAGCCCTGAAAAAGCTCCAATCTTTCTCCAGTGGGGGCGTCCCCTCCCCCTCCAAGCTCTTTGGTCAGGACCTCTGTTGCAACAGCGGCAGCATTGGTTCCCTCCTCATGAGCACCAGCGCCGCCGTATCGGTGTCCAAAGCAAAGGTCAGCCCTTTTCTGTGGACGCTGGCGGGAAACCCGACGTTCGTCTCGGGATTGGTCGCTTGGGTCCTCGCTCAATCCATAAAGGTGTTCTTGAACTTCTTTGTTGAGAAAAGGTGGGATCTTGGGATGCTGGTGACCTCGGGTGGGATGCCGTCTTCCCACTCGGCATTGTGCACTGCATTGACGACGTCCGTGGCGTTCTGCCATGGGGTCAGGGACTCGCTGTTCCCTGTGTGCCTCGGGTTCAGCCTCATCGTGATGTATGATGCCATTGGGGTCAGGAGGCATGCTGGGATGCATGCTGAGGTGAGGAGTTGTTTGATTTTTTCCTTGGATTTTGTTCACTTTTTGTTATTGTTATTACTTACTTGGGTTATGGAAATAAACTGGGTAGAATTTTACTTTACAAGTTGAAGTGTAGAATGCATAACAAAAATAACATGCTTAAGGTTGCCAAAGGAACGTGGTCCAGTGGCATTTATCTCCACTTCCTAATAGGGGCAACCATGGATCGATCCCTGGTGGATGCGGACTGTGCGCGCCTTTAACTAGCTTTCCGATGTATCAAAAAATATTAACATGCTTAAGGTTGTAATGACCGAATGAATTTGTGGCAAAGTAGTAATAATGGGATGTCGGGTGAAGAGCTGTGAAAAGAAGAAAAACATGAATGACTTAAAGATAAATGTATTATTTGAAGAATGTGTTTACATGTCGGTCCTACATTGGAAATGTATTAACTTATTCGGAAGAATTATAATCATTGATTTATGTTAATATAGCCTCTTTATGGCTGAATATATACATAATTTGATTCCGAAGCCTCGGTTTCTAAAATTGAGGTTTTAGTTTAGTTAAGTGAGTTCTGGGCAATAGGGTTTATTTTTATCTTTCCCTCACAATTTGTGAAAATCCAATCAGACTATATTTTCCTCAGTCGTGGTTTGGTGGAGCTTGGCAGCCTCCAAACTCCAGTATGTGAAACTCTATTTTGGTATCCAAACAAGGCCCAGTTTTAAAAACGGGGGATTGAGCCCCTAACTCCACTAATTTAGAGTTTCGAAAACTAAACTTTTTTGCCAAACGAGGCCTGAAAGTTTGAGGGAACGAGCAATCGAACTGCTTGGCAAATTGACACCCAATGTAAGAAGAAACATTAGAAAAAGAAAAATCAAGCAAGACACTATTACTAACTAAAGCACATAGTCGATCGATAGATAAATGACCTGATCAACGATGCACGAGAGCATATAAAAAAGCGAGAGATATGAGTTGCATGACTACAACCGAAGCGACTTCGGGAGTAGACGAAAAAATGTAGATGATCCATGATGTACCGTAATTACAAGATGTAAAGCCATTCTCACCTATGGCCATGTCAAAACTGTGCTGCAGTTGGCGATCTTGTACAGAGCGAGTGGTTGAGTCAATTGTAACATTATGTGATCAAAAATTTGGCTAATTGAAAATAATAATTATTGAGAGAGAGAGAGAGAGAGAGAGAGAGAGAGAGAGAGAGAGAGAGAGAGAGAGAGAGGGGTTTAGTATGGGAAAATTTGAGGGAGCAACAAAATGTCTATTAAAATATTTTCTATGCGTAGCTGGAATATTCGATCATCAGTAGTATAGATGTTAAGTGGAGCAGGTAAAGGTGTAATGGAAGAAAGCATTGAAGTGTTAGGTGTCATATGAAGGGACACACAAGAGTCACTGATCCAGTAACACGTGGAGATTCAAGAGTGACGGAGAAAGTATGATCTGAAAAGGAGTGATATGTCAAAGCAATTGTAGTAGAATGCTTGGTAGCAGGTCAGCGACCCTGACTCATCTGCATCAGTTACATGTTGATGGAATAATTCAAGAAAAATCAGTCGAAGCAGATATATGATCATCAATCTGCTTGCTAATCTAATGTCCAGGTGAAGGGACAACCGTAAACATGCGAAGATATTTGAAAATCATAGTTCTTTTTCCTGCAATCTGGGATGGCATTTCCAAACTTATGGCAATACATACACCGACCGATCTCCTTTATATCAGCAGTGAAATTCGATGACTTGCAAAGAGGAAGCTGCATGGTAAAGATATCATAAATCCATCAGAAACAAGTGCATACGAGCTAGAAAGTATAGATGTAGTTAACATTTTTTAGAGTCTCTTTAGCAACAAAGGTTTATGAATCATCTGTCTACAAGCGCATCATACTCAGGATGAAGTTTCATTAAAAAATTTGAGAGTCATTGTTGTTATAGTATACACTTCTGGCTTTAAGCACAATCGAAAGTTGAACATGCTTTGCACAAATGCTCATTTATAATAGCTATTATCATGAGAGATTCTGCGTATAGCTATGAAAATCTTGAATGGAGTCTCTACGTTGTTGGTCTATCGATAACTCGTCATGTATGTTGAAGTTGTCAGCATAACTTGATTGCTGGTAGAGACCTTGAAGATGCACACACATATCATTAGTGGGGGTGAATTTGACAAACTACATGCAGATATCCATCTCAACAGAAGAAAAAATAATACCAAGAGCTTTTTGGTCAGCTAGAGCCCATTTGTCTACTTTCTTGTCATTTCCTTTTTGGTGCATTACTCCCATCAATATAACTTGTAAAATTAAGTGCATCAAAAAGTATTTGAACAGAGATAAACTCATAAACCTCTACCTGCAATTTGTTCCAGTCAATTTGATATCTAATTTGGAAAACTTTTCTATGAAAGAGCACATGATTTGGTCCAAATATGACGTTTACTGAACTGGAATCTAAGATGAGACTGAACTGACTCAAACCAAGCTTGGAATGACATGCATTGGTCTGAATTGCGACATGTATTGATCTAATAGGTCTGGTTCAGTTTGATCCGAAACTGAATTTAATTTGGTTGCAGGAAAATGGCAGAGTAGTGGACTGGTGCTATCTGTAAATCTGATTTGTTGGAATTGATGGCAAGTAAGATTGGTGAGGCATGCTGCTTTGGTTGGGGTTAGAGTCCCCGTATGAGGCTTGATTGATGCGTGCAGCTTTGGTTGGGGTCAGATTCCCGGTATGCGGCTCGACGGACGCATGCAACTTTGATTAGAGAGGTGAGGCAAGAGAGACCAATGGGAGCTCCACTTCGAGGTCTTCTTAATTAAAGGTGCATCCAGATTTGTTGTTGGACAATAAGATGATTAGTGGTGCAATACTTTGAGTTTGAGAAAAAAATTCAAAGACTCTAATAGCGGGTTGGTGGTCTCATTGAATTTTCTCACTCGATGTGATTTGGTTGAAGCAATGATACTTGTCTGTTGATCGATCAGCCAAGAGAGAATTGTTGGCTGCAAGCTGATTTTTTTAATTGAGAGAATTGTTAATGAGAAAGAGAAAGATATAGAGCATTGGCCCTGATGCCATGAAATCCAAATTGGGAAATTAGAATTATCGATTCATGTCTATTTAGTCTCCTAATGGCTGAATATATACACAATTTGATGTGGACTCCTATTACAGTAAACAACTCTTCTAATCGAAGTCCATGAATCTATATTACATTTGACAACTGTTTTTGAATCCTAAGGCTGACTAGGACAAGCTGACTAGGACAAACATGTTGATAGAAAGACGGCTTGGATCTAATCTCGAGAAATGAAATGGTTGAGATGAGATTTTGTTGATAGTTTTGGAGGGAAAAACATTTCTAGGGAAATGAAAATTTAGAAGGAAATGAAACTTTTTGGGGAATTAAAGTTTCTGGGAAAATGAAACTTTTTGGGAAATGAAAGTTTATGTGGAATAGCAGAGTGCATGCAATTAATGCAGTTGGAAAAAAACTTTAACTTGCATTTAATGTTGCAGATCGAATGCTGTCGCAGATCGAATGATCTCTTCCTCAACGCGGGGCCCACTGTCTCTTCGGCGCATGGGGCAATAAGGTGAGAATAATTTCCCGCGACGGAGGCGCCCGCTAAATTTTTTATACTAATTTGTTGTTCCGCGCCGAAGGCGTCCACGCCGGATTTGTTGTTCTAAACCGAATTTGTTGTTCTGCGCCTTCGTAAATTTTTACCCTAATTTGTTGTTCCGCGTCGAAGTCGCTTGCGCTGAATTTGTTGTTTCGCACCGAAGGCGTCCGTACCGAATTTGTTCTATGCCGAATTTGTTATTCCGCGCCGAAGGTAAAATTTTAAACCTAATTTGTTGTTCCGCGTCGAATTTGTTATTTCGGACCGAATTTGTGTTCCGCGTCGAAGGCGCCCACACCATTTTAACCCTAATTTGTTGTTCCGCGCTGAATGCACATATGTCGAATTTGTTCTTTCGCACCGAAGGCGCTCGCGCCGAATTTGTTGTTCTACGCCGAATTTGTTGTTCCGCTTCGAAGGGGCCTGCGCCAAATTTGTTGTTCTGTGTCGAAGGCGCATGCGTTGAATTTGTTGTTCCGCGTCGAAGGTGTCCGTGCCGCTAAATATTATTATGCTAATTTGTTGTCCTGCGCAAGTTTGGCTGTGGAAAATCTTAAATGAATCGTGCCCGCGGGCACGTGTTATGACTAGTACAATTATCAAATAAAGATTATTTCCTAACATACATTTACCCCAATTGTCCATAGTGTTTTAAAAGCTGGATGAAAAAGTAAATCTAGATTGATCGCTTAAGCAGCTACTTAAGTGTCTAGGTGGTCAGTCAGGGCTGACTGGCTGGCTGGCTTTTAATTGAGCCACACAATAGTTTTTTTTGGTGAAAATTGTTTAGTAATTAATTCTAGATATTGTTTAACATTGTGTGTAACTATTTAACCTTTACACAATGTGCTTGAGATTTTGAAGTATAAACATTTAACGTCTATGGGCGGGTAGTTAATTCTTTTGTTAGGATTAAGAGCTGAAGGGATCCATCTGGAGCATTTGTAATTATGTATACCTTGTTACCTCTTTTAAGCTAACTGATAACACCACATAATGAATATATCTCTTTCATTACTTTCAATTTACAAAATTTGAATTTACAAAATTTGAATGAAGTTTACTTGTTACATTGAAACCAAAATTGTAACAAAAAAACAAGATATGATATTAAAAACTAAATTATATACAATTATGTGCTATTTGTTAGGTTTTCACAAGTTTAGTAGGATAATAAAGAACATACTGAACAAAAATGATGTTTTCAAACAAGAAATAACACAAAAATAAAACAATACGAAGAATAGTTAAAAATCCAAAAAATGCAAGTAGAAGAATGAAACAGCATATAAAGATAGGACATAAGAGAAACATATAAAAAAGAGAGAAAAATTGTGAAAAATGAAAAAAAAAATAAAGCAAAACATAAAGGCAAAAAATATGGAAAAACAGTTTAAAAAGCTTAGGAAGGCGTAAGAAAATATTAAAAATAGAGAAAACCTATAATCAAAAGAAAAAAAGAAGATGGAAGAAACAAATCTTAGGAAAAAAATATATTTTGGAGTTTACCTGAAGGGTCTATACTCCATCTCTCAATAGGTCTTGGAAAAAAGTTGGAGTGAAGGGCGAGAGACATGATTAGTTAATTATAAATCAAATACTTAATTTTTTTACTAATACATCAGTCTAAATTCATTCATAAAAAGACTAATTGTTGAGTAATAGTAAAAGAAAGTAGGAGTAAGAATAAAATATGGCACTATTATCAATATTATTGAGTAATAGTAAAAGAAAGTAGGAGTAAGAATAAAATATGGCACTATTATCAATATTAGATTTAACACGTATCCTTTAATGAAAACAAAAAGGCGTGCAATTAAGTAAAAATAAGTTGAGAATCGATGCCGCTTAAGCGGATTTAACCGATGCAGACTTTAGCTTAGAAGCGCCTAGGCGGCCTATATAAGCGCCTAGGTAAGTGCTTTTCAAATAACCGTTATCAATCTGTTGGAAGAGTGAACCAAGGTTTGAAATTTCGACATTGACCGATATTTCAAACCTTGTATAATAGACAACATACACATTTTGGTGGATAACTGAGGTAACAAAATGGGCTTGATAGTGAGGATCGAGTTCCAAGGCAGATTATGTATCAATGATATATCTGCATACGATCGAGTTCCAAGGCAGATTATGTATCAATGATATATTTGCATACGATCTTTATTGATCTAAAGTTATATAATAGTCATTGGAGGTTTTGTTACGGGCTTTAATGAAAAGGGTCATCTAAATTATATTATTCTCATTCAAGACATCTCAAGGAGCAATCACTAATGTGAAGACATGAAGAAATAACAAATAACTCTCAGATCACCGCCGTATTACATCAAGACTCGATTCTTAGTCCCATTTTCTTTGATATAATAACGGATCAAGGCGCTAGGTATATTTAAGATGATATGCCTTGATGCAAGTTATTTGTAGATAATATTTTGATAGATGAGATCAAAAGTGATATAAATGTAATGTTAGAATTTTAGAGGTAGACTTGAGGTTTCAAATTTAGTAGTAATAAGACCGAGTATATGAAATATAAATTTAATAGAGTGAAACAGGAGAATCATAATGTGATGAATCTGGATAGAAAAGTATATTGATAACTAAGTAAATTAGGTATCTTGGATTGGCTATCCACGAGGATGCATGGATAAGAAAAATGTTGATTATAGAATCAAAGCTAGATGATTGAAGTGGAGAGCTATTATAAGAGTATAGTACAATCGAGAGGTACCATTATGGTTAAATGGTAAATCTTTTAAGACATCAATTAAATCAACTTTGTTATATGATACGAAGTGTTGGACTATCATCAAGAAATATGAACAAAGTATATGCGTGTGGTAGAGATGTGAATGTTACGGTAGATATATGGGAACATTAGAAAAAACAAGGTAAAAATAAGTATATCAAAGCAAAAGTATGTGTGGTCTACATAGTGGATACGACAAGAAAATATCGCTTGAGATGGGTTGACCATATAAACCGAAGATATATTGATACACCAGTTAGAAAGACAACATAATGGTGGGAACAAGAAATAGGCCGAAGAAGACATGGATGGAAGTGATAAGAAGAGATATGAAAGATCTTGATTTGACGAAAAAGAAAGTTATAAATTATAATGCGTTGAAAACGAGTATCCGACATCATAATCTAGCTTGATCACGAGCAAACATTCTTTTATTAAGTCCAAGAAACCGATCCTAATTAATGGGATAAATGATAAGCTGAGGAGTAACGACTGAGTTAGTCAATCATGACAGAAGTATCTCTAAGTTTGGTGATGGGAACCATCCTCAGCTTTTCAGCTATTCATTCTCATAAGCTTTTGTAAGTCATAAAATAAAGAATTTGTGGTGGCTGAGGGGATAGCTCGAATGGCTAGTCGCATGCCATGACGCAAGGTTACCGCCGAGATGAGTTGGAATGATTATAAATAATGGAAGAAGCTAACCTAGCAACAATCATATAATGCCAACAAACACAATATAGTATGAAATTGTCTATTTGAATTTTTTATTTTTATTTTATTGATTTAGCGGAAAGCGGCAAAATACGCGCACGGGCTCGATCCCGCGGCTCCCAGGAGGGAGCGGGGAGAGGCGCCACTGTTGCCATTTTTCAGTCCATTCAAGTGTTGTGAACCATGCTCTGTAGCGTAATTCATGGGAGGTATTTATGGTTTAAAATTTGGACGAATTGTTTTTAATTCCCACCAAGTATTTTTGTCTAAAATAACTCCAAGAATGTTTAATTTCACTTTTTATTCTTATTCTACATTGATCCTTCCCATATTTGCATTAATATCTGGTATGTGAAGGTTGTTCATTTTGATCTGGTTTTGTGCTCACGTAGTAGCTATCAACTGTATCATACTCAGTTTTCAGATTAGTTAGTTACTGTTTCTGGTCATTTATTTTTCAAAACTGTGATGCATGATTCAGGTACTTAATAAGATTGTCGAGGACTTGTTTCAAGGACATCCTATCAGCCAAAGAAAACTAAAGGAGCTTCTTGGTCACACACCATCACAAGTAATTGCCGGAGCTTTTCTAGGCATTGTGGTTGCTTGTGTCTGCTGTCAGGGCGTTGTTGCAATTTGAAATTCTCTGTATCAGGTACAATATGAGTGGCACATGAGCTTTAACAGTTACTGCACCTGTGTATATCAATTATTCTTTTTTACATACCCAATTTGTTGGCTTGATTTACGAAAACTATCCTAAACTATTCACGAATTTAATAATACTATCCTAAACTTTCAAAATTCAACAAAGCCCCCTCAAATTTTCCCAATGATTCACGAAGCTATCATCCATCACTCCGTTAATTGAGTGGCAAGTAACCCTCACATGCCAATTTAATGCACAAATTGCCCTTCTTTCTTTTTTAACTCAACATTAAAATATTTGTAACAACACACATAGGCCTCAGCTCGTCAATCATTCCCCATTCAGTCCCCATCTTTGCCACCAAAGTTGCTCAGTCATCGTTCCTTGGACTTGCAAAGAGTGCATATATCCTCAATTGCGTGGCCCCTAACTCATGCTGCTCGATCAACATAGTCTCTGCATGCGTTGAGGCCAGCACAGACTCCCTATACCTTTCCGACAAGCTTGAGTTGATGGATTTGATTGCAGCAGAGAGCCGCAGCAGAGAGCCGCAGCAGAGTGGTAATGGCGGAATCTTTAATGGTGCCGGCTAACATTTTGGGTTCACGTTCGATTGCAGGTAGTGGGTGGATTTTAGGATGGTTGGTGAGCCACAAGGGAATAATCTGCTTATTGTTTCGCTTAGAATGTATTGTCTTAAAAAAAGATTATGCATACATCCTTTTCCCCCTCCTTTTGATTCTGAACTTGTTCTTTTCAGACCAAGACTATGTAGAAAATGTAGTTCTGATGGTTGGAACCGTTATTGCCTTGTGAAGCTAATGTTTGTTTTTGGGATGGATTTTTGGATGGCTGGGTGTGGGTGTGGGTGTGGGTGTGGGTGTGGGTGTGGGTTCAGTTTAGGAATGGATTTTAGGATGAGAAGAGGAAGAGATGCTGTGGGTTTTGTTCTATTGTTGTTGCTGTTGATGGTGGTGTTGGGATTATTGGTTCTGTTGCTGGTGCTGTTGGGCGAGATGGACGGAGATGGGGGTCAATCCTCTGTAGAGAGAGAAACCGAGAGGAGGAAGAGGGAAACGAGAATTTTTTTATTAAGTTATTTTTTTTGTGACATTATTTTTTGGGACTTTGTTGATTCTTCAGATTCATTGATCTTGTATTTAATTTTTGGGACATTTTTGATTAATTTCTTGTAATTGGTGCTAAAATGTGAGAAAAGAAAGTTATCATTAAATTCGAAATGGGAGAGGTTTTTGAGAAAAAATTGATTGTTAAAAATAAATTTATTATAATATTTTGTATTTTTAATAAAGTTGAATCTTAACAATTAAATAATAACTTTATACTTGATACCAATATTTCATGATTTATTAGCAACAATTTTAATTGTTTTATAGTCATATTTTTGTAATGATTTATTATTTGCAAAAAATAATTTGTGAATCATTGTAGTTGATTTTATCAATTTGTTTGTTAAAAAAATAAACATTTATTTTTAAATATTTATTATGTATTTTTGTCTGAAATAAATTTTTTACACATCGTCATTAATAAAAAAATTTATATGCTATATAAATTATATATGATTTTTTTATTAAAAACAAATATTTACATGTTTATGTATTTTGAGCGAATTATGATATTTTTATTCTTTTTTAAAAAATTCAACATTTTTTCATTTTGACTTCCATTATGTATTTTTACAAATAATTATCTTTAATTAATATTTTTATTAAAATTTTATTAAAGTTTAACTTTTGATCTCTAGGTTTTCTAGTGATTTACTATGTATTTAAAAAAATTTATGATTTTTTGTAAAATATTTCTTTTGCTCATTATTTTAACATTCTATTAGTAGAGATTCATTATAATGAAATGTAACATACCCTTACCCTTTTTATTTCGCGTTTTTATGTTAAGATACATTTAGTTTTTAGACGCTTATGCATTTTTGTGTGAGATAATTGTTTTACATTTATTAATGATAAGTAGTATATGCTATCTAAATTATGTATAAATATGTATTTTAAATTAAAAATCTACCTATTTATGTATTTTAATGAATATTTGATGATATTATTATTGTTAAAATTATTTAGCTTAAATGTTTTCATTATAATATGTATTATTCATTTTTACTAATAATTCTTAATAGCAAGTGTTTGTTAAAATTTAAATAAATTTAACGTTTTGAACATTTTTATTATCTTATGAGTATTCATTTTTTATGATTTTTATTTTTCTATTTTAATAAATTGTTGGGGGGTTTAAAACCATTACATAGTTATAGTGAACTTGGCCAACTTTATAAGGTAGTATATGTTGGATATTGGAGTCCCTTAATATCTATGCAGTTAAGTCGGTGAGTCGGCAACGAGTCGGCCAAGTGCCGACTCATGACTAGTCGAACGAGTCGGCGACTAGTCGACGACTAGTCGACGACTAGTCGCACCCAGATGTTAACATATTTCATTTCATGTAACAGATGTTGCTTCTTTTTTAGGTTTGTACTGGGCATATAATTTTCCAGCTTAGATAAATTCTTTGAAAATTCACCATTTTTTAAATCTTTTTCCTGCATATTATTACAAATATTGTCATATTAGAGTTCAATCGGTATACACCTGGTTCGTGATGAAGGCGAACAACCATCAGTCGAACGGATCATATGGAAGTAGGCAATGAGCCAGTTGAATTCATGGCAGAACCAGGAAACTATACGCCAAGAATGGGATCTCTACAGGGAAACGAATGTGGCCAGTCGTAGTTTTAGAGTGAACATTTTCTAGAGTTCATTACTGATGGTCATCTGCTGCAAATATCTTGGTGGGGAGAGTTTCAAAGCCTTCTTGGCTTCCTCTTGGAATTCAACTCGATCCACTGTGAATGTTTTGATTACCACGAAGTTAGAACGGGAGACAAACAATTTTCCCTCTTGTATTTTGATTGTAGAAATATGCTGAAAAAGTCGGCCTAAGTCGGACCAAGTCGGACCACAAGTCGGACCACAAGTCGGACCAAGTCGACGCCTAGTCGTTGTCCGACTCACCTCCCGACTTTTGAAAAATTTCAAGTCGGTCATCCACCGACTCTCGACTAGTCGGCGACTAGTCGGCGACTAGTCGACGCCTCGATAGCATAGCTTAATATATGTTTTGATGATCAAATATTATGCTTGTACTAATGTGTTTTGTACATCTAGTAGGAGATGCATATTTTAAGCATTGGCACATAATCTCAAGAATGGATGGCAAAGACTTGGACGCTAGCAACATTAACAAGGCAATAAGAATGAATGACGATTGTAATGGCCTCAAATTTTGTCGGTTTCGAGAAAAAATTTCTTAAATTTCTTTCTTTTCTTTGTTCTTTTCTCCTTTCTTCTTATTTTCATTTCTTTTTTCTCCTTTGGCCTGCAAGCCCATTCTTCCCTTCTCTTTTCTTTTCTTTGTTTAAAAGTCCAGACCCTCATCCCATCTCTCTATCCCCTAATTTTCCCCTCACAGGGTCCTCTCCGCAACTCTCTTACTCCCTCCCTCACACACCCCCCACGAGCCTCGCGTGACCCCTCGCTCGGCGAAAAAAATCTATCGGTCTTTCTCTCTTTGTCCCCCAGACCAAATCCACTTTCCTCTGTCAAAAATTCACTGATCGCCTTAAATTGTCGCCCCATCCGAGTGTCCCATACCTTCAATTTTCCTTCGTGGTTCGCTCGAGATGCTTTGACTCTCCACTCGACATGATTTCATAGCCATAAATTTCATTCGACGCGTCTTTCGCCAACCACAACCATCCGTCATTAAATCCACGGTCACTCTTCCCCCTTTTGTGTTTTCCCCGAGGTTTATTTAACCCATTCTCTCTTCTTCGAGGTTTTTCACGAAAAGAATAAATTTTTCTTTGCATATTTTTTCGATTGTTTTCATCAGAGTTTTGGGTTGGATTTCAAGGTTTGATCTCCTCTGTGTCTTGGCTCCTCTCTCGAGCAGCCACAACTGCTCAACGACAAGGCGACGAAGCATCGTAGCTGCAGGACGGCACGACGACATGGCTCGGGTTTTTCGACAGCTTTCGGTTTTGGTAAATTACTTTAATTCTAGAGTTTTGGATTAAAAACTATGTTTTTCTTCCTATTGTGCGATGATGATTGAATTGATCCTTTGTTGGGTTTCTTGGGGCTCGACGACAACCCTCGCTGTCGCCCATCGCTGATGCTCTACAGCTGCATTTTCCTTTGGGGTTTTCCCTGTTGATGTGGATACTTGACTGAGCTTTTTGCCCTCGGGTTGGGTTGCCAAGGACTTGACCCTTGCTGTAGGCCTCCTGTCGGCGTGCTTCTTGGTGTTGACTGGGGTTTGCCCCTTTTGCACGCTTGCTTCTTTGTTGTTGGTTTGGCCTTGCCTTGTTGCTTCTTGGGCCTGTGGGTTTGGGGTTGCCTGTTGGTTTGGTTGGTGGGGTGATTGGGTACTAGGGTCTTGCCCTTTGCTATATTTTTGGGGCCTTTGCTATTGTTTTTGGGCTTCTGCTCTATGTGCCCTATGTGAATGTTGCCGTGGTTTGTCTGTTGACTTTGGGTTGATAGTGGGCTTTGCCCCGTGGGGATGATTACCATGGACTTTGGCCCTTGTTGGGCCGGTCTTTTGCCCCTTTGATGTTGGACTTTGGCTTATTACTTGGATTATTCCAATCCCCTATGCATATTGGATGCATTTGAAAATCATTCTTGATAAAAATTGAGGGTTGGAAACGTGAAAAGGTATGAATATATGCTTTATACCTTACTGATCGATGACGAGACTCCTTTGAGATCAAATCCAATTGTCCCTCTTCCCATAAATTATTGAGGAATCTCTTGCTACACGTAAATGATTAGACTAGAGTTTTACGTCAAAATTAGGAGATATGTTTGGATGTGCTGTGATGAAACATGATTTTGTAATAAAATGTAATTTTTCTTGTGCATGGCATTTTGTTGGACTTGTTGGTTATTGATGTCACCTTACAAGTGACATATCATTGGAATTGGGCTTGTTGATATCACGACTCTTGAAACTGCTATAATCATGAACATAGATGGATTTAAATCACATAGCACCCTAACCATATTGACTAATTTTGATGTGACTCTTAAACTTGTTTAGATACTTTGTTTCCTGATGCGCGCATGGCCAAACAAATACTGGCACATGACAAGTCACCTTAGAAACATTTCTTCAACATCAATTTGACATCGAAAACTGAACACCTCAACAACGCTTGACGCTTTAGACTCACTGGAGTTTTGGGGTAATTCATATTAGAGAGTGCACGAGCGACTGGAACCATACTTCTGGTTACATGAAATTACATGACCGCATCAGGTGTTTTGATCAGGTTTCATCATGCATCCGATGGATCCCTTACCAGATGATTATCATCGGACAAAATTTTGAGTTCCTCTCATCTCTATTTTCGACTCGGTCCAGTTAAGCACCTATGTGGTTTAAGGTAAACTCCTGGTTGTTTATTGTACTCTCCAATTTGAGTCACTGCCTAGAATTGTAGAACTGCTAAAATATTGATAATAACTTTAAACTGCAAACTATTTTGCATACTCGTGTCTAGTTACTTATTTATCCGTTCTTGCATTATTTTCAATCATGCTCATAAACACAGTTTTAATTCCAAAATTTAGAATTATTGTAATTTACTCTAAACTAGCAGCTCTTCATTTCGTTGCACAGTTAGGTGTTGAACAGGAATACGAGGAGACTCTAGCCTTCGACGATTCTGAGTTTGCTGCACAAGACACAGATTTTGAGTGAGGTCATGCTTCATTTCGTTGCATAGTTAGGTGTTGAACAGGAATACAAGGAGACTCTAGCCTTCGACGATTCTGAGTTTGCTGCACAAGACACAGATTTTGAGTGAGGTCATGCGAGTATTCCATCATGTATTTTCTTTATATATCATGAGACATTGTTTCTTTTACATTGTATTTAGATTTTATACTTGAAGGAGAAATTTATACGAGTATGTTAGTACATGTTTATTATTTGATATATTGTTTTCACTGGTAAACTACATGACCTACATCACATGTGAAGAAAGAATCACGTTCTTGGAAAACGGGATGTGACAACGACATCTATGACAACATCAAACATTATGCTTGCTTAATATTTTGATGATGATCAAACATTATGCTTGCACTAATGTGTTTTGTATAACTAGTAGGAGATGTGTATTTTAAGACTTGACACAATCTCAAGAATGGATGACAATGTCTTGGATGCTAGCAACATCAATAAGGCAAAAAGAATGAACGACGTTATCAATGACAAAGAACATGGATATTAGCGACATTGATTGTGCACATCAAGATTGAAGATTTGTATATTGATGTAATCTTTTTAATTATTTGTGATAGTAGTTATTGTAAAGCCTTGAAAATGCATTTTACACATATACATGAAATCATAGAAAAAGTCTTAGAATTATCTTGGACTACATCTTTAACAGAGTCCCTAGATTTCATACTTTAACTGTGAATTTAGAAACATACTAGTCGACCAATATAGGGCTTTAGCGACCAACGTTTTAAATATCAAATATCAACTATCCAGCTTTTTAGCCAGTCGTCGATCAATGCATATCCATTAGCCGACTAATAGAAGACAGAAACTGTTTCTGGCTAGATCAGTTTAGTCAACTAACATAAGCTAGTATTCGATCAGTAAATGTTCATTCGTCGACTAATAGACTTCACTAATAGGCTAACAGGGTTTCGTGAACTACTAGTCAATTAATAAAGTTTATTAATTGACTAATCAACTAGTCGTTGGCCAAAAATTAATCGTTGGAAGGGGTGTTTTGGTAATCTTATTTGTTAGGATTTTCCATTTATAAATATGTGATATTTCTTAGATGTTTAGACCAGAAAAAAAAGAATATCTTAACTTTGGCCAAAATTCACATGCTTTGGATTCATATCTTTCTAAAGCCAAAAGCCCTAATTTCTATTCTTCAATTCTAGATTTTATAGAATAGAAATCCTCTCCCATAACCACTTCTACATTCAAGCACGGATTTTCAAAGGCTATAGGAGAATTGTAAGATTTGCTCTTCAAGTTTGCCTTGTTGTTTTGAAGTGTTGTTTACGCGGTTTAGAGAGTGGTAGTTTTATGTTATTGAGATTGTGGTATGTAAATGGTAAGGGTGTTTGTCAAGTTGTGTAGATATAACTTCTTACTGGTTTGCAAGCATGATAATGAAAATCTCAAGCGGGGAGTTTGAGAACAGGAGTAGATATGGGAGACCGAACCAGGAAATATCTTTGTGATTGTGCTTGTCTGGTTTGATTTTATCTGAACTCTGTTTTATTATTTGGATAACTCTTGATTTAATTTCCGTTGCAATTTAAGTTGAGTTTGTGGTGGTTGAAAAGATTCAAATTAGTAATTCATTTTGTGATCTTTGTAGAATTATTTTTTAAATACTATTCACTCACTCTCTCGCATCTTTGTACCTTTGTACGAAATGGCATTTTGCTTTTTTACATTCTTTTGTTAAAGCTGTAAGGGAGTATTAGTAATCTGCCAATTTTTCTTGGGGTGGTGAATTTTAAAAGTTTAGGATAATATTATTAAATTTGTTTATGGTTTGTGGTAGTTTTCGTAAATTAAACCCAATTTATTTGAAGACATTTTAACCAGTCATATCTACATTGATAACTGATATGTTAGGTCCACTTGGTGATGAATTTTACGTAGGCAGGCAATAGTCCACAATGTTGGATACTGTAAAAGTTGGCTTAGTCAAGCAAGTAGTTATCATGTTCAGTCATTTGGAGAGGTTTACAAACCTAAAGGCGATGTGTGGGAATAGACAGTGTATCATGAAGTGTGATGATCCACATGTGGTTTAATAGACAGGGAGTATTAGTAATCTGCCAATTTTTCTTGGGGTGGTGAATTTTAAAAGTTTAGGATAATATTATTAAATTTGTTTATGGTTTGTGGTAGTTTTCGTAAATTAAACCCAATTTATTTGAAGACATAGTCCACAATGTTGGATACTGTAAAAGTTGGCTTAGTCAAGCAAGTAGTTGTCATGTTCAGTCATTTGGAGAGGTTTACAAACCTAAAGGCGATGTGTGGGAATAGCCAGTGTGTATCATGAAGTGTGATGATCCGCACGTGCTTCATCGTTGGTGTGAAGAGCAGTAATTATCATATGAACATTCGGTATGCATTCTGGTTCTCTGCTTTTCTATTTTCCTTTGGTCGCCTTTGTCATTGGTAACTGCAATTAACTAAATATTTTCATAGCAACATGCCTGACGAGTTTCTTTAGGGCAGCTCAGACTCAGAGTATAACCACCAACCTTCATGCACTTTCGACTTCGATGTACCTTCAGATAGTTCTATGTATCTGATGTCCAGTAACACTTTTTACCAAATCTCTCAAAACTTCTTATATTTTGAGTTATTAACCTAATGACAACAGTCTTAAGATCTTCTTAGCTTTACATGAGCATTCATCATGTACTACTCCATATGCGCAAGCATTAGGGATCCTTGTGCCATATTTTGCATGACAATGTCATTGATGTTCTGTGAGTGATCATGGCTAGCGTTCACATCTTTAACAGCCTGATCAATGAAGGAAAGCAGTGCTAAAGTAAACTTTATAATATTTTGAGCACAGGCCGGCCTGTCTGACATGGCCGTAGGATGGATATTGTGAGCAGAACCAGTGATGCTCTCAGTGGTAACAATGGAGTAGATTGAACATAACTGACTTTTTGTCCTCATAGGATGAAGAATATGATTCATTTTGGGAAGAAATGTATAGCGTTCAAGTATTTCTGATATCAGTAAAAGTACCATTAAATAGAAAATTAAATCTATGATCACTGTAAGTCTTTATACTGCGAGTATTGTATGTTGCTTTGTTAATTTACTGCTCTGCCATATGGCTTTCATTTACATTTTCCTAAATTTAATGTCAGAACTAATGTTATGTCGGTTGATAATAATCGTTTTCTGATGAATGATTGAGGCATGATTAACATTTCCACCTTTGGAGGCATACCAGCAAAAATAGCTTCGTGTTATCCTATTCGATGTTTCTTGCTTTCCCGTGGGTTGATTGAGTTTAAGGTGCTGTCTGCCATATAAAAAATAGCTTCGTGTTAGCAAACATAGCAAACATAGCATATCATAAGAGTCTGTGTGACGCACAACCATCACAAGTGGAAATAAACATATGGGATGTGTATTAAATATGTTGCTTGAGTTAAGCTGCTGTCTGCCATATAAAAAGATGAGGACCATATGCACGCACAATTCTGCGGTGCATGTCATTATCATTGTCTAAAATAGGAAAAAAGTAAAAGTTGGCTGGTATGAATTGACAATATGAACTTAGAATTGATATTTTTTCTATTTTTGGCCCTCATTGATTGCATGCACCTCTGTCTTGAGGTGTATTTAGTCTTCACATGTAGAAAGAGACAGACTACATACTTAGGGGGTGTATGTAATAATTAGTTGCCATTTTTGATAAAAGGTGAGGAGAGAGGGTTCAAAATGATTGATGAGTTAATGTTTTTTACTATTTTAGGCAAATAATCATTGCATACACCGAATTAATTCGGTGTGTATAGCAATGGTCTATAAAAAGGCTTTTGCTAAATGCACCGCACAAAGTGCGGTGCAGGTCATATACTTTGCTTTTTTTGGAAAATCAGAGGCTTGAATTAGACAATCGATTTGATTTTCTACCGCAAAAAGCTAAAAAAGTACACTGTGGTGCAGTCTTTGCGGTGCAGATAGCAATTCTCTATAGAAATAGCCTCGTGTTAGCAGTCATACCAGATCATAGGAGTCTGTATGACGCACATCAATCACAAGTGGATATAAACATATTGGATGTGTATTTAATACGAGAAATATAACGGTCAGCTATCTCAGTGAGAATTAGAGTGATCTAGGCGATAAACGTATACGGTTGCTCAAAAAGTTTGTCACCCACGTCTTTTTTGGATGATATATGTCATTTCTTTTATATCTATCTTACAAATGAGGGTTGCTTACTGGATTTGTTCCAGTCACAAGTCCAGTCACAAGCTGACTGGGACAAACCCATCCCAATCAGCAGCCCCTCCCCCCCCCCCCCCCCCCCCAAAAAAAAAAACACACAAACCCCTTATTAACATGGTTGCCATTCACCCCAAAAACCCAAAAAACAACCTCCAAGCCACTTATTTACACGTGTTTGCCTTTTGCAGCTTTTACACTCCGATGATACCGACACACACCCACACTTCTCACTCCATTTCGGTTGCGCGTGTGCACCACATCTGGTTCGTGGTGGTTTTTTTTCTCGTCGTGCACTGTGTGCACGTGTTATTTCTTGTCTTTTATAAAAATAATGAAGAGAGATAAGATATGACTAGGATGAAGATGGGCACCTTCTCGACATCACCCTTCACATTACCATCCACATCCCCAAACCACTTATATTCATGGTTGCCAAACCCAAAAAAACCCCAAAAAAACCCAAAAAAAACACCCCCTGTTATGAATGAGGGAGGCCTTTGGCCTCCCCTCCTTCATTACCCATTCATTAGGCCCCCATTACTTAGAGTAATGGGGACCCTTGGTCTCCTAGAGGCTTTTGGCCTCCCCACTATGAGATATATAAATAGAGCACCATGGCTCTTAGCCATGGTGACTTATTCTTAGCAATGAAATTCTCTCTCTCTCTCTCTCTCTCTCTCGAGTTCATTATCATACAACACGTTATCAGGGTTTTGTATAAAGGGTTGGAATCCTTTATACACTTGCGTTCTAACACGTTATCAGGGTGGAATCCTTTCCAATTACCTTCGTCTACATATACAGGGTGTTGTGAGTTGAGGGAGGCCTTTGGCCTCCCTCCCCTCATCATCTCACCATTACTCCCCACTAAGTTAGTGGGGAGTCCCTTGGACTCCAAATCCCAGCTCAATGAATATATAGAGAGCCATGGCTTATGCCATGGCTACTCTTGATTTAGAGATATATTTTACTCTTCTTCAAAACTCTTTCAACACGTTATCAGCACGAGTTCGCTCTAGAGAAAATTTTTCGAGCCATAAAAAAAAATTCATCTTCCCACAAAAATTTCCCTCTAGCGAAGGAATCTTGTAGTTGCGGCAAAGCTCTTAAGACGACGAGCGATCGACGGGACCAAGGATTTTTATCTACAGCTTTTATTTGTTCTTCCCTAGATCTTTGAGCTAGAGGTAAATTTCTAATCCCGTAGATATAAACTATGGACCAGAAATTAAATTTTTTTTGGTAATACATACGTATGTTGATTTTATTTATCAAATCAACATATTATTTATCACATAATAATAATAATAATAATCCCCCCCGAAGTTAAACCACAGATAAATTTCTAACCCCGCGTCGCCCAAACTATAATGATGCTATTCCTCTATTAAACCACAGTCATGAAATTATCATCACGTTGTGGTATAATGGACTGAACGTGCAACTGTAGGTTATCAGAATAGGAGATGCTATTTTGGTAATTCATATGCATATGTTACTTATTAACTATGCTAATGGGACAAATTGTGACGTTATCAGAATTCAGTCATAAAATTATCGCAATATATAGGAGAAATAATTTGTCCTATATAAAGATATAACCTGTCGGGGGTTTGTCTTTGCCGCGCAGCCCGGGGGTTACCGAGGCGCAGCCTCCCCCATGTAGGAGGGGCTCTTTGCTGCATGAAGGAGGGGCCTTCTGGACTGCCACCTCCTCCCTGTCGGAGGGGGATTCGTACACAAATTTTTTTTTGAAATTGGGGGTGTTGTGTGAATTGGGGATTTGAAAGCAGATTTGGGGAGATGATGCAATTGTTTTCAATTTCATTTGTTTTTACAAGGACTATCTCATTTCAATTAAGAAAAGAAATAATATGATATTTATCTTGTAACATGGTTTTAAAAGATTATATCAGAGCCACTACTGTAGTTTCATTTCTTAAGTGCTAACATATATCACAACCTTTTTGATGAATCTACGATATATTCTTGAGCGATGCTCTCTACTGGACTCCCATTTGTAAATACCTCTGCTTGTATTTTAATATGTTTGTGTCCTATTACTGCAATAACCATGCGAGGCTAACAATGACATCTGACTTGTTGGCCGACTTTCATTTTTTGATGGTTCACAGGCTGAGCAATGAGAATATTATCATAGTGGCTGTATCTAATCCTAAACCAAATGGTTAGGGTTAGGAATATTATTTTTGCAACACTAAATACATGGACTATTAGCCAATTAACTCATTCATTATAAATAAAAATATACATTTTTGGCCGTTGGGCCTGAAGCCCGCAGCAAGCCTAAGGGATTTTATTAATATAATTGGGTTATGTTATTTTCTGTTTTAAATATATATTTAAACTCAGAAAATATTCAATTAAATCTAGAAAAATATCAGAAAATACCAGAAAATTACTGGAAATTCTGAAATATCTAGATAATTGATGTGTTGCATTAATATATTCTTTTTGTGATGCTATTTGTTTTTGGTCCATATAATAATAACATCAATATCTGCATAAATTGGATTAATTAGATTTTTTATTAATAATTATGAAAGGTCCTGAGATCGCTCTGCCGTTAGTTATCTAACCTAACGGTGCATGATATGTCTCCACGTGGCCCAAGTAATTATTAAATATTTTATATTTCTCCTATATATTGCGTGCGATGTTAAAAATAAAATAAAATGTATTGTTTATGCCTGTGATGTTGCCTAATTATATTATTAAAACTGCCTGGAATGTTAGTAAGACTGTGTTGTTGTTTTTGGATCGGCCGTTATTAGTCACCACCATTTATTTTTCTTCGCATTTTATTTTTCCTTTTTGAGTGAAAATGTAGTGAGGAACTAAATGTAAAAGCCAAAGCCCGGAGAAACTTGGCCTGAAGACGGAGGAAAATTGCTAATGCTGGGACCCCCAAGGGTTTCCAAATTTTAATTTTAATTTTCTCGTAATTCAAAATGTATAAGGAACTTTGGACTTTAATTATTTTTGGTGGTGACCGGCCGATCCCCACAACAGTCTTAGTTTTACTACTATGCATGTCTTAATTTTTGTATAATATTTAATTCATGCTTATTCCATACTTAGATAAATGGCACAGATTGTGAGCGTCGATTTTGATGTTCTCGATGCGGCTGGAAAAAATTACTTGAGCTGGCAGCTGGACCTGAAGTTCCATCTGCGCTCACAGGACATAAGTCACACAATTCAGGCTACAGCTACGGCTGTGACAACTGATGAATGGACTTCTACTGTTAGAGTCTCCGATGTAGAGAAGGCGAAAGCCATTATCTATATCAGGAGACATATTGATCGGACCCTGAAGGTCGAATATCTAACAGTGGAAGACCTTCATGAACTGTGGACAGCACTTGAGGACAGATACAAACATCAAAAAGATGTTATCCTCCATCGTGCACGTTATGAGTGGGAAAATCTCCGACTTCAGGACTTTAAGTCCGTAACTGAGTATAACTCAGCTTTCCATAAAATCAACTAACGCCTGAAGTTGTGTGGTGAACAAGTCTCGGAATCCCGAATGCTGGAGAAAACATATACATCCTTCCATGAGAATGATGTTATTCTCGTGCAACAGTATCGTGAACGCAAGTTCACGAGGTACTCTGATTTACTCTTCTGCTTTCTTATGGCAGAGCATAACAGAGACCTCCTACTGACCACTCATACCATATGCCCTGCTGGCTCTGCTCCTCTCCCTAAATCTCATACAGTTTCTTCCCAGATGATGAAGAACAAGCACATAGGAAGATTCAACATGGGGAAAGCTGCTAAGAAGCAGACCAGAGCTCATCCCCAGAACAACAATACTGAGGAGAATAAAAACAACACGTGGAAGAGGAATACCTCTGACCAGACGTCTGCTCCCAAGAAAAACTTGGAAGACAAATGCCACAGATGTGGCATGACTGGACATTGGTCCAGGGTCTGTCGTAATCCACGCCACCTCCAAGATTTGTATATGGCAAGCCTGAAGCCTTCCGCAGAAACAAATCTGGGGGACATACAGCCTCCGACTAGGTTAAACACCGAGTATTTCGAGAATGACGATCTGCTCGATTGAGCCCAATCTTTATATCTATGCATTTAAATCTATATAGCTTCATATGTAGTTTGCTTTGAATGAACTTTATTTTGAATTACTCAAATAAAATTTCGTTTTACATATAGATGAAGTATGTAATATTGTGGACAGTGCCTCGTTGCACTGGTGTAGCATTTATATTGCTCCCACATAAAACGAGACTATAAGATGCAAATTTCTCACCTTAAACATATAGGAATTTTCCAAGTTTCAAGCATATTTCGTTTAAACGAATATAACTTGAAAACTGTGGATAATAAATATTGAATATCAATATAAAACTCGTGAAGAGGATGGCCAGAAGACCATCTACTTACGATTTCATTGGACCCCCGTCGGGCCCCTATCATTACAGATATTCATCCTATATAAAGCCAACTTGACTGAGCACCAGAAGTGCCTTTCATTGCCAGAGTTTTCAACTCTGGCACAATAGACTTGGTCATCCTGGATCATCGATGATGGACGCATCATCAAATGAATCCATTGGAGAACCTGAAGATTCTTCAAAATATTGAGTTTCCTTGTCCCCCTTTGTCGTAAGGGAAAACGAGAGACCTTCCCTCCTGAAAGTGGGATTAGAGTCTACTGGCTTCATTGAGAGAATACATGATGACCTTTGCGGGCATATTCACCCCGCAAGTGGCCCATTTTCGGTACTTCATTGTACTGATAGATGCATCTACTAGATGGTCTTATGTGTGCCATTATATTCACTCGCAACTTAGCTTTCTCAAAATCTTATAATGTGAGTGAATTCACTACACATATCTTTGAAGACTTCTGCCAAGCAACTGGCATTGAAATTGAACATCTTGTAGCATGTTCATACTTATAATGGGTTATTAGAGGCTCTGGTAAAGAGACTCCAATGGATTTCACGTCCATTGTTAAATCCCAGTTGCCTGTTGATGTTTAGGGACCAACACACTGCATTCCGCATCGCTTATCACGATACAGCCCTCTTGTGGCCATATCTTATTGCTGATGCCGCTTGCTTATGGTTTACCACTAAGTCTTGATAACTGTGTATTTGATGAGCAAAATCTCATTGAAATAGGCACGCAGTCTAAAGAAGCCTGAAGCTTCTGAGACCATATCATGGGATACAAAAGTCCTAATCTCGTTATGATCCGCATACTTTTTCTGTGTGAAGATGAGATCCAGAAGATCATTCACATTCGGAATAAAGTACATCAATTGCCGGATAAATTTACGGACAACCAGAAGATTGTTCGTTCACACGTCCCTGCTGCCAACACGCCAGCTAGGATTGACATTCCCAAAGATGGATGCAATCCACCGACAACAGAATTGGCTGTACCTCAATTGAAAAGAGGACGCCTTCCAGGTTCAAAATATAATGTTCCGCAAAAGAGGAAGATTCCTGGATATATTAAAATGATCCATCCACAGGATGCTGAGCTCAGACCAGCAACCTCTCCCCTCCTAATTTCCCCTGCAGAGGAAACAACAGGAGAAAAATCATTATATTATGTACGTACTGGAGAGGTACTGGACAAATATAACACAGTCGTCGACGACGGTTTTGCTTTTGCTATTTTTGTTCACGTCGCTTAATACGACGATGACGTCAACCCACTTTTCTATAGCGTAAACGCATAGATTGGCCAAAGTGGAACGAGGCAATAAGAGTAGAGCTGGACTCACTCTTGAAAAGCAAAATCTTTGGACCAGTAGTCCATACACATGAATGTGTAAAACCTGTGGAATATAATTCGGATTTCATAAGAAATTGAAATAAAGGAAATGTGATCATTTTCCTACTAAGCCTAAACTTCTCTGAAAAATCCAATAAATGCAGCTCATGGACGTTATGACTGCATATATATACAGCAATATAGATATAGAGATCTATATAAAACTTTCAGAAGGGTATACTCTACCCCCAGAGATGAAAGAGAGACGTAGAAACGTCTTCTCCATAAAGGCTACAAAGATCATTAGTTGATCTTAAGCAATATTCTGTCAGTGTATCTTTTTCGAAAGATCGTTGACAGGATTTGTGATTTTCACCGTACATGTGGTCGAGTTAAAGCTAGTAAGATCTCCTGCAGAGACCATTGAGATATCTGATAGCTTTAAGCATACATTGGAAATGGAATACCTAGGCATAGCAAGGTATTGGCGCGGCTTACATATTAAACACCTTCGCGATGGAACCTTTTAATTTCTTCATACACCGGGAGTTTATGAAGAATGATGTCCATTGGCAACCTATTAAAGATGGATGCTTATTTATGACACCTTCCAGTAGCTGGAAGAGGGGGAGGACATCCTAGGTCCCGAAGAGCCTAGCTCTAGTGTACTTGTTACACTTCTTTATTTGGCCAACTGCACGTGTCTTTGATAGAACGTCTGCAGTAAAGTTGTTAACCAGATACAGTATTGTCCTGGAGAACACCATTAGACCAAGGATAAGCTGCTTCTGCGCAACTTCCAAGGGTCACGGAATATATATCGCATATGCAGGTTTAAAGATCATCACGATGACTAAAACACAAAAGGCGGGCCACTTCCTAAATATCTACACATCATCCTCCAAAGTCTACATCTTCTGAGAAGCTCATCATCCAAGAAACAAGTATTGAAAATGCTCAGCCAGGTCCAGCAGTACCTTGCAGACACATTGAAGACTGATTCAAAAATACTTTAGTGGAGTCATCTACCAACTTCGAAGAGCATTTCACTCCAGAGCGCCACTGTTTTCCAATAGCCGCTAGATGAGTGAAACTTGTATAGATGAGTGATGACTGTATTTGCTTTCAGAACATGATGAATGTATAGACAAATAGGAGATGATTGTATAGATACATAGGAAATCTGCAAGCCTGAAGCTTGTACAGATCAGGGGGAGTCTCTCGATAGTTGTACTCTTTTCCCTTAAGCTGCTGGTTTTTCCCACTGGGTTTTCCACAGCTAAGGTTTTAACGAGGCAACCACGTTGGCTCTGGATCCAGAAGTATCCACCCCATTAGCATACTGAATGCTGAAGTATTCATATGCTTAACCCAAGGTAATGGAGAGATGAGGGGGAGTGTTGTGAGTTGAGGGAGGCCTTTGGCCTCCTTCCCCTCATCATCTCACCATTACTCCCCACTAAGTTAGTGGGGAGTCCCTTGGACTCCAAATCCCAGCTCAATGAATATATAGAGAGCCATGGCTTATGCCATGGCTACTCTTGATTTAGAGATATATTTTACTCTTCTTCAAAACTCTTTCAACATGTTATATGATAATGAACTCAAGAGAGAGAGAGAGAGAGAGAGAGAGAGAGAGAGAATTTCATTGCTAAGAATAAGTCACCATAGCTAAGAGCCATGGTGCTCTATTTATATATCTCATAGTGGGGAGGCCAAAAGCCTCTAGGAGACCAAGGGTCCCCATTACTCTAAGTAATGGGGGCCTAATGAATGGGTAATGAAGGAGGGGAGGCCAAAGGCCTCCCTCATTCATAACACTCCCCCTTACACATTCATCACTTCGGTCTCAGCTACTGAGGCAAGGGGTGGATACTTCTGGATCCAGAGTAAGTGTGTTTGCCTCGTTAAAACCTTAGCTGTGGAAAACCCAGTGGGAAAACCCAACAGCTTAAGGAAAAAGAGTGCAACCCACATGTTACTCCCCCTGATCCGTACAAGCTTCAGGCTTGCAGGTCTTTCAACTGTCGCATACCAATGTTCTTTACAAGCTTTACAAAAGTACATTTAGGCAATGCCTTAGTAAAAAGATCAGCTAAGTTGTTGCATGACTGGATCTGTCGAACTTCAATCTGCTTGTCGTTCTTCTGCTCGTGCGTCCAGAAAAACTTGGGAGAAATGTGTTTTGTCCTGTCGCCTTTGATGTAGCCCTTCTGAAGCTGAGCAATACATGCGGCGTTGTCTTCGAATAGGGCAGTAGGCTCCAGATCACTGGTCTTCAGGCCAGTGGATTGGAGGATGTGTTGGACGACGGAGCGTAGCCAAAAACATTCTCTGCTAGCCTCATGGATCGCGATGAGCTCTGCATGGTTGGAAGATGTAGCAGTAGTGGTTTGTTTTACCGATCTCCAAGAGATAGCAGTACCTCCGTAGGTAAATACAAAACCTGTTTGAGATTTTGCCGTGTGCGGATCAGAGAGATAACCTGCATCAGCATAACCAAACAATTTGGGGGAGGCACCTCTCTGGTAGTAAAGTCCAAGATCAATGGAACCCTGAAGGTATCGCAGAAGATGCTTTACTCCGTTCCAGTGGCGCTTTGTGGGCGCAGCACTGTGTCTGGCTAGTAGATTAACTGTAAACGCTATATCGGGACGCGTACAGTTAGCCAGATATAGAAGTGCTCCAATGGCACTGAGGTAGGGTACTTCAGGACCCAGTATCTCCTCCCCCTCTTTCAGTGGCCGGAAGGGGTCCTTATGTACATCTAGTGATCTTACGACCATAGGAGTACCTAAAGGATGACATTTATCCATATGAAACTTGCGTAGAAGTTTCTTTGTATAATTAGATTGGTGTAATAGGATTCCACCTCTTAGGTGTTCTATCTGTAAGCGAAGACAATACTTTGTTTTGCCTAGGTCTTTCATTTCAAAAGTATGTTTAAGGCTTTCAGATATCTCTTTGATCTATGCAGGAGATCCTATGAGATTTAAGTCATCTACATATACAGCTATGATGACAAATCATGTTCCCGTTCTTTTGATAAAGATACACGGGCAGACTTCGTTATTCGTGAATCCTTGCTGTGCAAGAAAATCACTTAGTCTGTTATACCACATCTTGCCCGATTGTTTTAGACCATATAATGATCTATGTAGCCTTACAGAGAATACGTCCCGAGGTATCTCTTTCATCTCTGGGGGTAGATTAAACCCATCAGGAAGTCTTATATAGATATTTTTATCTATATCGCCATATTGATATGCAGTCACAACGTCCATGAGCTGCATTTCTAGGCTTTCCAGAGAAGTTAGGCTGATTAAAAATCGGAAGGTGATCGAATCCATGACCGGGGAATACGTATCTTCGTAATCAATCCCCGGTCTTTGGGAAAATCCCTGGGCTACAAGGCGTGCCTTATAGCGAACAATCACATTATTTTCATCTCTTTTTCTTATGAAAACCCACTTATATCCCACAGGTTTTACACCTACTGGTGTTTGGACTACTGGTCCAAAGACTTTGCGTTTCAAGAGTGAGTCCAGCTCTACTCTTATTGCCTCGTCCCACTTTGGCCAATCATCTCTGCGTTTACATTCCGCTAGAGATCGTGGTTCGACGTCATCGTCATATTCAGTGACGTGAATGGCAATATCGAACGCAAAATCGTCGTCGACGACTATGTTATTTCTGTCCAGTACTTCTCCAGTACGTACAAAATTTAATGATGTTTCTCCTATTGTTTCCTCTGCTGGGGAAATCAGGAGGGGAGAAGTAGCTGGTCTGAGCTCAGCATCCTGTGGAGGGATAATCTTAGTATCGCCAGGAGTCTTCCTCTTTCGAGGAACTTTATCTTTTGAACCTGGTGGGCGTCCTCTTTTCATTTGAGGTACAACCAATTCTGCTGCCGGTGGGCTGCATCCATCTATGGGGATGTCAATCCTAGCTGGCGTATTGGCAGCAGGGACGTGTGAACGGACAATCTTCTGGTTGTCCGTGAATTTATCCGGTAAAAGATGTACTGTATTCTGGATATGAAGGATCTTCAGGATCTCATCTTCACACAGATTAGTACGCGGATCATATAGGGACAAAGACTTCTGGTCCCAACTAATGGTCTCAGAAGCTTCTGGCTTCTTAGACTGTGTGCCCAGTTTTGGAAAAAATTTCTCATTAAATTCACAGTCTGCAAAACGTGCCTTGAATGCATCACCCGTCAGGGGTTCAAGGTATCTGATAATAGAGGGCGAATCAAACCCAATATATATACCTAGACGACGCTGAGGACCCATTTTGGTCCTCTGCGGTGGTGCTATTGGGACATATACCACACAACCAAACACTCTCAAATGAGAGATATCTGGAGGTGCGCCGTATGCTAGTTGCATCGGGGATAAAGTGTGACCTCCAGAGGGTCTTATCCTAATAAGTGATGCGGCATGTAAAATAGCATGCCCCCAAGCATCCACAGGCAACTGGGATTGCATAAGCAACGGACGTGCAATCCATTGGAGTCTCTTTATAAGAGCCTCAGCTAATCCGTTTTGGGTGTGAACATGTGCTACCGGATGTTCAACTTCAATACCCGTTGCCCGGCAATAGTCTTCGAAGACTTGTGAAGTAAATTCTCCCGCATTATCAAGACGTAGTTTCTTGATATGGTTATCGGGGAAATGAGCACGCAACCTTATTATTTGTGCCAATAGCTTTGGAAAAGCTAGGTTGCGGGTGGACAAGAGGCACACATAAGACCATTTGGTTGATGCATCAATCATAAGCTAGTTTTCCCTTAAAACAAGGGAGACATGGAAATTCACCCTTTTGAAGAATCTTCAGGTTCTTCAATTTGTGTCCACGGGATTCAGTGATGATGCGGCGCATCATTGCTGTTCCAGGGTGACCAAGTCTATTGTGCCAGAGTTGGAATTCTGGTAGTGATTGGCACGTCTGGTGTTCAATCATATTGGCTTCTACTGGTTGAATGTATGTTTGGTATAGACCCGACGGGAGTCCCTTGAATCGCTCGCAGATGATCTTCCGGTCATCTTTTTGACGAGTTACAATTAGATATTCAACCTTATTTTTATCCCTGGTCTCTAAGTGATATCCGTTTAAACGGAAATCCTTGAAACTTACGAGATTTCTGTTTGATATAGGAGAGAATAATGCATTATTAATTTGAAGTCTTGTGTTATTTGGGAGCAATATAATTGCTTCACCAGTTCCTTCGATTATTTGGGACAGTCCTGAAATTGTGATAACAGGACAGTCATATTTGTTTAAGCTATTAAAATAGCAATGATCGCGAAGGATTGTGTGCGTCGAGGCACTGTCCACTAGGCACTCAGACATCATCTATATAAGCCAAAAAAAGAAATTTTATTTGAGTGAAAATGTAGACAACATTCATAAATAAAAGTCCGCACTAAAGCAAATAACAGATGAAGATACATCGAATTCTAAATGCATAGATAAATGATGATGCTCAATCTAGCAGATCGTCGTTCTCGAAGTCTTTAGCAGTAAAGACTGTTGGCGGCTGTACACCTGCCAAGTTTGTTTCAGGTCGAGACTTCTGGCTCGCCTGGTATAGATCCTGTAGGTGGCGAGGAGTGCGGCAGTTTCTGGACCAATGGCCAGTCATGCCGCATCTATGGCATTTGTCCTCCCAGGTCTTCTTTGGAAGTGACACGTGCTTGGTGTCCTTTCGCTTCCAAGTGAAGTTTCTTTTTCCTTTATTGTTTTTGTTTGTCTGGGGAGCTGCACCTCTTGGTTGCTTCATTACCGCTTTCCCTTTAGTATTTTTAGTCTTCCTCTTGTTTTTCCACTTCTGGGGAGAAACGTGGTGGGCTTCAGGGATAGGGGCAGTGCCAGCTGGACGTAAGTTATGAGTTGCTAGCAGTAAATCTCGATTCTGCTCTGCTCTAAGTAGGCATGAGATCAGATCGGAGAATCTCGTGAAGTTGCGTTCACGATACTGCTGCATGAGGATTGCATCTTTCTCGTGAAACGAGGTAAATGTTTTTTCCAACATGCGCTGTTCTGTCACTTCTTCACCGCACAACTTCAGGCGTGAGGTGATGTTATGAAGTGCAGAATTATACTCAGCGAGGGACTTATAGTCCTGAAGTCTGAGGTTTTCCCACTCATAACTGGCACGGGGTAATATAACATCAATTTGATGTTTATACCGTGCTTCCAGTGCTGTCCACAGGTCCTTCGGGTCCTCAACCGTTAAGTATTCGGCTTTTAAGGTCCGATCTATATGCTTCCTAATGTAGATTATGGCTTTCGCCTTATCTACATCGGATACAGTGGTTGTGGGGCTGCTGCTAGATGTAGCAGAAGCTTCGGCCGCTGCTGGGGCCGAGGAAGGAGCCAAAATGGACCCAAGGAGGGCCATTGAACGCAAGTGGAACTTCAGGTCCACTCGCCAACTCAGGTAATTTGTTCCTGCAGAATCGAGGACCTCGAAATCAACGCTTGCCAATTTTGCCATTTATCTACGTATTTTAAAATGAGCATGAATTAATTAAAATTCAAAAATTCATGCATAAAGAAATAAACAAGTAAAAATGCGGGGATCGGCCAGATACCCAAAATAGTACACAGTCCAAAGTTCGTTTAAAGTCCATAATAGAAAAAAATAATACAACTTTGGAAACCCAAACTGAACTGGGTCCCTATATCTCCGTCTTCATATGCTGTTGCATCGAGCTTTGGCTTACACAGTCATGAATCGACTCCTTGCGGTCCAGCGGACGCGGTCAGGGAATTGACTAAGCCAGGACCACTTGTTACCCAGTCAAGCTAGGTTGGTCCAGCAAACTTAGCCAAGCACATTGACCGACATCATGATCCATTGAAGGAGTTTTCATCAATTCTATGTGCTGTTGCATCGAGCTTTGGCTTTAAAATACAAATTTCCTCACTTACAAATTCTCTCAAAAGAAAATAAAAGTGCAAGGAAAGTAAATAGGTATACAATGGCCTATCCCGAAAAACACATTTTTACTGATTTAAACATCCACGCAGTTCTAAATATGCTACGGGCATAAAAGTAAACAACCACGCATATATCTCAAGCAAAACATATGGTAAGGGAAACTAGAAAATATAAATATCTTGTAGACCACGTGGAAACGTCATACACCGTTAGGTTAGTTGACTAACGGCAGAGCGGTCTCTGGATCTTTAAGATAATTATATTTTGAAAAATAGAGTCCTAGTAAACCATAGATTATAATATGCAAGAGGGATGTTTAAAACAATTTGTCAACATGGAATATATAAATTATTTTTGATTTTACTTAGGGGAGAGTCCCGTTAAGGAATTGGCATAAGGCCATTATATCGTATGCTAAAATATATACCGTTAGGTAATAGGGGCTGCAGGCCCAATTAAAATATTTGATAGTCACAAATGGGCTGCAGGCCCAACTCTCAATTTTAATTAAATTAAGTCTACTATTGGTAGGCACAAATGGGCTGCAGGCCCAACAATATGGCTATCAGAAATTTTAGTCGCTTATTTTATTTATATTCGAACCGTACTCAAGGCATCATAAGTTGAGTATATGATGCCCTCGTAGTCAGGTTGCGAAAACCACTATTCATCCATGAACATAGAAATTTATGCCGCTACAGTACTAACATCTATGTTTATTTATATTTAGCTAAATTGTAAGCTATTAACAGGATAAATAGCTATCAGAAATTCATTACAGATGCCCCACAGTTAACAGGATAATATGCTTGAGTTTGGTTCATGAACATAGCTATTCATCCATGAACATATAAATTTATTGTAAATAAAAGGCTTGCCCTAAATTTGGACGGTTCCACTCTCTTCACACCTCAGAGATTTTGTATACTTACCAATTTCACCCATGTAATAACAATAATACTGTTTACTGAGCCTGATTTACATTGTTGAATGAGAAACCAAAATTTTGAAGTATAAGCCGTTAATGAAGCAAGTGATCTCATGATTTCCATTTTGATAAGAAACAAACATACCATATTGAGTAAATTCAATAGAACGTTCCTTGTGATCGACAAACATTAGGGCTGTTTAATTTTTATTTTTATTTTTTAATTATTATTTATTGTATTTTATCAAAGCATGGTGTTGTATTTAGCAGATTTTAAACAAGCCAAAAAGAGGTTGTAAAAAATCATGGCTAAAATAAAAATTTGTTTATCTACGGGATCGACGGATATTACGTCTAGATTGAAAATCTAGGGAAGAGCCAAAGACTAAAAGATCCGTAGTTAATTCCGCTTCCGATACGCTCCAAAGAAAAATTTCCGCAAAGCTTCGCCGCAACAATAGATTCCTTTGCGCGTACGGGTTTAATTTTTGAGGGGAGACGGGATGAAAAGCTCAAAGAATTTTAGAGCAAACGAGCTGATAACGTGTTATATGATAATGAACTCAAGAGAGAGAGAGAATTTCATTGCTAAGAATAAGTCACCATAGCTAAGAGCCATGGTGCTCTATTTATATATCTCATAGTGGGGAGGCCAAAAGCCTCTAGGAGACCAAGGGTCCCCATTACTCTAAGTAATGGGGGCCTAATGAATGGGTAATGAAGGAGGGGAGGCCAAAGGCCTCCCTCATTCATAACACCCATTTATTCTAAAGGGAAAAAGAAATTTCACTTGGAATTTCTAAAGGGAAATCCTATTACAGTGATCCGCGTACTAATCTGTTTGATCATATATATCTCTTGAGTCCTATATGATCCACGTACTAATCTGTGTGAAGATGAGATCCTGAAGATCCTTCACATCCAGAATACAGTACATCTTTTACCGGATAAATTCACGGACAACCAGAAGATTGTCCGTTCACACGTCCCTGCTGCCAACACGCCAGCTAGGATTGACATCCCCATAGATGGATGCAGCCCACCGGCAGCAGAATTGGTTGTACCTCAAATGAAAAGAGGACGCCCACCAGGTTCAAAAGATAAAGTTCCTCGAAAGAGGAAGACTCCTGGCGATACTAAGATTATCCCTCCACAGGATGCTGAGCTCAGACCAGCTACTTCTCCCCTCCTGATTTCCCCAGTAGAGGAAACAATAGGAGAAACATCATTAAATTTTGTACGTACTGGAGAAGTACTGGACAGAAATAGCATAGTCGTCGACGACGATTTTGCGTTCGATATTGCCGTTCACGTCACTGAATATGACGATGACGTCGAACCACGATCTCTAGCGGAATGTAAACGCAGAGATGATTGGCCAAAGTGGGACGAGGCAATAAGAGTAGAGCTGGACTCACTCTTGAAACACAAAGTCTTTGGACCAGTAGTCCAAACACCAGTAGGTGTAAAACCTGTGGGATATAAGTGGGTTTTCATAAGAAAAAGAGATGAAAATAATGTGATCGTTCGCTATAAGGCACGCCTTGTAGCCCAGGGATTTTCCCAAAGACCGGGGATTGATTACAAAGATACGTATTCCCCGGTCATGGATTCGATCACCTTCCGATTTTTAATCAGCCTAACTTCTCTGGAAAGCCTAGAAATGCAGCTCATGGACGTTGTGACTGCATATCTATATGGCGATATAGATAAAAATATCTATATGAGACTTCCTGATGGGTTTAATCTACCCCCAGAGATGAAAGAGATACCTCGGGACGTATTCTCTGTAAGGCTACATAGATCATTATATGGTCTAAAACAATCGGGCAAGATGTGGTATAACAGACTAAGTGATTTTCTTGCACAGCAAGGATTCACGAATAACGAAGTCTGCCCGTGTATCTTTATCAAAAGAACGGGAACATGATTTGTCATCATAGCTGTATATGTAGATGACTTAAATCTCATAGGATCTCCTGCAGAGATCAAAGAGATATCTGAAAGCCTTAAACATACTTTTGAAATGAAAGACCTAGGCAAAACAAAGTATTGTCTTGGCTTACAGATAGAACACCTAAGAGGTGGAATCCTATTACACCAATCTAATTATACAAAGAAACTTCTACGCAAGTTTCATATGGATAAATGTCATCCTTTAGGTACTCCTATGGTTGTAAGATCACTAGATGTACATAAGGACCCCTTCCGGCCACTGGAAGAGGGGGAGGAGATACTGGGTCCTGAAGTACCCTACCTCAGTGCCATTGGAGCACTTCTATATCTGGCTAACTGTACGCGTCCCGATATAGCGTTTACAGTTAATCTACTAGCCAGACACAGTGCTGCGCCCACAAAGCGCCACTGGAACGGAGTAAAGCATCTTCTGCGATATCTTCAGGGTTCCATTGATCTTGGACTTTACTACCAGAGAGGTGCCTCCCCCAAATTGTTTGGTTATGCTGATGCAGGTTATCTCTCTGATCCGCACACGGCAAAATCTCAAACAGGTTTTGTATTTACCTACGGAGGTACTGCTATCTCTTGGAGATCGGTAAAACAAACCACTACTGCTACATCTTCCAACCATGCAGAGCTCATCGCGATCCATGAGGCGAGCATAGAATGTTTTTGGCTACGCTCCGTCGTCCAACACATCCTCCAATCCACTGGCCTGAAGACCAGTGATCTGGAGCCTACTGCCATATTCGAAGACAACGCCGCATGCATTGCTCAGCTTCAGAAGGGCTACATCAAAGGCGACAGGACAAAACACATTTCTCCCAAGTTTTTCTGGACGCACGAGCAGAAGAATGACAAGCAGATTGAAGTTCGACAGATCCAGTCATGCAACAAGTTAGCTGATCTTTTTACTAAGGCATTGCCTAAATGTACTTTTGTAAAGCTTGTAAAGAACATTGGTATGCGACAGTTGAAAGACCTGCAAGCCTGAAGCTTGTACGGATCAGGGGGAGTAACATGTGGGTTGCACTCTTTTTCCTTAAGCTGTTGGGTTTTCCCACTGGGTTTTCCACAGCTAAGGTTTTAACGAGGCAAACACACTTACTCTGGATGCAGAAGTATCCACCCCTTGCCTCAGTAGCTGAGACCGAAGTGATGAATGTGTAAGGGGGAGTGTTATGAATGAGGGAGGCCTTTGGCCTCCCCTCCTTCATTACCCATTCATTAGGCCCCCATTACTTAGAGTAATGGGGACCCTTGGTCTCCTAGAGGCTTTTGGCCTCCCCACTTTGAGATATATAAATAGAGCACCATGGCTCTTAGCATGGTGACTTATTCTTAGCAATGAAATTCTCTCTCTCTCTCTTGAGTCCAATTACCTTCTAACACGTTATCAGCACGATTATTATTTTGGGTACTAATAATCTGCGTACTAATCTGTGTGAAGATGAGATCCTGAAGATCCTTCACATCCAGAATACAGTACATCTTTTACCGGATAAATTCACGGACAACCAGAAGATTGTCCGTTCACACGTCCCTGCTGCCAACACGCCAGCTAGGATTGACATCCAGCTGGCGTGTTGGCAGGGTTTGATCATATAAAGGGGAGGCCAAAGGCCTCCCTTATTCATTCCCATTTAATCTGTGTATAATTAGTAAGATTAGATACTTTCCAATGGTTTGAGTTCATTATCATACAACCCGTTCTAACACGTTGCCCGTTGGAATCCTTTCCAATGGGAAACGTGGTGGGTTTCATTTTCATACCGTTAACACGTTATCAGGGTTTGATCATATAAAGGGGAGGCCAAAGGCCTACCTCATTCATTCCCATTTAACCCAAAAAATTAATTATCACCCATTTATTTACATGTTTGCCATCCAAGGGTTTTGTATTTCCCCCCTGATTTTGCACCTTTACCTTCCGACGATATTGGCACACACCCCCACATGTTTTGCTCCTTTTCGGTTGCGTGAGTGCACCACATCCTCTTCGTGGGGTTTTTTTGCTCCATGCACTGTGTACGGGTTATTTTTAGTCTATTATACATTTGATAGCTTTTTTGAATCTGTCTTACGTGGCACCCAAAATATGATTAGGACAGATATTAGTGACTAGGATGCTGACTATGACAATGATAATAGGAAAAATGATTTGAATTTGAAATTTGGGAAGAACATATTGGGGTGACTGAGGGCCTTGATGTGACGTTTGTCATTTGAATATGAAATTTGGGGGGAACATATTGGGGGTGAATGAGGGCCTTGATGTGACATTTGTTCCGGTCACAAGTTCAGTAGGACAAACGATTGGCCTAGGTTGCGCCACCTCATCTCGGTAGGGCCTAATGTGGGGTTGATATGATTTATGGCTTGGTTTGGGGCGAGGTTTTGGGTGATTTTTTGCGCTTTATTCCATGCTTTTCCTCCGTTTGCCTCATGACGCTCCTTACACACACACACACCCACGTTTTTTCCGCTTTGCCCCCCCCCAACCCCCCCAACCCACAAAAAAACAATTCTCTCCACATTTGCGTCCGGGCGACGACTGCATCCGCACCCTTCGGGCACGTGTAATTTTCGCTTTGGACACTGCTTCTTTCCGCATTTGCGTCCCGGCGACGACTACCTCTGTGTCCTCCGGACACTAGCAATTTCTAGTTCTTATTCAAAAATGCTCGTTGTCCCAGGTATAAATAATTCCTATTACCATCAAACCATTAAATTTATTAACGTTTAGCTACACAATGCATGAGCATGCAATGTGAAAATTATAAGTTCTTTTATGTGTTTGGTTTGAAGGAAAAGGAAAGAAAGAAAAATGAAATGAAAAGGAAAAAGAAAAAGAAAGAAAAGGAAAATGAAATGAGATTCTTTCTCATGTTTGGTTACCAAGGAAAATTGGGAAGAAAGTTGAATGGAAAATATAGAAATTAATATTATTAGGTTGCTCATCGAATATGAATAAAAAATAATATATCTGGTTACGTTGTGAATTCAAATCATTGTATCATCATAATAAATCAAAATTTTATTTTTAAATTAAAAACTTATTGGTTATTTTGAAAAAATATTAATTTAGCAAATAATTTGCGAGTTGTAACGAATAATTCGTTAACACTATAAATATTATGATTCGTAGATAATATGTTATTTAATAGTATACGAATAATTTACAAATTTTGTTAAAAAGTTTGAAATAATTCGCAAGCTATTTGAAAAATTCGTGCATAATGTGTGGATTTTTCAAGCAACTCTGAATTTTTAGAGTTTCGTGAATTATTTGCACAATTCATTCATACATGAAAATAAATTAAAATTTCGGAATTTATTTGGAAAATAGAGAATTATTCGCGAGCTATTTAAAAGATCGCGAATTATTCGTGAATTTATAAAAATTCATAAAGTATTCTCTATTTTGAACAATTCACGAATGAATATATATTGAAGGTGTTTTTTTTTTGAAAAATTAGTCAATTATTAGCGACTTATTTGAAAATTCGTGAATAATTTGTGAATTTTTCGAGTAATTTGCGAATAACTTTTTGAAAAATTCACGAATTATTCATGATTTTTTGATACAAACTTATGAATAATTCGTGGATTCATTAAAAATAACAACTAATTATGTTTGCTAAAAAATATAAATACATGAAAGTGCGAGAAATTAGTTTACCTCTCTTTTCCCTCATTTTCCTTGGGTCAAAAAGAGGAAAATCTCAAAGAAAAATTTTAATAAAAATTTTCCTTTGTTTTCTTTCATTTTCATTTTCCTTTGTTTTTTCTTTCCAACCAAACAATGGAAATAGTTTTCCTTCTAACTTTCTTTCCTTTTCTTTCATTTTTCTTCAAACCAAACACACCCTTAGTGTACGTACGGCATGGATATTAACATGAATATTATTGATCGTCAAGAAAGTGGAAAGTGAATTTTCTTTTAGCACCCATGATACAATTTCCTTCTCAAGTAGCTGATATTCATTTTTTTCTCTTATGTTTTTTCGCTCTCTCTCTGAATGAATATGAATGTGAATTTCAATGCTTAGTTTAATGTCTATGAATTGGGAAAGTAGCTGCAAATTTGGGTTAGATGTGGATATTAATCTAATATATCAATGTACAATGTATCATGCAGAGTTTGGGATCTTAAGTTACAAAATATGTGTGTAGCTTACATCGTAGTCCGCAATGAAAGAACACATGCTAGAAGACGTGTGATCACCCCCCTAACTCCTCTATAATGCTCGAGTTGGATCCAATCTCATGAAAAACAATATGGAGGGCACATAGGAGTAAGGCTAGGGTTTTGTTGGTTACTTGGAAGTGTGTCCACTTATTGTAGGTGTGTTACCTATTTATATAGGCACGCGAGGTCGCCATAAGAAAATTTTCGCTTTAAAGGTTTTGAAAAACTTTGGCCCTAGAAAACTTTTAGAGGGCTTAAGACGACTTAGAAAACTTTGATTTTTCTCAAGAAAAATTACTCAATGATGGATGATAAATTCTTCTAACAGCCCTATATTTTATAACCCACAAATCTACCTAAAACAAATCTACAAAAATGCCCTTCAATGGCTAGAAAACGGCTAGTCAAAATGTTACAGTTATGGGCACAAGTCATGGTTTGGCACTGTCAAAAAAGATGGTACTCTCTGTATTTTACTGGTCGACCACAAGTCATGGGCTAGTCGACCATAGTGTAACCACTAGTCGACTAGTTCCATAACATTGGTCGACTATTTTTCTGACTACAACCCTAGCTTAGAACAATTACAACAACTAGTCGACTAGCATATCAGTCTGGTCGACTATTTTACCTGGAATCAGTATTTTGGCCCAGAAATCTTGGAAAAACTCTATAAAATAATTTTATAACAATTTTAAAACATTTAGACCGATTCCTAAGTGTGTGAGAAGCTTTAATCTAAGGCTTTATATAGAATCTAAAGACCCATAAATTTACATCAAACTTACCAATCTCTTGTATTCTTGATGTATGCTTGAAGATCAACTCCATGTCTTTGATTCTTCTTGAGTCTTAGGTTGCCTTGATTGAGCTTCATCACTAACTTGACTACGAGCTCTCAAATCTTGAATGTCTTCATGAATCTATAGTGAGCTCTATAAGTCTTTGAAGTAGATTGTCATCCATAGTTTTGAACTCAACTTCTTTTGTGATATATCTTAAATACATGCACCTCACAAATCTTGATTAGTACACTTAATTATTTGCTCATCATCAAAATCACACTAAGGGGTGTCTCAATATCCAACACTAGGATCCCAAGCATCCTTTCAACTTGCTAGATGTGGGACTAAAGAAAGATTCCATGTAAAACTCATTGTCTTTTAGGAGTTCTAATTTGACTCATACTCTATCTTTTGGTTTAGTTATGGTCCAATAAATAGATCAAATCTAAACCAAATCAAACTCAAACACTGCCAAACTAAACTTATGCCTATGTGACGACTTGCCACTGTCGTCTATCACTAGATGATGGTCGTCGACCACCAGCTAGCTGATTGTGTGGACAACCAGTAATCGGCCTACTGCGGCCGATGGCCGACGAGTAGACAGTTGGTGGTTGGTCGTCAGTTGGTTTTCAATTGGCCGCCAGCCATTGGCCAGTCGTCCGACCTCCGGCGACACCGTTTCATCATCAGTGATGGTCTAGGCTTGGTTTTATCTATATTTTTTCATCTTCTTTAAAAATCAGGTGTTTGTAACACTTTGCAAATAGTTTGCGCTTGCTTCACAGATCCTGCGATGAGCTCTTCTCTCTATCAGTCAAGACGATCACAAATCCTTGTGATTCCTCAGCTTGTGTGTATCTCAAATACATCATATATTTTCATTCGATTATTATGACGAGTTTATTATATTTGAGAGACTCTAAAAGCATAATTCCTATTTTGACAGTGACTTGATCGTACTCTACGATCATGCTACATGTATGACATTGACACTAGATTCATACTAACTCCATGTGATGCTAACCTCTCATACTGCAGGAGATAAAATCCTGTCTTAACGGTCACATCCCTTCACACGCTTTGGACTTCATCCTGTGAGTACCTAGCAATGACTACGTCGTCGTCGGTCAATAAAATCCAAAGTGTAGTCCTCCCACATATAATGTTTTTAGCGCATCTTAGGTTTTTTAGACTAACCTGCACGGCTGCACCAGTCTTCACTTGAAAGCTTTATTGACAGTGAGAGTATGTCTATCATGGAGAAGATTCTCAGCGAGTCGTTCTTTGAACTTGTTCTTTAACAAGTACATGCGTACTGTCTGATGATGTCTCCATATTGAATGGCTATGAGGCTAGCCAATACCATCTCAATGATAAACATCAATGCCCATTGTGTTATGAATGAGGGAGGTCTTTGGCCTCCCCTCCTTCATTACCCACTCTCATTAGTCCCCATTACTATGAGTAATGGGGACTCTTGGTCTCCTTGAGGCCTTTCATCTCCCTTCCCTGATTTAATATATAGAGAACCATGGCCTATGGCCATGGTTACTCATTCCATTTCTAAGAATCTCAGTCTCTATTTCTCCTCTAGTTTGATTATCCTATAACACGTTATCAGCACGTGTTCTCCTCTTGAGCACAAATTTTTCAACAAAATTTTCATCCCCTACGCGAAAGGAATTTATAGTTGCTGCGGCGAGGAATTTATTGGTTGCAGCGTTGCGGCATCCTCAAAGCGTTCGGGAGCTCAAATTTTTATCTACGGTTCTAATCTACGGTCGTCCCTAGATCATCGATCTAGAGGTAAAATTCTATTTCCCGTAGATTACAATACATGAAAATTTTTACATTGTTAAAATACAAGTAAAACTTAAAAAAAACCCTAGCCTACTCTCCCGCGCCGCCGTCCCCCCCGTCGGGGGGGGGGGGGGGGTCTTTGTCGCTGCGTCGCCACCCGTTGCCGCGCCGCCACCCGTTGCCGCGCCGCCACCCCCGTTGCCGCGTCGCGCCGCCACCCCGTTGCCGCGCCGCCCCCCGTCGGGGGGCCTCCGTTGCCGCGCCGCCACCCCCCGGTCGGGGGGTTGATCTGTCGTCGCCCCCCGTCGGGGGCCCTCTGTATCGGCGCACCCCCCCGACGGGGGGCTGATCTGTCGCAGCGCACCCCCCCCGTCGGGGGGTTGATCTGCCGCCCCCCCCATCGGGGGCCCTCTGTATCGGCGCACCCCCCCCGATGGGGGGGGGCTCATCTTTCGCAGCGCACCCCCCCGACGGGGGAGGCCCAATCCGCCGCCCCCCCAGTCGGGGGGGGGGGGCTCTGTCGCCGATCCACCGTCGGGGGGCCTCTGTCGCAGATCCACCGCCCCCCAGCAGGGGAGGCCTCTGTCGCCGCGCCGACCCCCCTAGGGGGGGGGGGGGGGGGGGGGGTGGGCGTCCGATCGAGCCCACCCACGCCCCCCGTCGGGGGGTTCTTCCGTAACACTGCCCCCCCCCCAGACGGAGGGGGCCGGCCTATTATCCCCCCCAGCAGGGGGGGTCTACTGTTGCGAAGCCCCCCCTCTGATGGGGGGGGGTCTGATTGGTTGACTGGTGGATACTGGCAGGAAAGGGGGACTTCTGTCCACCAGCAAAACCCGAAAAAAAAATAAAAATAATTAACATATGGGTTAGAATTTGAGGAGACAGATTTAGGGATTTTCTGGTGTTCCCCAACCTAAAGTAGGCTAAATTTAATTAAAATTGATAGTTGGGCCAGAAGCCCATTTGTGAGTATCAATAACACAAATATTTTAATTGGGCCTGCAGCCCCTATTACCTAACGGTAAAAATTATATTTAGCCTACTACATAATTGCCTGAAGCCAATTCTTTAACGGGACTCTCCCCTGAGTAAAATCAAAAATAATCTCTATATTCCTTGTTGACCAATTATTTTGTACATCCCTCTTGCATATTATAATCTATGTTTTACTAGGACTCTATTTTTCAAAATATAACTATCTCAAAGATCCTGAGACCGCTCTGCCGTTAGTCAACTAACCTAACGGTGTATGACGTTTCCACGTGGTCTACGAGATAATTATATTTTCTAGTTTCCTTTACAAATATGTTTTGCTTGAGATATATGCGTGGTTGTTCATTTTTATGCCAGTAGCATATTTAGAACTGCGTGGATGTTTAAATAAGTAAAAATGTGTTTTTCGGGATCGGCCGTTGTATACCTATTTACATTCCTGCACTTTTATTTTTCTTTTGAGAGAATTTGTAAGTGAGGAAATTTGTATTAAAAGCCAAAGCTCGGTGCAACAGCATATGAAGACGGAGATATAGGGACCCAGTTTGGGTTTCCAAAGTTGTATTTTTCTTTTTCTCTTATGGACTGTAAATGAACTTTGGACTGTGTACTATTTTGGGTATCTGGCCGATCCCCGCATTTTTACTTGTTTATTTCTTTGTGCATGAATATTTGAATTTTAATTAATTCATGCTCATTTTAAATTGCGTAGATAAATGGCAAAATTGGCAAGCGTCGATTTCGAAGTCCTTGATTCTGCAGGGACAAATTACCTGAGTTGGCGAGTGGACCTGAAGTTCCACTTGCGTTCGATGGCCCTCATTGGGTCCATTTTGGCTCCTTCCTCGGCCCCAGCAGCGGCCGAAGCTTCTGCTACATCTAGCAGCAGCCCTACAACCACTGTATCCGATGTAGATAAGGCGAAAGCCATAATCTACATTAGGAAACATATAGATCGGACCTTGAAGGCCGAATACTTAACGGTTGAGGACCCAAAGGACCTATGGACAGCGCTGGAAGCACGGTATAAACATCAAATTGATGTTATATTACCCCGTGCCAGTTATGAGTGGGAAAACCTCAGACTTCAGGACTATAAGTCCGTCGCTGAGTATAATTCTGCACTTCATAACATCACCTCACGCCTGAAGTTGTGCGGTGAAGAAGTGACAGAACAACGCATGTTGGAAAAAACATTTACCTCGTTTCACGAGAAAGATGCAATCCTCATGCAGCAGTATCGTGAACGCAACTTCACGAAATTCTCTGATCTGATCTCATGCCTACTTAGGGCAGAGCAAAATCGAGATTTACTGCTTGCAACTCATAACTTGCGTCCAGCTGACACTGCCCCAATCCCTGAAGCCCACCATGTTTCTCCCCAGAAGTGGAAAAACAAGAGGAAGCCTAAAAACCCTAAAGGGAAAGCGGTAATGAAGCAACCAAGAGGTGCAGCTCCCCAGACAAACAAAAACAATAAAGGGAAAAGAAACTTCACTTGGAAGCGAAAGAACACCGAGCACGTTTCACTTCCAAAGAAGACCTGGGAGGACAAATGCCATAGATGCGGCATGACTGGCCATTGGTCCAGAAACTGCCGCACTCCTCGTCACCTACAGGATTTATACCAGGCGAGCTAGAAGTCTCGACCTGAGACAAACTTGGCTGGTGTACTGCCGCCAACTGTCTTTACTGCTAAAGACTTCGAGAACGACGACCTGCTCGATTGAGCACTATCTTTTATCAATGCATTTAGAATTCGATGTATCTTCATCTTTATTTGCTTTAGTACGATCTTTTATTTTCGAATGTTATCTACATTTTCGCTCAAATAAAATTTCGTTTTTGCTTATATAGATGATGTCTGAGTGCCTAGTGGACAGTGCCTCGGCGCACACAATCCTTCGCGATCATTGCTATTTTAATAGCGTAAACAAATATGACGGTCAAGTTATCACAATTTCAGGACTGTCCCAAATAATCGAAGGAACTGGTGAAGCAATTATATTGCTCCCAAATAACACAAGACTTCAAATAAATAATGCATTATTCTCTCCTAAATCAAATAGGAATCTCGTAAGTTTCAAGGATTTCCGTTTAAACGGATATCACTTAGAGACCAGAGATGAAAATAAGGTTGAATATCTAATTGTAACTCGCCAAAAAGATGACCAGAAGATCATCTGCGAGCGATTCAAGGGACTCCCGTCGGGTCTCTACCAAACATACATTCAACCAATAGAAGCCAATATGATTGAGCACCTGTAACGACTGGGTTTTGTATGATTGGATTATCAGTGTGTTTTGCTTGTGATGGTGGGTTCTCTCCTTGTGTGGTTTCCATTTCCGTAGTTCTCGCTTTCATTCATCTCGTTGACATTTCCTAGCTTTCGTTTTCATTCCTTTTGATGTGATCTTCTAAGTTCTTCCTTAGAATCATTGAACTCGGAGTAAGTCACTCGTGACGAGCTTCATATCGATCATATCTTAGAGTATAAATCGATCCTAGAAGCCATAGAAATCTTTCCGAAGCTTCGCGCTTCGAATCGGCGCTTTTCGTGCACGTTAGTTGGTTCAAGAAGGAGAACCAACCGACTAGATCTCAATCTAGTCGGTCGGCAATCCTTAATGGACCGACTAGTGGGCTTTGATTATAATTCAGGAGTTACTGTTTATCTTTAGTCGGTCTAAGAACATCTTTCGACCGACTAGATGCTAAACTAGTCGGTCAGGAATCCTTCTCAGGCCGACTAACTCTCATTTCCATGATCTCTCTCAGAATTCAGCCTTTAGTCGGTCAATGAACACTCACCGACCGACTAGTTCTCAAACTAGTCGGTTGACAAGCCTTCACAGACCGACTAACTGATAGTCCAGTTTTCCTGAGCGAGCTACTGTTTACTCTTAGTCGGTCTGTGTTGATCAACCGACCGACTAGTTCCCAAACTAGTCGGTCACCAATCCTTCTTTGACCGACTAATCAGCCCAGGAAACCCTAGTTTGCCCTAGCCGCCACACGATTTTCTATATAAACCCGCAATCATTTTCTTCTCTTCCCTCTCTTCTCCTGAACCTCCTCCTTCCCCAAATCACCCCCCTTCATCCCAAAACCCTTCCTCCTTCATCCCAAGCTCATCCATCATCATCCAAACCCTCATTTCACATATCCTACCTCTCATCTTCCTCAATCTTTCATCAAACCCCCAAAATCCACATCAAAACACATTTCTCCCGGTTTTCCCTCATTTCCAGATCTGAGCCGGATCGTTCTTCCGTCGCCATAGTTCTCGGCGTCGTTACTCCGCTTCTTCACAGGTAGTATTCTTCCTTTAATAATCTCATAACCCACACTTGATATTTGTGAAACCCTAGTAATAATGGATGTTGTTTGATGATTGTTTCTCCATGACATCGATTCCCTTCCCCGTAGATTAGCGCTTGTGGGACGAACCTTCGCGATCGTCTTCCTCGGTGCTAGGCAAGTGAAACTTGCATCTCTTGAATTGGGCCATGTCTTAGGCCATTTACCTTGCTTTAGCGTAAAAGAGACTAAACGGTGAAAGGATAGCCATTTAGACGCCATTGACCTAGCTTGACAACGAAGCTTGGTCCGTCACCCTCATCATGCTTGTATGTCACGTTTACTTTAAATTAACGGTACGCGAATATGTTCATGTCATTGCATTTTGCCTGTCACGTTTAAATTCGATTAACGGTACGCAAATATCTGTTCCTGGCATTGCATAGTGATTATTTATCGCGATTGCATAGCACACGCTACACTATTATATCGCTGGCTCGTGTTCCAGAAGCGAGCCCTGTAGTTGGAAACCCCAACGCTCGACACATATGGGTGGGGTAAGAGATAAGCGGACGGAGCCCCGAGTTGGCCTGATCCGCCACTCCGGCCAGCAGGTGGACTCTCTAGTGCACAAGTGTTTAATAGTGATAGAGATAAGCGGCCTGAGCCACGAGCTGGCCAGCAGGTGGACCCTCTATGCATTAATTGATAAACAGTGATAAGTGATTAATAGTGATATGAGATAAGCGGACTGAGCCCCGAGTTGGGCTGATCCGCCACTCCGGCCAGCAGGTGGACTCTCTATGCACTAAGTGATTAACAGTGATAATCGTGATAAGTGATAATCGTGATAAGTGATTCGCGAATTAGTGATTTGGTAGCTTTGGCTACATAGTGCGTGCTTGCCTCTCTTTTAAACTGTTGCATCAGACTTAACTGCCATGCCATTGCTTAATATTATAAGTGCTAGGTTGTTAGTTACCTTCAGTTTCCTTGCGCAAGTCTTTCCAGACTTGCTGACATGTGCCCCTTTCTCTTTGGGTGTCGCATGTTAGTTGCCGAGCCAGAGCTTGTTGCAGAGGACGTTGTGTTTGCTGAGGAGGAGTCTTGTGGACACCGGTGACTTGTTGAGTTTCCCTTTATGTTTTAGGATTCCTGTTAGTTGTTGGTGCGTGGCACCTTTGTATGTATGGTATAACTTTGTTGGCCATGTTTGGGCCTTAGACTCATTTTCCTTTAGCCTGGTGGCTTTTCTGCGATATTGTAATTTGTTTATGGACATTTGGAGATTATATAAAATGTCGTCTCATTTCCTTATTATCATTGTTGTTTCGTTTCGCTTTGCAAGGACTTGCCATAATAAGTGTTTTTATACGCTTATCAGACTTGGAGCTTCACAGCTTCAAGTTAGTGCGGACCTTCTCACGTCTCGCCTCCACGTTTTTGGGAAGCGGGGCGTGACAGGTTTTAGTGGTGGCCCATGCAGGTCCATTTGCAAATGCGAACTATCGAAACAACGATAATAATTAAAGAATGTCCATTAAATGAATTAGAACATCCAAGTTATAAAGCCCGGAGTCTAAGTTTTTAGCGTTCCTATATCTTAGGTGGCTGGTAGGCGTGTTAGAGCATCTGTCCCAGCTGAGTGGGAACCCATTAGATCAGGACCCTAGATAGACTTAGATAGACGTCTGTGCTTGCTAGTTAGGAATCCTTGATTGTTAGCTAGACTCCACGTTAGTGATTTATTTGATTGTCTTAAGAGTTACCTTAGTGGTTCCTGTCTAGCTTTGACTAGGGTAGACTTCTAGATTTCTTTGGCCGTTCGCTTGGGTTCATCGATTTCGGACCAAGCTGAACTCAATTCATCGCTGTCTAGCCCTTAGGGAGCCTTAGCGCTTAGTTCCATAATCTTTGGTTGGTTGACCGTAGGAGTTTCCGTAGATTTTCCTAAGTCATAACCTAAGCGTATTTATGTTTTGATCATCCAACCAAATCCCTTGCCTCGATTCCCGTGACGACCATGTTTCGATAATCGTTGATCCTTTGAATGTCCCCATTCGCAAGGCTTAATTTCTTTTACAGTTATTTTCGATTTCCCTTATTAAAGTTTTCATTAAGTTTAAATTTTGTTTTAAACCCGCTACGTATATACTTGAATTCCTCACTTTCCGATTGAGTCAAAATTCCTTGTAGATTTCGGAGTCTAATGGTTGTAATTATGATTGCTATCTCGTAACCATCTTCTAATCTATGATTTCGCATTTCGGTTTAAGGACTCCAATACTATTTTGGAAAATTCGATATACCCTTTTCTAACTATGAGATCCATTTTAATCGCATAGCATACATACTTTAAAATCTTTTCCAAGCTAAAGGGAATTTCAATTGTTATATGTATACTTATATCTCGTACTCTTCGTTATTCGAAAGTTTTGATGAGATTTTGATTTCTGTTTTATAATGTTTTACAGCCTATACCTTTCATACCTATTTGAATGTCTTGTCCCTTTTCATAAATCGATTTAATTCTGAGCCGCAATTCTATTTTCCAAATTCGATTTATGAACTTTCCTTTCTTATTTATGCTGTTCAAATGATTCGTCGCGCTCCCTTAATATACTTTTCAAGTCACAGATGATTTCAGCTTTCAACAAATCAAAGCTATGTTCAAACATTTTCTCGACTACAGATTTTTGGAAAAATTGCGTTTCCATAAACCACTTCCCTTGTCCTCGATTCACATGACCACCTCATTACAAGTACCCTTGATCTTTCAAATGTTTTCCGTTGCAAATCTTGATTCTTTCAAAGTTATTTTCGAATGCTTTCCTTATTTGAAGTTTCACTCAATTTAAATTTGTTCTAAACTTCTTTAAATATGTCTCCCTAAAATTTCGATGGAGTTAAAAGTCGTTCTTGAATTTTGAAGACCTTTGGTCGTAAATTTTAAAATTACTACCTTGTACTATTTCTTCTAACGATGTATCTTTCGCATTTCGATTTTTAAACTTTATTACTATCCTGATGGTTCGATATACCGTCCTTTTTCCTAACTACAAAAAACTTTATTTTTAACCACTTATCTTACATACCGTTAGGGGTATTTTTCCACACTGAATGGACTTCAACTAATTTTTGTGTATATCAAATATAGGTTCGTCGTACTCGTACTTCAAAAGTTTTTATACCAACACGTTCTTTTGGCGAATTCTTATTTCCCTAAAAGTATCTTCGATCTTCTTCTTTCGTTAAGTTTAAATTGGTTCGAAACACTTTTGTTATATGTGAGGTTTCATGCTCCTTCGCCGACTTAAATTATTTATGTTTTTAAATATCGAAACTTGTGTTGAGATTTTTAGATTAAAAGTTTATAATTTTTTCAGCATATACTCTCGTATCAATATAAATGTCTTGTCCCTTTTCATATACCAATTTCATTCTGAACCGTATTTCTATTTTCCTAACTCGATTCATAATTTATTTTCTTACTTGTGCCATTAGAATTTTATTCGAAAACACCTCGTGCTTACTCTTAATAAACTTTTCAAGTCCCTTGGGACTTCGGCTTTTAGCAAGTCGATTTTATGCTCAACATTTTCCATATTTCAGATTTTTGTATTAAAATTTTTTTTAACTATTTCGAAATCATTCCTGACTTAGACCCTTCACAAAACGGTTTAAAAGTTTTAATACTAACTTGATGAGTTTAAATATCCTTTTCTCTTTCCATACTACTAAGATATTATCTTTCCATTCACCATACACACTTTTAAGATAATTTCTGAAATATGACTTCAATTATTTTTATATATCGGTACCACGTTCGTTTTGCTCGTACATTAAGATCTTGTATAAATCAATTTTGTTGGCAAATCCGGATTTCTCTAAAAGTATTTTCGATATGGTTTATTCGGGATTTCTTTTCAGTTTTTTTAAGATTCGGAAACCTTTAGCATGCGCTTAAATTCTCAACACTATACTCGATCTGATTTCAATCTTCGAATCTCAAAACTTTTCCAAAATTTTTAGATTGCTGCCGTATAACATTTCTGACCTATGTTTTAATGTTTGAGTAAATGATTTCCTTTTCCTCATGATGATTTTATATAAGCCAATAAACCACTTTTCCTCTTATTACGTATATTCGTCTCAAACTCGTTTTCAAACAATTTGTTTTACCGACCTCTAAATATTTCTATACGAAAAGGGACTCCAACTTTTAAAGTATAACGGTCTTCAAACCTTTCGTGTTTTAGAATATGTTATTTACACTATTTTCCATATGTCCTAATGGAGCATCATTACATCATTACACGACCGTTTTCATGCTTTTCGATCCTTCAATTCGTTGCGCTCTTGATTTCAATTTCTTCCCTTTTGTCTAGCCAATAGAGCTTGTCGTCGCCGTGTCGACCCTAATATAGTTTGGTGGGCCCCATTAGTGTAATTTGATGTGTCGTCGTAGTGTACTTAATTTCATGGTGCATATGAAGTTGTTTGTGGTTGGTATTGGTGTATCGTGTGTAGGTAGTTATGTATTAGCTACGTGAGTGTAAGTATGATATACATATGATAGGAGGATTATAATGTTTGATTGGTATACTTGCTTTTATGAGATGTCGTATGCGTGTGTACCTTGAGGTATACCCGACTACTGCATATCTTTACTTATGTATGAAGTGAATGTGTATTGATGTACCAATTATAAATGAATGGATATGGTGTGAGAATATGTGATACGTGGATGTGTATGCCTTGGAGTGGTATGGGCATGTGTATGGATACTGTGTTACGCATATAAATGTCCTGCTATGATTTGAGTCTCACTCAAGCTTGAGTGGGTATACTATATGTACCTTGGTATAATTGTATGTGGTGATGAATAATGATGGATGATGTATGTATGGTGTTTGGGTTGTTTGTGCTTGGTTGTGTTACGCACACGATTGTGGGTGGCTATACCAATATATAGTTATAGGACTATATGTGAGGTGAAAATGGGGTGAAATATTTGCATGTATTTGAATGACTAAATAAATGTGAAATTATTTTCAAATAAGAGAGGCTTGGTTATTTTCATATATTGTGTAATAAGTGTTTTATAGTTATATGGAATATACTTGCCTATATGAATGATTTGAATACGTGAATGGAGTTGTTTGATTATAATAAGTATAAGTGTACTATGTGCGTGAATATATATTTACTTCCGTGGTGTTAATAATTGACTACCTAGAGAGTATATATATATATAAGCACTTGAAATGAATGTACTTGGTTGAAATTTATGATGAGGTATTGGTTGAGGGTAGTTACCAGAGCGACTATATATATGTTAGGAAGTCCGAGGACAGACTTTATTCTAAGGTGGGTAGGATGTAACGACTGGGTTTTGTATGATTGGATTATCAGCGTGTTTTTCTTGTGATGGTGGGTTCTCTCCTTGTGTGGTTTCCATTTCCGTAGTTCTCGCTTTCATTCATCTCGTTGACATTTCCTAGCTTTCGTTTTCATTCCTTTTGATGTGATCTTCTAAGTTCTTCCTTAGAATCATTGAACTCGGAGTAAGTCACTCGTGACGAGCTTCATATCGATCATATCTTAGAGTATAAATCGATCCTAGAAGCCATAGAAATCTTCCCGAAGCTTCGCGCTTCGAATCGGCGCTTTTCGTGCACGTTAGTTGGTTCAAGAAGGAGAACCAACCGACTAGATCTCAATCTAGTCGGTCGGCAATCCTTAATGGACCGACTAGTGGGCTTTGATTATAATTCAGGAGTTACTGTTTATCTTTAGTCGGTCTAAGAACATCTTTCGACCGACTAGATGCTAAACTAGTCGGTCAGGAATCCTTCTCAGACCGACTAACTCTCATTTCCATGATCTCTCTCAGAATTCAGCCTTTAGTCGGTCAATGAACACTCACCGACCGACTAGTTCTCAAACTAGTCGGTTGACAAGCCTTCACAGACCGACTAACTCATAGTCCAGTTTTCCTGAGCGAGCTACTGTTTACTCTTAGTCGGTCTGCGTTGATCAACCGACCGACTAGTTCCCAAACTAGTCGGTCACCAATCCTTCTTTGACCGACTAATCAGCCCAGGAAACCCTAGTTTGCCCTAGCCGCCACACGATTTTCTATATAAACCCCCAATCGTTTTCTTCTCTTCCCTCTCTTCTCCTGAACCTCCTCCTTCCCCAAATCATCCCCCTTCATCCCCAAACCCTTCCTCCTTCATCCCAAGCTCATCCATCATCATCCAAACCCTCATTTCACATATCCTACCTCTCATCTTCCTCAATCTTTCATCAAACCCCCAAAATCCACATCAAACCCCATTTCTCCAGGTTTTCCCTCATTTCCAGATCTGAGCCGGATCGTTCTTCCGTCGCCATAGTTCTCGGCGTCGTTCCTCCGCTTCTTCATGGGTAGTATTCTTCCTTTAATAATCTCATAACCCACACTTGATATTTGTGAAACCCTAGTAATAATGGATGTTGTTTGATGATTGTTTCTCCATGACATCGATTCCCTTCCCCGTAGATTAGCGCTTGTGGGACGAACCTTCGCGATCGTCTTCCTCGGTGCTAGGCAAGTGAAACTTGCATCTCTTGAATTGGGCCATGTCTTAGGCCATTTACCTTGCTTTAGCGTAAAAGAGACTAAACGGTGAAAGGATAGCCGTTTAGACGCCATTGACCTAGCTTGACAACGAAGCTTGGTCCGTCACCCTCATCATGCTTGTATGTCACGTTTACTTTAAATTAACGGTACGCGAATATGTTCATGTCATTGCATTTTGCCTGTCACGTTTAAATTCGATTAACGGTACGCAAATATCTGTTCCTGGCATTGCATAGTGATTATTTATCGTGATTGCGTAGCACACGCTACACTATTATATCCCTGGCTCGTGTTCCAGAAGCGAGCCCTGTAGTTGGAAACCCCAACGCTCGACACATATGGGTGGGGTAAGAGATAAGCGGACGGAGCCCCGAGTTGGCCTGATCCGCCACTCCGGCCAGCAGGTGGACTCTCTAGTGCACAAGTGTTTAATAGTGATAGAGATAAGCGGCCTGAGCCACGAGCTGGCCAGCAGGTGGACCCTCTATGCACTAATTGATAAACAGTGATAAGTGATTAATAGTGATATGAGATAAGCGGACTGAGCCCCGAGTTGGGCTGATCCGCCACTCCGGCCAGCAGGTGGACTCTCTATGCACTAAGTGATTAACAGTGATAATCGTGATAAGTGATAATCGTGATAAGTGATTCGCGAATTAGTGATTTGGTAGCTTTGGCTACATAGTGCGTGCTTGCCTCTCTTTTAAACTGTTGCATCAGACTTAACTGCCATGCCATTGCTTAATATTATAAGTGCTAGGTTGTTAGTTACTTTCAGTTTCCTTGCGCAAGTCTTTCCAGACTTGCTGACATGTGCCCCTTTCTCTTTGGGTGTCGCATGTTAGTTGCCGAGCCAGAGCTTGTTGCAGAGGACGTTGTGTTTGCTGAGGAGGAGTCTTGTGGACACCGGTGACTTGTTGAGTTTCCCTTTATGTTTTAGGATTCCTGTTAGTTGTTGGTGCGTGGCACCTTTGTATGTATGTTATAACTTTGTTGGCCATGTTTGGGCCTTAGACTCATTTTCCTTTAGCCTGGTGGCTTTTCTGCGATATTGTAATTTGTTTATGGACATTTGGAGATTATATAAAATGTCGTCTCATTTTCTTATTATCATTGTTGTTTCGTTTCGCTTTGCAAGGACTTGCCATAATAAGTGTTTTTATACGCTTATCAGACTTGGAGCTTCACAGCTTCAAGTTTGTGCGGACCTTCTCACGTCTCGCCTCCACGTTTTTGGGAAGCGGGGCGTGACAGGTTTTAGTGGTGGTCCATGCAGGTCCATTTGCAAATGCGAACTATCGAAACAACGATAATAATTAAAGAATGTCCATTAAATGAATTAGAACATCCAAGTTATAAAGCCCGGAGTCTAAGTTTTTATAGCGTTCCTATGTCTTAGGTGGCTGGTAGGCGTGTTAGAGCATCTGTCCCAGCTGAGTGGGAACCCATTAGATCAGGACCCTAGATAGACTTAGATAGACGTCTGTGCTTGCTAGTTAGGAATCCTTGATTGTTAGCTAGACTCCACGTTAGTGATTTATTTGATTGTCTTAAGAGTTACCTTAGTGGTTCCTGTCTAGCTTTGACTAGGGTAGACTTCTAGATTTCTTTGGCCGTTCGCTTGGGTTCATCGATTTCGGACCAAGCTGAACTCAATTCATCGCTGTCTAGCCCTTAGGGAGCCTTAGCGCTTAGTTCCATAATCTTTGGTTGGTTGACCGTAGGAGTTTCCGTAGATTTTCCTAAGTCATAACCTAGGCGTATTTATGTTTTGATTATCCGACCAAATCCCTTGCCTCGATTCCCGTGACCACCATGTTTCGATAATCGTTGATCCTTCGAATGTCCCCATTCGCAAGGCTTAATTTCTTTTACAGTTATTTTCGATTTCCCTTATTAAAGTTTTCATTAAGTTTAAATTTTGTTTTAAACCCGCTACGTATATACTTGAATTCCTCACTTTCCGATTGAGTCAAAATTCCTTGTAGATTTCGGAGTCTAATGGTTGTAATTATGATTGCTATCTCGTAACCATCTTCTAATCTATGATTTCGCATTTCGGTTTAAGGACTCCAATACTATTTTGGAAAATTCGATATACCCTTTTCTAACTATGAGATCCATTTTAATCGCATAGCATACATACTTTAAAATCTTTTCCAAGCTAAAGGGAATTTCAATTGTTATATGTATACTTATATCTCGTACTCTTCGTTATTCGAAAGTTTTGACGAGATTTTGATTTCTGTTTTATAATGTTTTACAGCCTATACCTTTCATACCTATTTGAATGTCTTGTCCCTTTTCATAAATCGATTTAATTCTGAGCCGCAATTCTATTTTCCAAATTCGATTTATGAACTTTCCTTTCTTATTTATGCTGTTCAAATGATTCGTCGCGCTCCCTTAATATACTTTTCAAGTCACAGATGATTTCAGCTTTCAACAAATCAAAGCTATGTTCAAACATTTTCCCGACTACAGATTTTTGGAAAAATTGTGTTTCCATAAACCACTTCCCTTGTCCTCGATTCACATGACCACCTCATTACAAGTATCCTTGATCTTTCAAATGTTTTCCGTTGCAAATCTTGATTCTTTCAAAGTTATTTTCGAATGCTTTCCTTATTTGAAGTTTCACTCAATTTAAATTTTGTTCTAAACTTCTTTAAATATGTCTCCCTAAAATTTCGATGGAGTTAAAAGTCGTTCTTGAATTTTGAAGACCTTTGGTCGTAAATTTTAAAATTACTACCTTGTACTATTCCTTCTAACGATGTATCTTTCGCATTTCAATTTTTAAACTTTATTACTATCCTGATGGTTCGATATACCGTCCTTTTTCCTAACTACAAAAAACTTTATTTTTAACCACTTATCTTACATACCTTTAGGGGTATTTTTCCAAACTGAATGGACTTCAACTAATTTTTGTGTATATCAAATATAGGTTCGTCGTACTCGTACTTCAAAAGTTTTTATACCAACACGTTCTTTTGGCGAATTCTTATTTCCCTAAAAGTATCTTCGATCTTCTTCTTTCGTTAAGTTTAAATTGGTTCGAAACACTTTTGTTATATGTGAGGTTTCATGCTCCTTCGCCGACTTAAATTATTTATGTTTTTAAATATCGAAACTTGTGTTGAGATTTTTAGATTAAAAGTTTATAATTTTTTCAGCATATACTCTCGTATCAATATAAATGTCTTGTCCCTTTTCATATACCAATTTCATTCTGAACCGTATTTCTATTTTCCTAACTCGATTCATAATTTATTTTCTTACTTGTGCCATTAGAATTTTATTCGAAAACACCTCGTGCTTACTCTTAATAAACTTTTCAAGTCCCTTGGGACTTCGGCTTTTAGCAAGTCGATTTTATGCTCAACATTTTCCATATTTCAGATTTTTGTATTAAAAATTTTTTTTTTTACTTTTTCGAAATCATTCCTGACTTAGACCCTTCACAAAACGGTTTAAAAGTTTTAATACTAACTTGATGAGTTTAAATATCCTTTTCTCTTTCCATACTACTAAGATATTATCTTTCCATTCACCATACACACTTTTAAGATAATTTCTGAAATATGACTTCAATTATTTTTATATATCGGTACCACGTTCGTTTTGCTCGTACATTAAGATCTTGTATAAATCAATTTTGTTGGCAAATCCGGATTTCTCTAAAAGTATTTTCGATATGGTTTATTCGGGATTTCTTTTCAGTTTTTTTAAGATTCGGAAACCTTTAGCATGCGCTTAAATTCTCAACACTATACTCGATCTGATTTCAATCTTCGAATCTCAAAACTTTTCCAAAATTTTTAGATTGCTGCCGTATAACATTTCTGACCTATGTTTTAATGTTCGAGTAAATGGTTTCCTTTTCCTCATGATGATTTTATATAAGCCAATAAACCACTTTTCCTCTTATTACGTATATTCGTCTCAAACTCGTTTTCAAACAATTTGTTTTACCGACCTCTAAATATTTCTATACGAAAAGGGACTCCAACTTTTAAAGTATAACGGTCTTCAAACCTTTCGTGTTTTAGAATATGTTATTTACACTATTTTCCATATGTCCTAATGGAGCATCATTACATCATTACACGACCGTTTTCATGCTTTTCGATCCTTCTATTCGTTGCGCTCTTGATTTCAATTTCTTCCCTTTTGTCTAGCCAATAGAGCTTGTCGTCGCCGTGTCGACCCTAATATAGTTTGGTGGGCCCCATTAGTGTAATTTGATGTGTCGTCGTAGTGTACTTAATTTCATGGTGCATATGAAGTTGTTTGTGGTTGGTATTGGTGTATCGTGTGTAGGTAGTTATGTATTAGCTACGTGAGTGTAAGTATGATATACATATGATAGGAGGATTATAATGTATGATTGGTATACTTGCTTTTATGAGATGTCGTATGCGTGTGTACCTTGAGGTATACCCGACTACTGCATATCTTAACTTATGTATGAAGTGAATGTGTATTGATGTACCAATTATAAATGAATGGATATGGTGTGAGAATATGTGATACGTCACAGGGGTGGCAATTTTCGGCCCGGCACGATAGCCCGGCACGGACCCGGCACGATAAGACCGTGCTTGGGCCAACAATTTTGGCCCGAAATCCTTATCGGACCGGGCCGGCCCGGTCCGGTTCATTTTCGGGCCGGACCCGGGCCAAGCTTTTCAGCCCATGGGCGGCACGGCACGGCACGAAAAGCATTTGATCATCCCACTTCAATTTGACCACACACTAATCTAAAGCTAATTATGTGCATTCATTTATGGTGTTGAGTCCAATGTCATGAATCTTATCAAATCAAGGTCCAAATATCATAAATTTTAACAACTTCCCGCCAGCGCCAACTTTGATGTCTTCGGATCTTGGGGGTCGATCTCAGTTTCCGAGAAGAGACAAAGAACCACCAAACATGTTACTTCATCTTGCCAACTAAATGAAAATAATGTAGGACACATCACCTTATGCAACCCACTTAATCTTCTTTCGTGCTCCATTTCGATGCATCTTTAAGCATATGAGACAAGTTTGTGTTAAAAATATGATAAAATATTGTCACAATACATAATTCATTCAATCCTATCGGACCGGGCCGGGCGGCCCGAATTTTTATCGGACCGTGCCTGGGCCTCTCTGGAATGGCCCGAAGTCTTATCGGGCCGGGCCGGCCCGGTCCTTTAAGAAAACCGGACGGGCCGGCACGGGCCGATAAGACCGGGCCGGCCCGAATTGCCACCCCTAGATACGTGGATGTGTATGCCTTGGAGTGGTATGGGCATGTGTATGGATACTGTGTTACGCATATAAATGTCCTGCTATGATTTGAGTCTCACTCAAGCTTGAGTGGGTATACTATATGTACCTTGATATAATTGTATGTGGTGATGAATAGTGATGGATGATGTATGTATGGTGTTTGGGTTGTTTGTGCTTGGTTGTGTTACGCACACGATTGTGGGTGGCTATACCAATATATAGTTATAGGACTATATGTGAGGTGAAAATAGGGTGAAATATTTGCATGTATTTGAATGACTAAATAAATGTGAAATTATTTTCAAATAAGAGAGGCTTGGTTATTTTCATATAGTGTGTAATAAGTGTTTTATAGTTATATGGAATATACTTGCCTATATGAATGATTTGAATACGTGAATGGAGTTGTTTGATTATAATAAGTATAAGTGTACTATGTGCATGAATATATATTTACTTCCGTGGTGTTAATAATTGACTACCTAGAGTATATATATATATTAGCACTTGAAATGAATGTACTTGGTTGAAATTTATGATGAGATATTGGTTGAGGGTAGTTACCAGAGCGACTATATATATGTTAGGAAGTCCGATGACGGACTTTATTCTAAGGTGGGTAGGATGTAACGACTGGGTTTTGTATGATTGGATTATCAGCGTGTTTTTCTTGTGATGGTGGGTTCTCTCCTTGTGTGGTTTCCATTTCCGTAGTTCTCGCTTTCATTCATCTCGTTGACATTTCCTAGCTTTCGTTTTCATTTCTTTTGATGTGATCTTCTAAGTTCTTCCTTAGAATCATTGAACTCGGAGTAAGTCACTCGTGACGAGCTTCATATCGATCATATCTTAGAGTATAAATCGATCCTAGAAGCCATAGAAATCTTCCCGAAGCTTCGTGCTTTGAATCGACGCTTTTCGTGCACGTTAGTTGGTTCAAGAAGGAGAACCAACCGACTAGATCTCAATCTAGTCGGTCGGCAATCCTTAATGGACCGACTAGTGGGCTTTGATTATAATTCAGGAGTTACTGTTTATCTTTAGTCGGTCTAAGAACATCTTTCGACCGACTAGATGCTAAACTAGTCGGTCAGGAATCCTTCTCAGACCGACTAACTCTCATTTCCATGATCTCTCTCAGAATTCAGCCTTTAGTCGGTCAATGAACACTCACCGACCGACTAGTTCTCAAACTAGTCGGTTGACAAGCCTTCACAGACCGACTAACTCATAGTCCAGTTTTCCTGAGCGAGCTACTGTTTACTCTTAGTCGGTCTGCGTTGATCAACCGACCGACTAGTTCCCAAACTAGTCGGTCACCAATCCTTCTTTGACCGACTAATCAGCCCAGGAAACCCTAGTTTGCCCTAGCCGCCACACGATTTTCTATATAAACCCCCAATCGTTTTCTTCTCTTCCCTCTCTTCTCCTGAACCTCCTCCTTCCCCAAATCATCCCCCTTCATCCCCAAACCCTTCCTCCATCCCAAGCTCATCCATCATCATCCAAACCCTCATTTCACATATCCTACCTCATCTTCCTCAATCTTTCATCAAACCCCCAAAATCCACATCAAAACCCATTTCTCCAGGTTTTCCCTCATTTCCAGATCTGAGCCGGATCGTTCTTCCGTCGCCATAGTTCTCGGCGTCGTTCCTCCGCTTCTTCACGGGTAGTATTCTTCCTTTAATAATCTCATAACCCACACTTGATATTTGTGAAACCCTAGTAATAATGGATGTTGTTTGATGATTATTTCTCCATGACAGTGATTCCCTTCCCCGTAGATTAGCGCTTGTGGGACGAACCTTCGCGATCGTCTTCCTCGGTGCTAGGCAAGTGAAACTTGCATCTCTTGAATTGGGCCATGTCTTAGGCCATTTACCTTGCTTTAGCGTAAAAGAGACTAAACGGTGAAAGGATAGCCGTTTAGACGCCATTGACCTAGCTTGACAACGAAGCTTGGTCCGTCACCCTCATCATGCTTGTATGTCACGTTTACTTTAAATTAACGGTACGCGAATATGTTCATGTCATTGCATTTTGCCTGTCACGTTTAAATTCGATTAACGGTACGCAAATATCTGTTCCTGGCATTGCATAGTGATTATTTATCGCGATTGCGTAGCACACGCTACACTATTATATCCCTGGCTCGTGTTCCAGAAGCGAGCCCTGTAGTTGGAAACCCCAACGCTCGACACATATGGGTGGGGTAAGAGATAAGCGGACGGAGCCCCGAGTTGGCCTGATCCGCCACTCCGGCCAGCAGGTGGACTCTCTAGTGCACAAGTGTTTAATAGTGATAGAGATAAGCGGCCTGAGCCACGAGCTGGCCAGCAGGTGGACTCTCTATGCACTAATTGATAAACAGTGATAAGTGATTAATAGTGATACGAGATAAGCGGACTGAGCCCCGAGTTGGGCTGATCCGCCACTCCGGCCAGCAGGTGGACTCTCTATGCACTAAGTGATTAACAGTGATAATCGTGATAAGTGATAATCGTGATAAGTGATTCGTGAATTAGTGATTTGGTAGCTTTGGCTACATAGTGCGTGCTTGCCTCTCTTTTAAACTGTTGCATCAGACTTAACTGCCATGTCATTGCTTAATATTATAAGTGTTAGGTTGTTAGTTACTTTCAGTTTCCTTGCGCAAGTCTTTCCAGACTTGCTGACATGTGCCCCTTTCTCTTTGGGTGTCGCATGTTAGTTACCGAGCCAGAGCTTGTTGCAGAGGACGTTGTGTTTGCTGAGGAGGAGTCTTGTGGACACCGGTGACTTGTTGAGTTTCCCTTTATGTTTTAGGATTCCTGTTAGTTGTTGGTGCGTGGCACCTTTGTATGTATGTTATAACTTTGTTGGCCATGTTTGGGCCTTAGACTCATTTTCCTTTAGCCTGGTGGCTTTTCTGCGATATTGTAATTTGTTTATGGACATTTGGAGATTATATAAAATGTCGTCTCATTTCCTTATTATCATTGTTGTTTCGTTTCGCTTTGCAAGGACTTGCCATAATAAGTGTTTTATACGCTTATCAGACTTGGAGCTTCACAGCTTCAAGTTTATGCGGACCTTCTCACGTCTCGCCTCCACGTTTTTGGGAAGCGGGGCGTGACAACACCAGACGTGCCAATCACTGCCAGAGTTCCAACTCTGGCACAATAGACTTGGTCACCCTGGAACAGCAATGATGCGCTGCATCATCACTGAATCCCGTGGACACAAATTGAAGAACCTGAAGATTCTTCAAAAGGGTGAATTTCCATGTCTCCCTTGTTTCAAGGGAAAACTAATAACGAGACCATCCCTCCTAAAAGTGGGATTAGAGTCTCCTGGTTTCCTTGAGAGAATACATGACGACATTTGCAGGCCTATTCACCCCGCAAGTGGCCCATTTCAGTACTTCATGGTACTGATTGATGCATCAACCAAATGGTCTTATGTGTGCCTCTTGTCCACCTGCAACCTAGCTTTTCCAAAGCTATTGGCACAAATAATAAGGTTGCGTGCTCATTTCCCCGATAACCATATCAAGAAACTACGTCTTGATAATGCGGGAGAATTTACTTCACAAGTCTTCGAAGACTATTGCCGGGCAACGGGTATTGAAGTTGAACATCTGGTAGCACATGTTCACACCCAAAACGGATTAGCTGAGTCTCTTATAAAGAGACTCCAATGGATTGCACGTCCATTGCTTATGCAATCCCAGTTGCCTGTGGATGCTTGGGGGCATGCTATTTTACATGCCGCATCACTTATTAGGATAAGACCATCTAGAGGTCACACTTTATCCCCGATGCAACTAGCATACGGCGCACCACCGGATATCTCTCATTTGAGAGTGTTTGGTTGTGCGGTATATGTCCCAATAGCACCACCTCAGAGGACCAAAATGGGTCCTCAGCGTCGTCTAGGTATATATATTGGGTTTGATTCACCCTCTATTATCAGATACCTTGAACCCCTGACGGGTGACGCATTCAAGGCACGTTTTGCTGACTGTGAAGTTAATGAGAAATTTTTTCCAAAACTGGGCACACAGTCTAAGAAGCCAGAAGCTTCTGATACCATTAGTTGGGACCAGAAGTCTTTGTCCCTTTACGATCTGCGTACTAATCTGTGTGAAGATGAGATCCTGAAGATCCTTCACATCCAGAATACAGTACATCTATTACCGGATAAATTCACGGACAACCAGAAGATTGTCCGTTCACACGTCCCTGCTGCCAACACGCCAGCTAGGATTGACATCCCCATAGATGGATGCAGCCCACCGGCAGCAGAATTGGTTGTACCTCAAATGAAAAGAGGACGCCCACCAGGTTCAAAAGATAAAGTTCCTCGAAAGAGGAAGACTCCTGGCGATACTAAGATTATCCCTCCACAGGATGCTGAGCTCAGACCAGCTACTTCTCCCCTCCTGATTTCCCCAGCAGAGGAAACAATAGAAGAAACATCATTAAATTTTGTACATACTGGAGAAGTACTGGACAAAAATAGCATAGTCGTCGACGACGATTTTGCGTTCGATATTGCCGTTCACGTCACTGAATATGACGATGACGTCGAACCACGATCTTTAGCGGAATGTAAACGCAGAGATGATTGGCCAAAGTGGGACGATGCAATAAGAGTAGAGCTGGACTCACTCTTGAAACACAAAGTCTTTGGACCAGTAGTCCAAACACCAGTAGGTGTAAAACCTGTGGGATATAAGTGGGTTTTCATAAGAAAAAGAGATGAAAATAATGTGATCGTTCACTATAAGGCACGCCTTGTAGCCCAGGGATTTTCCCAAAGACCGGGGATTGATTACGAAGATACGTATTCTCCGGTCATGGATTCGATCACTTTCCGATTTTTAATAAGCCTAACTTCTCTGGAAAGCCTAGAAATGCAGCTCATGGACGTTGTGACTGCATATCTATATGGCGATATAGATAAAAATATCTATATGAGACTCCCTGATGGGTTTAATCTACCCCAAGAGATGAAAGAGATACCTCGGGACGTATTCTCTGTAAGGCTACATAGATCATTATATGATCTAAAACAATCGAGAAAGATGTGGTATAACAGACTTAGTGACTTCCTTGCACAGCAAGGATTCACGAATAACGAAGTCTGCCCTTGTATCTTTATCAAAAGAACGGGAACAGGATTCGTCATCATAGCTGTATATGTAGATGACTTAAATCTCATAGGATCTCCTGCAGAGATCACAGAGATATCTGAAAGCCTTAGACATACTTTTGAAATGAAAGACCTAGGCAAAACAAAGTATTGTCTTGGCTTACAGATAGAACACCTAAGAGGTGGAATCCTATTACACCAATCTAATTACACAAAGAAACTTCTACACAAGTTTCATATGGATAAATGTCATCCTTTAGGTACTCCTATGGTCGTAAGATCACTAGATGTACAAAAGGACCCATTCCGGCCACTGGAAGAGGGGGAGGAGATACTAGGGCCTGAAGTACCCAACCTTAGTGCCATTGGAGCACTTCTATATCTGGCTAACTGTACGCGTCCCGATATAGCGTTTACAGTTAATCTTCTAGCCAGACACAGTGCAGCGCCCACAAAGCGCCACTGGAACGGAGTAAAGCATCTTCTGCGATACCTTTAGGGTTCTATTGATCTTAGACTTTACTACCAGAGAGGTGCCTCCCCCAAATTGTTTGGTTATGCTGATGCAGGTTATTTCTCTGATCCGCACACGGCAAAATCCCAAACCGGTTTTGTTTTTACCTACGGAGGTACTGCTATCTCCTGGAGATCGGTGAAGCAAACCACCACAGTTACATCATCCAACCATTCAGAGCTCATTGCGATCCACGAAGCAAGCAGAGAGTGTTATTGGCTACGATCCGTCGTCCAACACATTCTTCAATCTACTGTCCTGAAGACCGGTGATTTGGAGCCTACCGTTCTGTTTGAAGATAACGCTGCATGCATTGCTCAACTTCAAAAAGGCTACATCAAGGGCGACTGGACGAAGCACATATCTCCCAAGTTTTTCTGGACACATGAGCTAAAGGAGGACAAGCAGATCGAAGTTCAGCAGATACAGTCCTGCAATAACTTAGCTGATCTTTTTACTAAGTCTTTGCCCAAATGTATTTTTGTAAAACTTGTAAAGAACATTGGCATGCGACAACTGAAAGACCTGCAAGCCTGAAGCTTGTACGCATCAGGGGGAGTAACCTGTGGGTTGCACTCTTTTCCCTTAAGCTGTTGGGGTTTTCCCACTGGGTTTTCCACAGCTAAGGTTTTAACGAGGCAAACACTCTTACTCTGGATCCAGAAGTATCCACCCCTCTTTGCCTCAAATGCTGAGACCAAATTGATGAATGGGTAAGGGGGAGTGTTATGAATGAGGGAGGCCTTTGGCCTCCCCTCCTTCATTACCCACTCTCATTAGTCCCCATTACTATGAGTAATGTGGACTCTTGGTCTTCTTGAGGCCTTTCATCTCCCTTCCCTGATTTAATATATAGAGAACCATGGCCTATGGCCATGGTTACTCATTCCATTTCTAAGAACATAAGTCTCTATTTCTCCTCCAGTTTGATTATCCTATAACACATTGGTCTATTTGGAATATTAATATCTCGTCTTGGTATTCCTATGACCAGAAACATTCTGAATGATACTTAAGCGGATCAATTAGGTCTCATTATCATGATCTAATTTTGATTCAAATCTCATCGTGCAATTCAAGAACTTTATCTATGTAATCACATGCTAATGTACACACATATTCATTATGTATCATGAAATCACATAGATAAATAATATTAAACATTAAACATTAAATAATATTAAATAGCATACTATTATTTTGCACAAGATGTATCGATTACAGTAATTGACTTAAAGACATACATATCCCAACAATCGTTGCATCCGTCATCAAGAAGATTCAAAAGCATAACATGTAGCGTGTGCATTCCACTGTATAGATTTGTAGTATATTTACTTGCATTACGATCTACATTATCCCTCTTGGATGCTCATAACATTGTTGTTGGATGCTTTATGCACCCAACACACATGAGTTTAATACATTGTACGTCTATGGTCGAGTTCTTTTTGGATTTTTTTCGGGGTTTAGTTTAGCATTTGCATGCTGGGTTCTTAAACCATTTAGAAAAATCATAGTTCTTTTATTTTCTTTCTTTAAGTCTATAAATCAATCTATAAATTAATTATTGCTCTCATGGTTGCTCAGGATCAACTTGTTTTATTAAAAAAGTCGTATATAATAAGAGAAATATCAATATTAGCTCTCCAACAAGGAGTTGTCTCTATGCCTAGTCTAAAAGTTTAGTTTAAAAGTTCACTTTTGACTATCGTTTGTGATGAATGGTTTCGTTCATTATTTTTGCATTCAAAACCCCAAGATTTAATTAGCCCAAAGTATTTGGTCGTTGATCTAGTCGTCGCAAGAAGTTCTATTACTACACTACATAAACTTAAATTTATAACGACTAAATCAACAAACGAAGACTAGTAGAAAACGGCTTATCAGCCACCGATAATTCACCACAGATTTAATCTATGGTAGTTATTTGAATAACTGCCATCGACCAGTCCGTGGGGGCTTTTCTGTGGCTGATGAGACTAACAGCCATGGAACGTCTGCCACGATCTAAATCCATGACAGATGAAGATCATTTGCCAACGGATAGTTCTGTGGCAGATGTCTTTGGCCACGTGTCACATCTGTCACAGAATCGTCCGACACAGATGTGCATTTGCCACTGCCAATTCCGTGGCGGATGCCTATCCGCGACGGCCAAATCTGTGGCAGATAGGCGAAATTTTTTCGCCCAAATGGAGGGCAGTCGAGCGCGGCTGAAATAAGCCCATGCTCGCTATCCTCGATCATTCCCCCCATCTACCGGAATTTTTGTCCACATCTCTCCCTTTATCTCCCTCTAGATCTCTTCCTTACGGCCTTGCGACGGCGACGCCATCCTTTTTGGCGGCCGGCGACGAAGGTGCACCTCCTCCCCTTTGCCCCCTGCCCAATTAGGGTTAGGTTTTGCGGCTACCGGCAAAACGAGTGCGGCCCCCTCCTCCCTCGCTATCCTCCTCAATCTGAGAAGGCCCCCTCCTCCCATCTGCTTTAAGTACAGCCCTTCCTCCTCCCCTCCCCTCCCCTCCTCAAGTTCAGCGTCAAAGCCCTCCATTGGTGGGCCGAGCACTCCTGCTCGAAGCCAACAGGAGCTGCAAGAATTTATTGTCGGTGCATTGGTAATGGTCTCACCCTAGGCAATGCTTTCAACTGACAAAAAAGGAGCGCTAAAAGTCCGTCAAGAAAGCGCCCCCCTCATCCCATTTGGCCCACATTTTAAAACATTTTATAACATAATTTTAGCGCCCAGTACCTAATTGTAACCTGCAGTTAGGCTTCTTGCTCAAATGCGAAGCAAACGTACATTCTGCAAGTGGTGTTAGGCAACAAACTCGGCATGTAAGCATAGTAAAAAAACCCTAGCAAGTAGCTTAGTATTGTAGCAAAAAACAAGGAATCGCAGTGCCTGTTCATGAGAAGACTGCGTGTCGAATATCTTCAGATTCCAGCCATTTGTTTAGAATCTCGTAGACATCCCAGTTGACTATCAGAAGCATCAGGTCTTTTGCTTAAACAACATGCATCGCAGAACAAAATAGCACGAGTAAAAAAGAGAAGGCCTACTCGATCCATTCTGAACGCTAGTTGGTAGTAATTTTCCCGCGTAATTCCAGAGCCGCACACGGGTTTAAATTCTTCTATTCTATGTCGACGTTGTGTGCCTGTCGGCAAATATCTCGATGATCACTCCACTGGTTGGTCCATATTGATCTACACCTTATCTCTTGGGCTTTCCAGTATCAAGATTTTGCTTGTGGACACAATATAAGATCAAGCTGTTTTCATTCTCTCCATAGAAATGTGTTTGGTGCCCTACGTGAAATCTCTGACAGGCTGGATATGATGGGGTTTTGTCTGACAGTCTACAGTTTGTTCGATTGAAACTTTTCCTTGGTCCTCATTGGCCATACAACCTCCTCCTACTCTGTGTTACACATTCTACAATGGCATCAGATACCAAGCCTATAAAAGGAGCTCTATGCAGTGTTAGTAGGAACACACTAGTATACTTGCCTGATATCAACTAAACCTGTATCTCATTCTCAAATATATTGCACGTGCAGGCTGTTCCTGACAAGTTGTTTATGAAAACATCAAATGAAGATAGGCGAAAAGACCAACGGTATCAAGATGGAATAGAAGCGTTTTTAGCGTACTCTCTGACACTAATCCTACACGCTTGTCAAGTGGCAATATTTATGTTCCTTGCAAGAATTGTCAGAACAATTTTAACCATCGTAAGGTTATTGTCTGTTTCCACTTGTCTGCGAACGACTTCGACGCTAACTACAAATTTTGGAGCTACCACGGTGAATTTGTGGTAATTGAGGAGATGCTTCTAGCGGAGCCACGCATTGTGCATGCAGATCGATGTGCAGATGACACATGTGCCATGCTAGAAGATTTTCTTTGCTCTTCCGTTTGCGACCGTTAATTTTTCAGAGGATGCACATTTCTCAAGTGCCGTCGATCGTTTGATTAAATTAGTGAAAAACAATGAATCGGATTGAATATTCGCTTTTTATATACTAAATAACATGCAAAAAATGTAACTGAAGTTAGCTTAAATTTCAAAGATGTAATTGTCAATTTGGCTTAAACATAGAGTGAACTTCTATCCCTTCTTATTTTTTCCGCACGTTTCCTTTTGATTTTGTACTTTTATGTATTTCGGTAAAAAATATTTTAAAGTGCAGATGAAGAGATTTAGAAAGTCTCTTAGAGTTCGGGGTCAACGTCAGATATACCGTCCACTGAGACAGGTATGCATATATGTGTATTATTGTATCTCCGTACCTTATTTTCACCTTTTATTACGTTGGATGACTAATTGCTAAATATATGCATTTCAGGCCATACTACGCCAGTGGGCTAGGCCAATGTCCCCTCATCTCAGCCCACTGGGGCAGGTATGTCAGCTGGATCGACCTCTCCGTCCACTAAGACATGTATGCGTATATGTATATTATATTTGTCTGCAGCTTAATTTTCATCTTTTTCCGCATTTATCATTGACGTGTGACTAATTCATTTTTTAGTTATGTCATATGGATAGAGGTGGCTTAGAGGATATACTGCTAGAGACTCGGGCCATTGTATCCTCCTCCCACGCCGCCTCCTAGGACGCTGAAGAGACGGTAGAATACGTGTCGTACGACCCCATTATAAATTACACACCTTAATTTACCTCATGCTGCAGATGCTGAGAGGTCGGCACGGTCTCAAAAGGCCATTCAGTATGCACAATGTTAGATTTGTTGGCCGATGTGGCATATAATAGGATGATCACAGCCAGAGAAGACTGCTTCCCGCGAAAGGGTATGAAAATGTATTTCAATCATGTTAAATAAGAAGAACAATGTTATATAAAATGTTATTTATATTGCAAGATAATATCATTTTTTTCGCAGGCAGAGAGATGGCACTTAAGGCTGGACGAGGTTACAACCTACCCTCGAAGCTGATTCCACCTGATGGGCAGTGAGTCGTTGTGCAGTGGAGCCACGGGGCACCCATTAGAAAGTTGGGGGGAGGGGGGTGGGCAAGCTTACGAGCTATTTGGCTAGCTTGGCTTTGCCACAATTGTAATGAGTAAAAATATGAAGATTTGGTCATATGTGGGCACTAGATCAATGTAAGTATGATATATTTTAATTTATTATTTTCAATATGTATATAATTTTTCACATAGGCATTACTTACCGGACTGGAACCTAGATGCATGGAAATTCTACTTTAGGAAGATACAAGATGTGTTGGTCCAGTGGCATAACGATCTGAAGGGGAGGATCTGGGCAGTTTACAAAGAAGACTGGGAGCATTGGTGGCATATGGATCCCCCGAGCAGATCCCATCCATTTCTTCGGATGTTTTTCCTATTGGGAATCGCCTGATGGGCAGGTATGGTTCAATAGTGGTCCCTTTTAATATGTTTAATATATCTATTTGACTGACATGCTTTTTTAAGGAGGATTGCAGATATAAAAAAGGTGAACCCTGAAAAGCCAAGAGAGTATGAGTATCATGCTGACTCCAAGATCTACATCTGGCATGCACACAATTTGGCGAGACACATAATATGTTCAAATTTCAATTTGATCATATATTATGTTATAATGGAATATGTGTCTAATATGTATCTAATTACTTTTCTCTTTGTTTTTAGGGTAAACCGGATTTGGAGCTGTTGGTGGAGCACACACTTACACAGACACATCCATAACATAATGATAAGAATAAGCTGGAGAAGAATCGAAAGTTGCTAGTAAGTAATAAAATATGTTTAATTATATTGTTCATATCACAAAGTTTTAATATTGGTTGTATTTGTTTCAGGCTCTTCTTCATCAGGGTGCAAAAGAACCCAGGGCACACTCTAAGGCAGGCTCCAGTTCATATGTGCCACTCACCAGGTAGGAGGAGGAATCCCTCATTGAAGGGGTACTCAGATAGAAGAGGAAGAACATGTATCGGCTTAGAGGTTTAGAGACCAGAGAATATGCCTAGTCAACCAGTTCGTCCTCAACAACTCCGGAGAGTATCTGATGCCCAGAGTCTATCGTTGCCCCATGCACACACACCCCCCCATGCACACAACCCACCCACCCCCGTGCACCCACCCATCCACACCTATAAACACACCCACCCACCCACCCATGCACACACCCCCCACCCCAAGCACACACACCCCCCACGCGCACACACCCCCACCCACCCCATGCACACACCCACACCCACCCACCCATGCACACACCCACCCCCAAGCACACACACCAACGCACACAACCCACCCACCCACCCACGCACACCACATGCACACACTCTACCCCAGCCCCCGCCAATGCACACACCCCACACACACAACCCACCCACCCCACGCATGAACGCACACTCACCCACTCAGCCACACCATGCACCATCCCACCCGAGAGAGAGAATTGGGGGGGGAGAGAAAGAGAATCGATAGAGAAAGATTCGGTGTAGAGAGAGAAAGAGAGAGAGAATCTGTAGAGAGAGAGGAGAGAGAATCAGTAGAGAGAGAGAGAGAGAGAGAGAGAGAGAGAGATATATATATATATATATATATATATATATATATATATATATAGAATAGAGAGAGAGAGAGAGAGAGAGAGAGAGAGAGAGATATATATATATATATATATATAGAATAGAGAGAGAGAGAGAGAGAGAGAGAATTGGGGGGAGAGAGAATCGGTAGAGAGAGAATCAGTATATAGAGAGAAAGAGAGAATTTGTAAAGAGAGAGGAGAGAGAATCAGTAGAGAGAGAGAGAGAGAGAGAGAGAGAGAGAGAGAGAGAGAGAGAGAGAGAGAGAGAGAAGATATATATATATATATATAGAATCGGTAAAGAGAGATTCGGTATATAGAGAGAAAGAGAGAGAATTTGTAGAGAGAGGAGAGAGAATCAGTAGAGAGAGAGAGAGACCTCAGGGTATTTACGTAAAAATGGCCCAAGCGTGAGGGTATTTACATAAACGTGAGAGAGAGGGGCAAAATGGTCCAATTTAACACCGTCAGCCCATTTTCCGTTACAGGGTATCAATTTGTCACAAAATGAACCTGAGGGTATTTATGTGAAAATGGCCCAAACGTGAGGGTATTTTTATGCAATTAACCCCACAAAAAAGGCACAGCAGCCGCCGCAATTTCCAGGGGAGAGGAGAGCCGCAATAATTTTTTTGAGTAGTGGCAACCGCAATATCAGAGAATATGGGCCTCATTGTTTTTATCTCCATTAAAAATCTCCAAGAGGAGATAGGCCGATTTTTTTATTGTTGTTCCTTCGCAAAATCTCAAAGACAATGTAATCTCTCTCTTCTAAAAACTCTTAGAAACCCACCAAGGCCGCATCTTTTTGACTTCTTCTTCATGATCAAAACTTGATGCAGCAACTTGCAACATTGGTGATTGACACGTTCAGTAATTCCAAGCCGAAACATGGTGTTTTGATTTTCTCATCTGCAACTTGGTGTTTGAAAACTCATGCCGCAACTTGAACTCCAAGCCACAACTTGCTGATTGAGGGCACGAGGGACTACTTCATGTCAGACTGTTTCTGACCACGCGCTGAACGACAGAGACACCGACGTAGTCACAACTGAGCGATTCTAAACTTTGAACTTTATTTTATTTGTGATTGTGGCGTTGTGATCTTTGTAGAACTATTTTATTATTTGTTTGGGGACTTGGCTAGTTGGGACTAGCCAAGAGAGAGCTTTACTAGGATTGTTATTGTTTGGGCACTTTGGTGAGTGCAGGTACTGAGAGCTAGGTGAGTGTAGAGTTAGTGCTCTAGCTACAGGTTGTGCCAGTTAACTTTAATAATCTAGTATTGTTTTTGGGACTGGACGTAGGTCGTTGGGACGGCCGAACCAGGGTATATCGCATGTGCATGCTGTAACTGTTTTACAATACTCTGCGTCTGATTGATTGTGCTATAACTGCCTGATTTCGTGTGGGTTGCACGTATATTTTTATAAGCCTATTCACCACCCCTCTAGGCTTAGATCCAGATTCAACAGTATTTACATGTATAAATACGTATACAAATATGTTTTCTCACCATTCTTCTCATTCTTTACGCACGTAGCATGGGCTGGCGGGGGGGGGGGGGGGGGGTCTTTGACAACTCCGGTGGAGGGGAGGTGGCTCGGGCGGAGGACCGGTCAGCGGATGGCAGCGGTGGGCCACGACGGAGTGGGGGCGGCGAAGGAGCGACGGTGGCGACGCGACAGCAGGGCTAGCGGCGAGCTCGCGGGGTTGGGTTTCGTTGGTGAGGAAATGAGAGAGAGAGAGAGAGAGAGAGAGAGAGAGAGAGAGAGAGAGAGAGAGAGAGAGAGAGAGAGAGAGAGAGAGAGAGAGATGGAGTGATGGGCGGCGAAGGCGGTGGTTGTGAGGGTCACAGCGGCGTCGAAGGTGGTGGCGGAGCCTCGAGGGTGGCAGCCACGGGTTGGAGAGCTGGGGGTAGCGGTGCTTGACGTGGGTTGGGGGTCAGAGACTGGGTGGTCGTGAGGGGGAAGCTCCGTGGCTGCTCCGGTGATCGAATAGGGGCGGAGCGATGTCTGCAGTCGGGCGGCAGCTCGGGGGAGGCAGCGGCGATGAACAGCGGACGCGGCGGCGAGGCAGGACACGACGGTGGCATACTCCGGTGGAGTGAGGCACTGGCGGACTTGGGTCGGGGTCCTGTCGAAGGGGAGAGGGGAGCTTGGAGGTGGAGGGCTGGTGAGGGCCACGGGCAGTCGAGCGGAGGAGCTCCGGAGAGGGTGGCGGAGCAGAGGAGCTTGGGCAGCGGAAGAGGCGGAGGAGCACGGCGACGTGGGGAATCAGGCTTCACTCGAGCTGGAGGGGCGATGGTGGCAGGGTGCACCGCTTGGGGGTGGTCGGAGTGTGGGGTCGTGGTCATCGAAGGTAAGCTCGGGGGCGGACAGGGTGGCGCCTTGGGGTGTCGGAGAGGGTGTGAGCGAGAGAGGGAGAGTATCAGAGTTGGGGGGGTGTTTGCTGCGGTAGCCCAACGAGGGTAAGGGTGATAACTGGGATGTGTGTTTATATATAGATTATGAAATAATTTAATATGTAATGCTAATTAATGATGGCATTAAATTGGGTAGAAGAGGGTTTGGGGGGGAACCCAGATAATAGGGGAGGAAAATGTTTTCACGTTTTCCTCACTTAGTAGTGTTTAGGGTTAGTTAAATAAGTTAGGTTAAAAATAAAAATAAAAAGGTGTTAGAGAGTAATCAAACTCAAGAGAAAATAGAGATAAGTTTTCTTAGAGATAGAATGAGTAACCATGGCCATAGGCCATGGTTCTCTATATATTAAATTAGAGATGGGGAGATGAAGGGCCTCAAGGAGACCAAGGGTCCCCATTACCCATAGTAATGGGGACCAATGAGTGGGTAATGAAGGAGGGGAGGCCAAAATCCTCCCTCATTCATAACACTCCCCCTTACCCATTCATCACTTTGGTCTCAGTATCTGAGGCAAAGAGGGGTGGATACTTCTGGATCCAGAGTAAGTGTGTTTGCCTCGTTAAAACCTTAGCTGTGGAAAGCCCAGTGGGAAAACCCAACAGCTTAAGGAAAAAGAGTGCAACCCACAGATTACTCCCCTTATCCGTACAAGCTTCAGGCTTGCAGGTCTTTTAATTGTCGCATACCAATGTTCTTTACAAGCTTTACAAAAGTACATTTGGGCAAAGACTTAGTAAAAAGATCAGCTAAGTTGTTGCAGGACTGTATCTGCTGAACTTCGATCTGCTTGTCCTCCTTTAGCTCATGTGTCCAGAAAAACTTGGGAGATATGTGTTTCGTCCTGTCGCCCTTGATGTAGCCCTTTTGAAGTTGAGCAATGCATGCAGCGTTGTCTTCAAACAGGACGGTAAGCTCCAAATCACCGGTCTTCAGGCCAGTAGATTGAAGAATGTGTTGGACGACGGATCGTAGCCAATAACACTCTCTGCTTGCTTCATGGATCGCAATGAGCTCCGAATGGTTGGATGATGTAGCTGTTGTGGTTTGCTTTACCGATCTCCAGGAGATAGCAGTACCTCCGTAGGTAAAAACAAAACCCGTTTGGGATTTTACCGTGTGCGAATCTGAGAGATAACCTGCATCAGCATAACCAAATAATTTGGGGGAGGCACCTCTCTGGTAGTAAAGTCCAAGATCAATGAAACCCTGGAGATATCGCAGAAGATGCTTTACTCCGTTCCAGTGGCGCTTTGTGTGCGCTGCACTGTGTCTGGCTAGAAGATTAACTGTAAACCCTATATCGGGACGCGTACAGTTAGCCAGATATAGAAGTGCTCCAATGGCACTGAGGTAGAGTACTTCAGGACCCAGTATCTCCTCCCCCTCTTCCAGTGGCCGGAAGGGGTCCTTATGTACATCTAGTGATCTTACGACCATAGGAGTACCTAAAGGATGACATTTATCCATATGAAACTTGCGAAGAAGTTTCTTTGTATAATTAGATTGGTGTAACAGGATTCCACCTCTTAGGTGTTCTATCTGTAAGCCAAGACAATACTTGGTTTGCATAGGTCTTTCATTTCAAAAGTATGTTTTATGCTTTCAGATATCTCATTGATCTCTGCAGGAGATCCTATGAGATTTAAGTCATCTACATATACAGCTATGATGACGAATCTTGTTCCCGTTCTTTTGATAAAGATACACGGGCAGACTTCATTATTCGTGAATCCTTGCTGTGCAAGGAAATCACTAAGTCTGTTATACCACATCTTGCCCGATTTTTTTAGACCATATAATGATCTATGTAGCCTTATAGAGAATACGTCCCGAGATATCTCTTTCATCTCTGGGTGTAGATTAAACCCATCAGGAAGTCTCATATAGATATTTTTATCTATATCTCCATATAGATATGCAGTCACAATGTCCATGAGCTGCATTTCTAGGCTTTCCAGAGAAGTTAGGCTTATTAAAAATCGGAATGTGATCGAATCCATGACCGGGGAATGCGTATCTTCGTAATCAATCCCCGGTCTTTGGGAAAATCCCTGGGCTACAAGGCGTGCCTTATAGCGAACGATCACATTATTTTCATCTCTTTTTCTTATGAAAACCCACTTATATCCCACAGGCTTTACACCTACTGGTGTTTGGACTACTGGTCCAAAGACTTTACGTTTCAAGAGTGAGTCCAGCTCTACTCTTATTGCCTCGTCCCACTTTGGCCAATCATCTCTGCGTTTACATTCCGCTAGAGATCGGGTTCAACGTCATCGTCATATTCAGTGACGTGAACGGCAATATCGAACGCAAATTCGACGACGACGACTATGCTATTTTTGTCCAGTACTTCTCCAGTACGTACAAAATTTAATGATGTTTCTCCTATTGTTTCCTCTGTTGGGGAAATCAGGAGGGGAGAAGTAGTTGGTCTGAGCTCAGCATCCTGTGGAGGGATAATCTTAGTATCTCTAGGAGTCTTCCTCTTTCGAGGAACTTTATCTTTTGAACCTGATGGGCGTCCTCTTTTCATTTGAGGTACATCCAATTCTGCTGTTGGTGGATTGCATCCATCTATGGGGATGTCAATCCTAGCTGGCGTATTGGCAGCAGGGACGTGTGAATGGACAATCTTCTGGTTGTCCGTGAATTTATCCGGCAAAAGGTCTATTGTATTCAGGATGTGAAGGATCTTCAGGATCTTATCTTCACACAGATTAGTACGCGGATCATATAGGGACAAAGACTTCTGGTCCCAACTAATGGTCTCAGGAGCTTCTGGCTTCTTAGACGGTGTGACCAGTTTAGGAAAAACTTTCTCATTAAATTCACAGTCAGCAAAACGTGCCTTGAATGCGTCACCCGTCAGGGGTTCAAGGTATCTGATAATAGAGGGCGAATCAAACCCAATATATATATATAGACGACGCTGAGGACCCATTTTGGTCCTCTGAGGTGGTGCTATTGGGACATATACCGCACAACCAAACACTCTCAAACGAGAGATATCCGGAGGTGCGCCATATGCTAGTTGCATCGGGGATAAAGTATGACCTCCAGAGGGTCTTATCCTAATAAGTGATGCGACATGTAAAATAGCATGCCCCCAAGCATCCACCGGTAACTGGGATTGCATAAGCAATGGACGTGCAATCCATTGGAGTCTCTTTATAAGGGACTCAGCTAATCCGTTTTGGGTGTGAACATGTGCTACAGAATGTTCAACTTCAATACCCGTTGCCCGGCAATAGTCTTCGAAGACTTGTGAAGTAAATTCTCTCGCATTATCAAGACGTAGTTTCTTGATATGGTTATCGGGGAAATGAGCACGCAACCTTATTATTTGTGCCAATAGCTTTGGAAAAGCTAGGTTGCGGGTGGACAAGAGGCACACATAAGACAATTTGGTTGATGCATCAATCAGTACTATGAAGTACCGAAATGGGCCACTTGCGGGGTGAATAGGTCCGCAAATGTCACCTTGAATTCTCTCAAGGAAGCCAGGAGATTCTAATCCCACTTTCAGTATGGATGGTCTCGTTATAAGTTTTCACTTGAAACAAGGGAGACAAGAAAATTCACCATTTGAAGAATCTTCAGGTTCTTCAATTTGTGTCCATGGGATTCAGTGATGATGTGTCGCATCATTGCTGTTCCAGGGTGACAAGTCTATTGTGCCAGAGTTGGAACTCTGGCAGTGATTGGCACGGTCTGGTGCTCAATCATATTGGCTTCTATTGGTTGAATGTATGTTTGGTAGAGACCCGACGGGAGGCTCTTGAATCGCTCGCAGATGATCTTCTGGTCATCTTTATGACGAGTGACAATCAGATATTCAACCTTATTTTCATCTCTGGTCTCTAAGTGATATCCGTTTAAACGGAAACCCTTGAAACTTACGAGATTCCTATTTGATTTAGGAGAGAATAATGCATTTTTTATTTGAAGTCTTGTGTTATTTGGGAGCAATATAATTGCTTCACCAGATCCTTCGATTATTTGGGACAGTCCTGAAATTGTGATAACAGGACCGTCATATTTATTACGCTATTAAAAATAGCAATGATCGCGAAGGATTGTGTGTGTGAGGCACTGTCCACTAGGCACTCAGACATCATCTATATAAGCAAAAACGAAATTTTATTTGAGCGAAAATGTAGATAACATTCGAAAATAAAAGATCGTACTAAAGCAAATAAAGATGAAGATACATCGAATTCTAAATGCACATTGATAAAAGATAGTGCTCAATCGAGCAGGTCGTCGTTCTCGAGTCTTTAGCAGTAAAGACAGTTGGCGGCAGTACACCAGCCAAGTTTGTCTCAGGTCGAGACTTCTAGCTCGCCTGGTATATATCCTGTAGGTGACGAGGAGTGCGGCAGTTTCTGGACCAATGGCCGTCATGCCGCATCTATGGCATTTATCCTCCCAGTTCTTCTTTGGAAGTGACACTTGCTCGGTGTTCTTTCGCTTCCAAGTGAAGTTTCTTTTTCCCCTTATTGTTTTTGTTTGTCTGGGAGCTGCATCTCTTGGTAGCTTCATTACAGCTTTCCCTTTAGTGTTTTTGCCTTCCTCTTGTTTTTCCACTTCTGGGGAGAAACGTGGTGGGCTTCAGGGATAGGGGCAGTGCCACCATTTTGAAGAATCTTCAGGTTCTTCAATTTGTGTCCATGGGGAGACATGCGCTGTTCTGTCACTTCTTCACCGCATAACTTCAGGTGTGAGGTGATGTTATGAAGTGCAAAATTATACTCAGCGACGGACTTATAGTCCTGAAGTCTGAGGTTTTCCCACTCATAACTGGCAAGCGGTAATATAACATCAATTTGATGTTTATACCGAGCTTCCAGCTCTGTCCACAGGTCCTTTGGGTCCTCAACCGTTAAGTATTCGGCCTTTAAGGTCCGATCTATATGTTTCCTAATGTAGATTATGGCTTTCGCCTTATCTGCATCGGATACAGTGGTTGGAGGGCTGCTGCTAGATGTAGCAGAAGCTTCGGCCGCTGCTGGGGTCGAGGAAGGAGCCAAAATGGACCCAAGGAGGGCCATCGAACGCAAGTGGAACTTCAGGTCCACTCGCCAACTCAGGTAATTCGTCCCTGCAGAGTCAAGGACTTCGAAATCGACGCTGGCCAATTTTGCCATTTATCTACGCAATTTAAAATGAGCATGAATTAATTAAAATTCAAAATTCATACATAAAGAAATAAACAAGTAAAAATGCGGGGATCGGCCAGATGCCTAAAAAAGTACACAGTCCAAAGTTCGTTTACAGTCCATAAAAGAAAAGAAAAATACAACTTCGGAAACCCAAAGTGGATCCCAATATCTTCGTCTTCATATGTTGTTGCACCGAGCTTTGGCTTTTTATACAAATTTCCTCACTTACAAATTCTCTCAAAAGAAAATAAAAGTGCAAGGAATGTAAATAGGTATACAATGGCCGATCCCGAAAAACACATTTTTACTTATTTAAACATCCACGCAGTTCTAAATATGCTACATGCATAAAAATAAACAACCACGCAAATATCTCAAGCATAACATATGGTAAAGGAAACTAAAAAATATAATTATCTCGTAGACCACGTGGAAACGTCATACACCGTTAGGTTAGTTGACTAACGGTAGAGCGGTCTCAGGATCTTTAAGATAGTTATATTTTGAAAAATAGAATCCTAGTATTCCATAATTTAATAATAATGCCAGAGTAATGTTTAATATAATATTAGCAAAATGACAAATTTGGCGTAGAGTAAAGTAATATTATGATTGGGGCTCCAGGCCCATCAGAAAAATATTAATAAATTTAATAAGCAATTGTATTAACAAAGCTTCTAGCTCAATAAGCCAATTCAATATGTGGACTTCCGGCCCATTAGTAAAATTTTAGTTTAATTTTTAAGTGTGCAATTGGATTTACTGGGCTTCAGGCCCAATAAACAGCTCATCTACCGTAAAAAAAATTAATTTAAGGTAATTTTAACTTATACCCTAAATCAAAACTTTAGGTATGTAGGGGATCTTAAGAGTCCCCAAATCACAAAAACTGTAGCATCAGCCATGCCACATTGACCTAGTCCCCCTGCCGGAGTCCCCCCAATGTCGGGGATGCGTTACAGCCGGAGCCCCCCCCACTTGCGGGGGGTTACTGCCGGAGCCCCACCTCCACCCACCGCTGACGGGGGTGCTTTCGGGAGGTTTGTCGCCGGAGCCCCCCCGCGCAGTCGGGGGGGGGGGGGGGGTATCCCCTGCGCCCCCGCTGCCGGGGGGATATGTCCGGAGCCCCCCCCGGATTTCGGGGTGGTTGAAGCCCCCCTCTCTGCCGAAGGGGGGGTTTGCCTACGCCCCCCCTCTGCCGTAAGGGGGGGGGGGGGGTGTTTGTCCGAGCCCCCCCCGCTGCGCGGGGGGGGGGGGGGGGGGGGTTTCTCCTGCGCCCCCCCCGTTGCCGGGGGGGGGGGGGGGGGGGTTCGGAGCCCCCCCTTCCGGGGGGTTGTCGCCGGACGGCAGAGGAAGGGCCCCCCTTCCGGGAAGGGGGGGGGGGGGCTAAGCCGGCGAGGCGTACGTCGGGGGGGAGCAGATGGGTTAAATTTTTTTTTATTTTCATTGTATCTAGCAGATTTTAAACAAGCCAAATTTAAAAAAAAGGGTTGTAAAAAATCATGGCTAAAATATAAATTGCTTATCTACGGGAATTAGAAATATACCTCTAGATCGATGATCTAGGGACGACCGTAGAGGAGAAAAAAATCCGTAGAAATAAAAATCCTAGCTCCCGAAAACTTCGAGAATGCCGCAACGCTCCAACGAATCGCCGCAGCAACCAAAGATTCCTAGCGCGTAGGGGATCAATTTGGTGGGGATTTTTGGCTTGGATTTGTGCTCAAGGAAGAACACGTGCTGATAACGTGTTAGAGAGTAATCAAACTCAAGAGAAAATAGAGATAAGTTTTCTTAGAGATAGAATGAGTAACCATGGCCATATGCCATGGTTCTATATATATTAAATTAGAGAGGGGGAGATGAAGGGCCTCAAGGAGACCAAGGGTCCCCATTACCCATAGTAATGGGGACCAATGAGTGGGTAATGAAGGAGGGGAGGCCAAAAGCCTCCCTCATTCATAACAAACGGTAATTATTAAGTAGAAAAATAAATATACGAAATTACGATTTTGCCCTTGAAAATAAACCTGTCCGAAAAATTACGAAAATTATATCACGGGTCCGTATCGTCGCGGGGATCATGAAAATGAAGTCCATTTTCGGATTTGAGTGACGAAAAAAATAGAAAAAAATCATTTACTCATTTTGAACTCGATTGAAATTGTCTTGTTACAGAAATATGTGTATGCCAAAAACAGGCAGTTACACTTTGGCAGCCCTGCACCCCCGACAGCCTGCTGGTCTGTGGGTCCCGGTGGCCGATGGCCGTCGCCCATCTTGGGGGTCCGATGGCCGACGGCCGCCGCCCCTCAATTTTTTTTAAAACATGGAAAAAGATTAGGAAAACCCTAGAGGGAAGTTTGGCAGCGGCGGTGGCTCCCACCGGACCGTTTGCTGTGGGGGCCGGCGGTCGACGGCCGCCGCATCTTTAGGACTTAATTTTTTTTATTTCGGAAAAATTAACCCAAAAAACCGAAAAAATGATTTTTCATGCAAAAAATATTACACAAAAAAAATCCGAAAATTAACGATATCATAGATCTAACATGATGTGGCTTTTATATAACTTGTTGGGGCAAATCTAATTTATTGTACGAAAAACCTTCGCAAAACAAGTCTCTACACATTAAAGCCCCAGACCATAAACACTAAAATACGTTTAACCAAATAACCTATTAGATCAATTTATTGGGCTTAAATTGATATGACAGTCCACATTACATGATTATTTTACCTGTAAGCCCCACCGTTGGATTAATAATCCAACATTTACACCTGTCATCTCAACATACATGAATATATCTTATTTGATCAACACTATTTGCAATTTTCTTTGGTCTCAAAGATCCAAATCAACCACCATCACGTCTCGATAGTTATTCAAGTCAATGATGATCCTATCTTGATGGGTCTGAATGACACTGGCTTGGTCTAATTATACTTTATTAGGCTTAATACTTTGCGGCGATTACATGAACTCGATGCTACATATTTTATGTATATGTGTGGATAAATACATATAGGGCAATCTTCGGGTGCGGAAAAACCCGTGCGAAAGCCGTGCGAAATATTTTTTTTTTTCTGAAAATTTTTTTTCAATTTTTTTTTTTGATGTTTAATCCATACAATTATATACCCCAGGGAAAATAATAGGTGAACCCGTTGGGAATTAGAGCACCCATCCACCCATTACAAATTTAACGGTCTCAAAACGTGCGAATTTGATGAAATGCCTTGATCGAAGGCCAAATGACATTATTTCTCAATGATTATTTTTTGAGGCGGGTATAACAACATATAATGAGGGTGGAAAAAAGAATTTTTGAAAAAAAAAGTTTCAAAAAAAATAAACCAAAAACATTTTCGTACGGTACGAAATGTTCTCACATGAAGATTTACCAATACATATATGCTAAACTGTAGACATAGTGAAATATATACACATAATTTAATCACACTGGTCTACGAAACATTTGTTAATTAAATTTTACTTTTGTCATATTATTTACCATCATGTACGTAAATAGAAACTTTTTCTGGCCCGCTCTTAGCTCACTCGGCTAACAACTTGTCGGTTCGTACCCGCCTTCCAATTTTTTCCCGTTAAATTTGCTCCTTGCGCCGGTCCGTCACCGTCAGGAGAGCACGGTGACGGTGATCCTGTGATTCGGGGTGGGCCCCACCCTAAGGTGAGCCAGTGTTTTTTGGGTGGGCCCACACACGTACCCTCTCTCTCTCCCTCCCTGTCCCTCTCTCTCTCTCTCTCTGTCCCCATACGTCTAACAATAAAAGAATGGAAACAACTATTAGCACCCCTATAAGTAGGGGGTGCATTGTCCTTCTCTATCTAAAATTGAAAGCCTTAGGAACTTTCTCTCCCTCTTATAATCTATTTTTTCCATTTAAAGCAAATATTTGCACAAAATACAATATGCACCCCTATTCATAGGGGTGCATAAAGCAATCCTCTAAAAGAAAAAGAAAAAGCACATTTAGTTATTCATTACTGGTGACAAGCAGGTAGGGGTTTGACTTTTTACTTCTTTTGTTTTCATTCAAAATGTTTCTATTAATAATTAATTAATTGACAGCTCAAATAAATAGGGACGAATTCCTTGGCTCATTCAGTCATCCCCATCGACGCAAGAGGCATACAGAGAGCGAGAGGGGAGAGGAGCCCGCCGGTCGAGAGAAAGAGGAACCCATTGAGTTTGGGGATCAATTTGTGCTTCTCAGGTTCATCGCTAATGATGTGTTTACATGCAATGCGCAAATTTCAATTCCATGTTTTTATGCGCGAGAATGCTAGATCGATCGATCGTTTGATTGATTTAATATACATTTTTTTCTGCGTTTATTTTGTTACATCTGGTTTCATCTCAATTTTTGTGGTTGGAGTTGTCTTCCATTTGATAGTTAAATTCTGTGCGCTGAATTTTCGTTATGGCTTGCGGTTGTAAAATCTGTGGTGTTTCGGGTGGTATTTGGACGGATGGGTTGGGTAGCCGACCTTTACTTGCAAAAGGAAGCAATTATGTTAGGAGACTGAGGATTGGGCCCGGTATAATCTCATTAGCTCAAATTAGACCGAACTTTGTAAAGATATCCAATGTCTTCACTTTTGAAAAGCGAACTATTTATATGCGTATGGTTTTGCCTTTTGACTGCGTCCCTTGGAGCATCTCCAACCGTGCTTCAAACTGGAGTTATGAAGCACGGTGGAGCTCCAACCGGGCTTCATTTTGAAGCTATTATTAAGGGGTGAATAATGCCCCTTCAAATATTATTAAGGGGTGAATAGTGCCCCTTCAAATATGTGTATGGTATATGAGTGCTACAGTAATTTCGTCTGGTGCGTGTGTGCTATATTAATTTTTAAGTCTGGCACATACTGCTTCCATCATGCTCAGTTTGTGATGTTCGGATAGTCCCTGTCGATAAGAATGTCGTCAGTTTCGGCTGGCGCAAACGATGTCTTAATCTGATCTCTGTATCAAAAGATATATTCCTCCCAAGTTGGCTATGCAAATCTGCCTGCAAGTGGTCTGTACGCGAAGTAGAAGCTTTTGGCTTGTTGTGCCAATGAGACAGGCTCGTGAGTTTTAATGATTCCGCTTGATCGGAAGCGTCGCTGATGCGCTGCGTGAGTTAGCGGTTGGTGTGTAGAGTAATCGGCTGCAGCAGTGGGCAAAATTGAGTTTGGCTCCATGGTTCAGTGCACCGGCTCTTGAAATTAATGCTTCACACCCAGGTCGTGACTTAAAAGCTTTCCAAGCGATGTAGAGCGGGAAAGGAATAACTTTGGTGCGGGGTCTGCTCAAGTCTGGCTCGTGGATCCGGCTATGCCATGACTTGGCAGCCCCCAAGCAATGTTGGCACGGGTCAGCAAGGGCTTTGCCTCATGGAATCTATGAGCCATGCTCATGGATATTGTGTTACAGAGCATTGCCATGACTTGTGGCTGCACTTGGTTTGATGTCTTGGTCTCTTAGGCTTTGAGGGCTTGTCGTGCGTGACTTGGAGGATGAAGCTTGGCCTTGCTTGAAGATGGTGACTTGATGTTGCTAATGCTTGCCCTTAGTCCTAGGCGCAGGGGATGATGCTTGAAATTGAGGGATGCTAGGATAGACTCACGTCAAGCTAGGTTGGCTTGATATAGTTCTTGGCCATGAGTTCTTGCTTAATTGAGAGCTAGGATGATGACGAGCTTGTATTGCCTTGGACCTTTGAAGGAGATGAACTTTGTGCTTGCGGCAATATGAGGATAGGCTTGGAGGAAAGCTTGTGGCAAGGGATTTTTTGGAGACGATGAAGACTTGGAGCTCTTGAATACTTTGATGCTTGATGCTTGATGAAGATAATGACTTGTGCTTGTGGCATGCAATGGCGCTTTGTCTTCTTAACTTTGTAGGAGATGAAACTATGAAGTTTGCATGAAGATCTTGCTCAGTCAAGATGTCAGAGAATAATGCCTAAGGCCGGTTATGAGCTTGCTCTCTTAGGGGGTTTCCTATGAGGGCTAGGAATCATGTATAAAGCATTGGACCAAGAGTTGTAATCCAACCAAAACTCCTTTTGTTCTCATCTTAGAGATAGACCTCAACTTCAAATTGATTGGGCTTTGATTCTCTTAGATCATCTAGGACGCTTTGAATTTGATTTGAATTTGCAATTTAGCTCTCCTTATCTCCTCATCCCTCCATGGAATTTGTAGGCTATGTTAACCAAGTCAAATATCATTAATCGCAAGTTTGACATCTCTCCTTCCTTGCTCATAATTTACAAGCTTGCTATTACTAATAATTTACAAGCGTGCACCCATGTTCTTCTTGATTGTTTGGCCTTGAAAACACTTAATAAACACATCAAAAATATTCATGAAGGTTTGTTATCATCAAATAAGAATTCATAGATCGTTGTATCCAACACAGTCTGTGTAACATGCCAAACTGCTTCAGCACCGCGCCACGGCCATGTAAGTATATGACACGGTCGTGCGCCATTTGCGTATAATGCTGGGTTACTCCTGTTGGTACGGCCTTGCAGGATCTCGCACGGCCGTGCACACTTTGCGAAAAGTAGCTGGCTTCATTGTTGGATTCCGCACGGCCGTACTGGGTCATGCATGGACGTGCGTAGCTTGCGTAAAGCAACTGGCTCTCCTGGTGGGTCTCACATTGCCGTGTCATCATTTGCACAACTGTGACAATCCCCAGAATTCAAATTGAAGCATTTTCAACACTTTTTGCCTACTGGTAAACCTAGTTACGTATGCTGAGATAGCAATGTTAGATCTGGTGGTAGTTGAGGCATTGTTGCTTTCTCCAATTTGGCTTTTAGTGCTTGTAAGTGGGTAGCCATCTGAGTGCTTACGAGTTGAAACTATTCTTGTAGTATTGCCTTTGGGTAAGCAAATGAAGGGATGGGGATACTGACCTCATAACTTGTCGCCTCTTTTGACCCTTCGGTAATGTATCGAGGTATATTTTGTGTAGTAGTCATGAATTAAGTCTTAAATTCCTACATACAATGTCAATTGTTTTGGATGTTTTTTGGAGGGATGGATTGGATAGTTGTGCTTTGCTATAGTCCGATCTACAAAAGGAAGCAATTGTGTTACGAGATCATGGCTTGGACCCGGTCAAATCCTTTATGACACTCAAATTAAGCCAAGTTTAGCAAAAATGGCTAAATTATAGAGTTAATGTTTAATATTTGGTCTACTTATAGGCATTTGGTACATTGTCCAACAGTAACTTTGTCAGGTGTAGGGGTAGTATAGTAATTTGCGTCAAATGGGCAATTTCACTTGACGCACGGGTGTTAATGATTCACCTTTGAACTGAGCTGTTCACGAGTCCCTATGGGGGAGTCCATGGGGTGTGGCCCTTTCGTCAAATCCGCAGTCTTTCAATTTGAGCTTTTTTGGATACTTGGGTTGTACAAATATTATTTTTTATTATATTTAGGCTTAATCATTGGACTATATTCTTGGGCCTGGTCCAAATACATAACAAGTGGACTTAATTAATTAATTAATTATTTCTTTTTTCAATTCTGTTCTTCTAGTATTACTGCTCTGGGATTCTTGTGTCTGGATTTCGCCTTCTTATGTTTTGATTACCAATTTATTCTGACTATGCTAATTTTTTGCTTACAAAAGTTCATTAAAAACATAAAAATAAAAAATAAAAATTGTAGCTTTATGATTTGAACTGTTTACATACAAGCTAATTAAAGTGCGTGACTTTTGATGGATAAAATATGGTATTGAGTTACTCTAAGCCAAGAAGCCTGATTTATTCCGTGCAGCATTTTAATGATTTTAACTTTTCTTGTGTCAATTGATAGTTGGATATATGTGCATACATTAATTTTATTTTTACACTTGCATGAAATTATTTACTGTGATAAATTATGTTGTTTTTTAAATACATTTCTTTCCTGTTAACTGGCAGGCAAACATTTTCTGTAGGGACATTTTCTTGTTGATCGATCAGATTTTGGTTTCACTTGCCGTTTTGATGGGCTGTGTGTTTATGAAACACATCAAGCACCCACCTGGATATGAGGATCCTACTACTCTTGCGTCGGAGACATCTTGTGCGTGTCTGTACACACACTCTTTGACTTGTTCTTACAATTTTCAGTCTTGAACATGGAATATATTTATCTGCTTTATTTGTCAAGCTTTTGCCATTTCACTTTCTTTTTAAAATCCCACTGATCTTCACTGCGAACTATGTATTTGCATTAACAAAACGAAATCATGGGAATCTGAACTTATATATGAGCCTCACCACCAACAGGCTTAACGCTATACCATAAGTAGACCTATCATATAGCAGACTGGTAATAGCAATGGGTATACCAACAATCTATTTTGATGCCCTTTTCCCGTTTTTTATATTTTAATTAATTACTCTGTTTGAATAGATTACATAGCTGTCCATCCGAAGTCCAAAGCATGACATTTCTAGCTATAATAGGAGACATTTTGATTACTTCATTTAGTGGTCCCTTAAGTTAATTATGGTTTGCTCCCTCCCTAAGTCCCATAATTGTCCGAGTGCAGATAGATTTTCTGCAGCTTAGTTCTGTGCACGCCAGATGGTCCCCCCTGCCCCGCGCGGGTGTGGGGAGGGGGTTTTTTTTTGGGTGTGTGTGTGTGTGTGTGTGTGTGTGTGTGTGTGTGTGGTGTGTGTGTGTGTGGTGAGGCGTGGTGGGGCGTGGGGGGGGGGGGGGGGGGGGGGTTTTGGGGGGGGGGGGGGGGGTTGTTCCTCACCGAAAATGAACTGCTTGACTTGTTTGTCCATTGTGTTTAATTACGGTGGAATGACTTGTAGCATATGTAAGTTTGTTTCAAATCAGACTTGAACATGCCCCTCTCCTTTTCCTATGAGACTTCGATATTTCCTCATTTTATTCTTTCTCACATTATTTGCATCTGAATGTGGTTAGGGTCTCTTATGAGAATTCTGCATTTGTAAATTTTTTTTCATTCTCACAATATCTGTATCTGAATGCAGTTACTGTAAGTGAGGTAGAGGCATTGTATGAGCTGTTTAAAAAGCTAAGCAATTCCATAATTAAAGATGGGCTTATCCATAAGGTACTTTGTCCGTTTATCGCTATGAAATATTTGACTGCCACACGTCATCTAGAAGGTTATGTTTGCTCTATGATTTGAGAAAATTATTTTCTTTAAGCAGGAGGAATTCCAGCTTGCACTCTTCAGGAATAGCAATAAACGGAATCTCTTCGCAGACAGGGTTTGTTTTCATTTGTTATTCACCTTTTACCTTTTCATCTCTGATTATCATTGACAATTACCTAGAAGTTACCTTCATTGTTGCATTTAAGGCTATGCTATTCTTCTAATATGTTGAATCATGGTAAGATTAGCTGAAGCACCAGTTCTTCTCTGTGGTGATTTCAGATAACATTTTTGGCAACAATCTATGCTAACATACTTAAAAGAAGAGATTTTAGATTTTACTCGAGCAAATAAATTGTTAGTATTAAAAACAAAGCATGGAATTTGCTCCATACTGGGTTTCGAAGTGATATTTGGTCTTCTTTTTGTTCATCATTTAAGGATTTGAAAAGCTGAATCATTTAATTCGTAAGAAAATTAATCGAAGGTAACGAGAGACTCCTTCTATCCATTTTAGTCACTGTTTTGTTGGTAAATGGTGGGTGATTAGGATGATGATCTGTAACCTATTTGAAAGTGTCTTCTACATGTTTAATTGCTCCTCCTCTTCTAAATACACTTTGCAATGTAGGTTTCCTGATTAACTAACTACCTAGATTTTTAAAGAAGGTTTCCATGTCGTCCCAATTTGAAATTTCACTTTCAATTTAGGGAGGGGAAGGTCGGCATTACAGTAGTAAAGATTAAAATTATCACTTCTTTCAGGTGATATTGAATGATTTTTTGTGGTTCTTTTTGCTACTCAGGATTATTGAAATTCCTCTTGAATCTGTTTCATGGTAACACCCATAAACTAGCCCTCCCAAATATAAATTACCAAATTAATTCTGCATGTCAGATTACTTTAAATGCCACACTACCAAATCCACCTTATATTTTTTTGTGCTTTTATATGTTTATCTTATTTGCTTATACGTGATTCAAAGTTATCTTGTTGCTTATCTTGTGATTCATCAATTCAGATTTATTTATGCATTTATATCCAGCAATAACACTGGGTTTCTTATGCTACTTGTAAATGGCTACATATGACTATGCATAGGCTTGTATTATTTGTGTCAATATAGGCCCGCAATAAGTGATGCAAACTTGTTGTGATATGCATTGGCATGCATTCCAATATGACATGTAATATGCCATGGCATATACCGCAGTGGTATATATTTGGCACTTCAGTAATTGGCATATGGCATCTGAAGAAATTGGTCATCAGCTGATCAAGTGTGTACCTAGTAATCAACCGTCTATAAATGCAGCCATTTAGGAGATTCCATACATGATGTAGCTAGGCATTGTGTTCCAATGTGGCTATATTTTATATATTACACTCGGGGATTTAAAATATAAAGTAATATGGTAGAAAATGTGGTATGGGGTTTTAGCCTGGGATGTTACTTCTGGGTGCTTGCATTATACTCAGGGTTAAGATCTGTGTTTGCGCATTCATATCAAAACATCCATATGGATACTTGCAGTTGAAATTGTGATGGGGATTAGGAGCTGTTAGAGACGAGGAGGAAATTGTTAGTGACCAACAAAAGATATGATTTTTATTGAGAAAATAGTAAAAATAACAAGATATTTGAGCACAAAAGAGGTGTGCTCTCTTTCCAAGACGCCGAAGAGGACGTCCGCACTCGTTTAATCTAAGAACTACTCCTAATGACGCTCAATAGAATAATCTCAATATCAAGCATGAAAAATACTAATGACGGCTATCCCCTATAAATAGAATAAACTAGGGTTGCTAGGGTAATGGGGCGCACACGGAAAATACCAAAGGGGTAGGCCGGCGGATAGAATTGGGCCCGGCCCATACTTGGGCGGTCCAGACATGCGGGTCTATCAATACTCCCCCCAAAGAACCACCTTGTCCTCAAGGTGGTGTAAGTATCGGCGGTGCTACTCCGAGTGGGAGTCGTCCTCCCCTCCGATGCCTTCGTCCTCCACGTCATCTTCCTCATCGGCCTCCGCTATCAGCACTTGCTGCTTTCGATCCACACAGCGGTGACCGGGAGTGAAGCGCTCGTCGCATCTGAAACATAGCCCCGTTTGCCTTTTTTCCATCATCTCCGCATCGGTCATCCTTCGAAATGGGCCACCGGCCGGTAGTGGGTTCTGCTCACACGTCTTTTTAAGCCCTGTCTGAACTGTCTCTGCAGTGATCACTGCTCCGCCTGCCCCAGTCGTAGCGTCCCGCTGTATCTGCCCATTGTGGCTACTCCCGCCTCTCCTATTCTCAGCTCGGGAGTCCTCCACCATCTGCGCCATCTCGATGACCTCGGAAAGCCCTTGAGGCTTGTATGGCCTCACCACAGCTCGAAGACTAGGACGTAGCGCCTTCAAGAAGGTGCCTTCCAGCGACTCGTCCGACACCCCATGAACTCGTCCTGCCAGTGTCTCGAATCTCTCAATGTACTCCCGCACCGGCCCCTTCTGTCTGAGGGCGTACAGCTGCTCGTGTAAGTTCCCTAGCCGGGGGTCTCTAAACTTCTCCAGCACCATGTCCTTCAGCTCCTCCCAGCTCATGATCTGCTGCCGTCGCTCCTTCCACTGGTACCATCCCAAGGCTCGCCCCTCCATGTAGATGGCCGCCGCCTCCAGCTTCTGGGCCTCGGTCATGTGATGTGCCGTGAAGTATCTCTCTGCTATAAACAACCAGGCGTGTGGATCCTCCCCAGAAAATAACAGCATCTTCAGTTTCCGGACTCTGCAATCTTCTCCAAAACGTCCCTGCTCAGGCCTCCCCTCCTCTCTGTGCTGCGGACGATAATACGGACGCCTCTTGTCCAGTGTCTCGTGGCACCTAGGTGGCCCTCCGCGACCCCCGTGGTCTTCACGGCGATCTCCACGCCGGCCCTCAAAATCGTCCCAACCTGTGTCGTCGCCGAACTCTGCCTCGTAGCCACCCCCTACCGTCAGAATAATAATCTCTCATGCGTCCGTCGCCGTATAGAGGGTCCTCTGCTGCTGGTCGCCGCTCCGGAGGATCAAAATAGTCTCCCGAAAACTGCCTGTAGCCCTCCTCGTTCGCTGTCCGCTGCCCGGGTGGCTCAAAAAAATTCATCCGGTGGCTGTTTGCGTGTCCTCTGTCCGTCGGGAGGCTGCCAGTGGGGTTCCCGCCCCTGGCGGCCCCAACTGTGAGATCCCCCGCCCCCTGGCAGCCGCCAGGGGGCCTCCGGGCCTTCGCGGTCTGGAAACAGGCCCCTCCGGGGGCCCCGGAGGGGCGGCAGGCCCTGCCGGGCCTCCGGCAGGGTCCGGCCCGGCCGGGTCGCCGGACCCTGCCGAGCCCCGACAGGGCTTGGCCGCCCCTGCCGGGGGTCCGGCAAAGGCAGGGGGAGGCCCCCCGCCTGTATCCCGCGTCGGCCGACCCCCTAGAGTGCTGTGGGGGTTCGGCTGGCCCTCCTCATGGGCGTGGCCCCCCCTCGTGGGGGCGGCTAGGGCCGCTGCCCCTTCTTTGGCTCTCCAACGCCTTCCGCCGTACCTCCTCGCGGTAGTCCACCTTCCATGGCTCGCCGTCGTCTTCATCATCCAATTCTTCCACAAAAAAGGGTTGATTTTGGGTCAAAAGCTCCTCTTTTTTCTTCTCTTTCTTCAAAGGTGCCGTCTTTTCCTCCGAATTAGGGTTTCCTTCCCCTTTGTTGTTCGCCGCCAATTGATTTAGTGTTGCCATCATTTGCGCGAATTGGTCGTCGTGCTTCGCTTGATTTGCCGTCAATTGGTTGATGGAAGCCGTCACCTTGCCATGTATTCATCGTTCGCCGCCAATGATTTCTTAATCCCGTCGACTTCGCTCGTGAACTTGGCCTCCAAAGCCTCAAATTTGTCGTGCGATCTTGTCGTAGCCTCCATGGATCGTCACGTGCTCTGATACCAAAATGTTAGGGTCCAACAAAAGATATGATTTTTATTGAGAAAATAGTAGAAATAACAAGATATTTGAGCACAAAAGAGGTGTGCTCTCCTCCCAAGACGCCGAAGAGGACGTCCGCACTCGTTTAATCTAAGAACTACTCCTAATGACGCTTAATAGAATAATCTCAATATCAAGCATGAAAAATACTAATGACGGCTAGCCCCTATAAATAGAATAAACTAGGGTTGCTAGGGTAATGGGGCGCACGCGCAAAATACCAAAGGGGTAGGCCGGCGGATAGAATTGGGCCCGGCCCATACTTGGGCGGTCCAGACCTGCGGGTTTATCAGAAATAGAGAGTGCACATGATCGCTTTTTATGTGTTAGATTACTAGGATTAGATTTTATTTTGATTTTAAATTATTTTGAATTTTATTTGGACTTAATAATAAAGTCTTTGGACTGAATATCTTGAGTTACTGATTCAGGGTATTATTTTCAAAACTCATAATTCCACTATATATGAATATCTTGTTATTAGGGTTGTGATGAGAAAAATGGTGGGATAGGAAACATGATTTCTATTAGATGACGGCGAAATACAAGATAGTGGCCTCAATTAGAGAGTAGGACCACCCTCCCAAGATCTACACTAAAATTTATTCCTAAACTCCTAATTTTGAACTTTACTATTCTTCTCTATTTTCTTCATCCTATCACATTAATCCCTTCCCTCCTATTTATTGGCCTAATTAGCCCCCATTTACAAAATTGCCCTCGGCCCTAAATTGCAAAGTTGCCACTCGGGCCCCAGAATTACAAAGTTGTCACCATTGTGTCTACAATCCTCATTCCTAATACTACTCCGCCCCCGAAAACCACCTTGTTCTCAAGGTGGTGCATAATCTATGAGTGCGCTTTTTCAAGTATTGGAGCATGTCTCCTTGCCTCCTCCTGGATCAAACGGCCACCCACGGGCTCCACACTCCTCCAACTGTTGATGTAGGAGTGGACGAGAGTCCGTTGCTGAGTCTTCATCCCCTCACACTAACCCCTTCCCTCCTATTTATAGGCCTAATTGGCCACCATTTACAAAATTGGGCCCCAAATTACAAAGTTGCACCCTCAGGCCCCAGAATTACAAAATTGCCACTTTTGTGGTTAAAATCCTCATTCCCACTAGGTTGTCTGTTTTATTTTTTTTAAAGGTCTGGCTGCAATTAAAAGATTCTTATTGAAGATTGTTTTCCTTTAATTAACTGGTGATAAGTTGAATTTTGGGCGTGAATTACATTAATAAAGTGCGAAATCTTGTTTTTATTTCATCTTTATTGTTTTGTATAGATCTACTAGATTTATAAAATCTGTAAAGATTGTAACTTGTACCCTAAACCATCCAAAAGCTCGTTTTTTCTTTGCAACAAGCATAAAACATTAGAACTTCAATTTTTATCATTGCTCTTGTTGTGATTTGATAACAAGAATTATTTTTTACTTTTTTATTTTTTGATAGGAACTTCTAGGAATTAGTGGAATAAAAATCAAATTTTTATAAATAATAATAAGATTACAAGGATAGATGACCTCAATTTGAGAGGAAAACTTCTCCCCTAGCTTTTGATTTGGGATAAAAGCATAACTCTCCCAATATTTAACCTAATCTACTCCCAATATCTTCCCTTCTCAATAGTCTTTTCCAAATTCATTATGAGAACAATAACCCTAGACTCCTATATATAATGGGCTAGTTTGTCCAGAATTACACGATTGCCCTTGAAGACTAAAATTGCAAGTTTGCCATCCACACCCCAAATCTAATATAACTCCACCCAAAAAACCATCGTGTCCTCAAGGTGGTGGGCACACTGCTCCAAATGATGTGCTTGTCCTATCCTGGCTCTTTCTCTTCAGCGGCTATGCCTTCATCTTCTTCGATGATCAATACATGTAGAGTGCGGTCCCAACAATGATGTCATGGCACGAATCTCTTTTCACTTCGAAAGAATAACCCCTTGGTGCGCCTGTACATGATTTTCTTATATGTGAGATGCTTGAACTTGTTTGTTGGAGGCTCGCCACTCTTCTCCTGAATTGTCTGACTCATCGCTGGCTGGAACTTTTCGGTCTCCTCGATAACATTAATGCATGATGTGGCATCGCTCGCTACCCTATTAGTAGCCTACTCTATTATGTGTCTATCATCGATCATTTGGGCCAGCTCCATCGTATCTGTCAGCCCTTTCGGTCTCTGTATGCGGAGCTCTGATCTGATCCTCGCCTTCAGACCTTTTATGAAATTTCCTTCAGTGTCACCTTCAGTATCCACTCACTCGGGTTCAGAGTGACTCGAACCTTTTCCTGTAGTCACTGTGTCATCTTGCCTGGATGCAAGGAGCTGCTCGTATAAATTTCTACTCCGAGAGTGACGAAATCGATCCAGTAAGCAATCCTTGAACTCCTCGCATCACCTCACATGTTGCTCTGTTTTCTCCATAGATATCAGGACAATGCCTTTTCCTCTAAGCAAATACTGGCTGCATATAATTTCTCTTTCTTAGACAAGCGATTTACCGCGAAATATCTCTCTGTACGGTAAACCCACCCATAGGGATCCTTTCCCCTAGAAAACCGATTACTTCAGCTTCTTGATCATGCTC
>CM061136.1:173141375-173178848 GCA_030789695.1 Scilla litardierei
TCTCTCTCTCTCTGTGTGTGTGTGTGTGTGTGTGTGTGTGTGTGTGTCGTTCTTGTTTGGTGTCAGTGGCCAACTAATGCCAGTCTAATTTGTGATATGTATGTCTTTTGTGCACCTATACTGTGTACATACGACATATGCGCATGCTGGTGCTTGAGTATGATTAAATATGCGTAGATATGAATGCTATAGAACCATGTGGCTGTTATTAGGCATTTGTAGAATTATATATATGGAAACTTGTATGTATATGTGTGTGCGTGTCATGCCTATTCAAGTAAGTTAGGTATGAACCTAGATGTCCTTGGCTCATGTCCCATGTTGTATATATGTAGTAGGCACACATAGTGATTGTGTGTGTCGTTAGATAGCTATTAGAATGTATCTATGACGTGTATGTGGCACAGATGTATATGAATAACCGTGAAGCATATAATGCATATAAGTATGATGTATGTATTTTGTGTTTTTGGGTGGTAAGATCATTCTACCCAGTGATCCTTGGTGAGACACTCTGACTGTGCCATAGTGCCTGTGATCCAGTGTGTATCGATACCATGTGACTATAACTTCATACTGTTGTATCCATATATGGATGCAGACATATATGTATGCATGTTATATTCATATGTGCCCTATGTATTGTAATATGGTTCTAGTGTGATGTCATACACTCACATGTGATAATAGAAGTAGTGTACATGTGGATATATGTGTGTATATATGGCTACGTATATAAACGTCTGTGCAAAGACATATGTGAACTCATGTGTGTATTATGTATGTCTGAGTGTGTTATATGGGCCTTGATGTCCTTGACTCTTGCCCCATATTCATATACATGTAGTGTGTACACATAGTGCTTGTATGTGCGCCCCTAGATGGTTCGTAGAAAGTATCTGTGGTACATGCTTGATACGGAGTGAAATTGTTATGTCTGAGTGCGTGCCTATAAGTATATATATGTGCATCCTACATGTGCCTAATGTATTCTGATATGTTTAGGCTAGTATATCGTAATGATGTAATAATACTTGGTATTTAATAAGTAATAGTAACCGGTGAATACTTGCACATTCTGTCATATATGTACACCTATATTGTGCACACGTGATGTGAGCACACCCTGGTGCATAAATATGATTAGATAGATGGCATGGTATGTTTGCGACTATGTGAATGAATATGCATGAGTGTGGTTGGTGTAGTACCTCGTAGCTGTTATTATGCATGTGTATAACTATATACGTGGGTGGAACATGTGTAAATTTGTATCTCTATGTGGGTGGTCTTTGGCATAGTACCGGTTGTGTTCTGTGGGTACAAAGACCCCTAGACCCATTGACCCTTGGCGAGACCTTCCCTTGCCCTAGAAAGTCCGAGGACGGACTTTGATTTAAGGCGGGTCGGATGTCATGCCTTGTTTTGGATTATACGGATATGAACTGATATATGAATGGTATGGATTATGTATTGTCCGTATGCACGTGTGATGCACGTGTAATGCACATGTGATGCACGTGTAGTGCACGTGTATAAGTGTCGGTATGCATGGTAGTGTGTGGTGTGTATAAGGGAAGAGGGGCATTCTTGTAATTTCTTAGACATGAGTTGTGAAGAGGGGTTTAGTGTGAAAGGGGTTAGGATCATGGCAAGTTCGTAAATTCTGAGAAAGGTGAGGGGTAGATTTGTCGAGGGGTAGATTGGTCATTTGGAGCGTTGTGTGTAAAGAAAGTGTAGTGTCTTTAGTAGTGGCAAACTTGTAATTACTTGAAAGTTGAGGGGCATTTAGGCAAAGGGCACTTTGGTCATTTTATGTTTGTCATGATGATCTAGGATGAGGATGGGGAGATTTTTCTTAAGAAAATTCTAGGTTTTCTTTCTTTTACTCGTTCTTATCCTTTCCTTCCCTTTCTTTTCATTTTTCTCCTACACTCTTCTCATCTTCTCCCCCTCCTGGGCCATGCCTCTCCCCTCCCCCATGACATAGCCGAAATTCTAGGGCACACAAAAAAAAAGAAAGAGAAAGAGAAAGAAAGAGGAGGAAGAAAGAGGAGGAAGAGGAAAACCTAAGGCGAAGAGAAAGAGAAAGGAAAGGAGATGAAGAGGAGGAAGAAGGAGAAAGAGAAGGAGGAAAGTAAGAGAAGCATTCATCAATTTCATAAGGTAGGATTCCTAATTCCACCTTGTATTTCATTTGTATGCATGTTTCTTGTGAATTAACTTAGCTTTTGTGTTCATAGATCTGTCCTGGAATTTCCAGCACTTAAACCTCTGTTAAAATGTGCATATCTCTTAACCTAAATCAAAATAGAAGTTGAAAAAAAATATTCATGTAGTTCACGAAATCCTACCCCAAAATCATATAAAATTTGACATATATTCAATTCAATAAGTAGGAGTAAAAATTCGATATCTACAACATATCTGAAATTCTGTCAAACCGGTCACAGTTTAGAAAAATGAAGCTAAGTACCTGCACATTCTATGGATTTTTCTATTCTTGGCCTTGTTGTAAGTTTAACAAGTTTTTCTATAATTTCATCTTAGTGCATATTTTTCGAAATTCTGGCTGCAACATGCCCAAAATTAGCTTTTAATACAGACACTGAAACCTGTCTGAAAGACAGATTTGACATGCTTCACCAATTAATTCACCATAAATCATATAGTTCATATTTTTGCATGAAATTTTATCTGTAAATCCAAAACTACCATATCTACAACTTTCATTTAGGAAGTATTGTAAAATTCTCAATAAACACTGATGATATATGGTCAATTATGATGACTGTTTACAATTTCCAGCAAGCTGAAATGTTTAAGAGATGCTATAACTATAACTTGATGTTAATTTTTCCTCTATTATGCATGTGCATTGTTATTTCTTGATGTAAGGGTTCATTGTGATAATTGCTCTTGGATTTACTCATGTTATAATGGCTATGTTAATGACTCCATCATGTGTTCGATGAAATGCCACAATGAAGGCAATATCCGGTAATTTGAGTAACGTGCATGTGTTAGTGTTGGCATTGAGACACATTGATAATTGGTGAAGTTAGAGTCTTGAATGTCATGGATACATTGTACTTGTGAATGGATGATGTGTTGGGATAGAGGGCATGTCACGTAAGTGCATGACCCTATGTTTAATGATGGACGGCTAAGGTGATATGTCCACCATGCCATCATGACCCCTAACGTGTTACGTATGATGTTAAATTATAAAATTGGATATGTCTCAATCCTCTCTAATGAGGGTGAGTTAGTAAAACCTGGTTTTTAGGTGGAAAGGCTGAGTAAATGATGGATATGAGGTCTGGACCAGGAGACTGTGGATGTGATATGTGATCATTCCCACTCGCCTTCACCGGGAGTGGAGGGGAATTGGTGGTTGTGATGATGTGGTTTGGTCGTGGAGATGGATATGTGGAGATCCTCACTCCTACCAGGGACGGGAGAGCTGAGAGGCCTGGTGTCGTAAAGTGCCCGTGTCAACTGCGCCGAGTGCATTTTCACCCCAACCCTTGGGATGAAGTCCCGGTCCTTATATCCAAAGTTTACCCAGGTGTTCCAATAACAAAGTGGATAAATGAGCTCCTAATTGATTGAATAAGCTTACTAATATGCTTGTGGAACTAGCCTGGCTTGAGACTCTCGTAGTCCCTTGATAGTTACAGTTGGTTGTGATATGTGTGACTTGACTCTTGGCACTTCGTGTAGTTCCTTCTTGGCCTATGCCTGGTTGTTATTCACTTTTAATTCCTTTACCTTATATATGATTCGTAGTACTAACTCTATTTTGCAGCCACACACCAGTTTGGCTGGTACGTTTTCCTACTTTTACCTTAACATTATTTACACATGTCTTTCCTTGCATGCTATAGTACTGCACTTCATATTCCATGCATAGTAGCTCATGCCTGTAGTTGGTATACTATGTGGAATTGGGATATCCTACTGGGACATGTGTTGACGTGCCCCCGTTGACTTTACAGGTGTTGACACTTGGAGTTGGTAGCAGGTGGTGCAGTGGAGTCCTGTTCATACTTTGGATAGAAGATAGAGTTCTACATAATGTAATCTTCTCTTTCTCTTCCAGTATGTAGCTTAGAAGTAGAACCATATTGGAGCACGCACACACATCTTCATTTATGTCCTATGAAATCATTAGATCACTTTTCCTTAGACTCCAATTCAGTTTTACCAAGCATGTGCATGTTGTGATTTCAACAGGTGACTGATGAACGATTTATAGTCGCATGTCTCAAAACAGACAACTGTGATTTGTTCTACAGTCGCCTATTATGCACATACTTAAGCAGTTGATTTTTGGGATTTCTAAGCTTTAACTCCTTCAGGCGACTGATATACATTTTACAAGCGCCTGTCCAAGAGACAGTCGGCTGAGATTTGTAATCAGTCGCATGTCTATCTTTAGCCCAAAGATCACTTTCATTTCCATCTGGCCAGTCGACTGATGGTGTATTAATAGTCGCCTGTCTAAGGCACAGTCGCATGTCCAAGGCACAGTCGACTGTCAATGCTTCAACAGTCGCATGTCCATGATTCCTATGCAGAATCTGCTCTTTAGAATGTTTAACACTTTAGTATCAGTCGACTGATGTTGTATTTATAGTCGCTTGTCCAATGGCACAGTCGACTGTCAATGCTTCAACAGTCGTCTGTCTTTGAACTCTCTGTAGACTCTGCTATCTGGAAACTGTTAGGTTTTGTGACAGTCGGCTGATGTTAGTTTCACAGTCGACTGCCCATGGCACAGGCGCCAGTGTGTTCCACATCAGTCGCCTGTTGTGTCTTCCCAAAACTTTCTGAGATTTTCTCAGCTTACCCATATTGCGGCCAGTCGCCTGTAGAAGAATTTACAGTCACCGGTTGGATTTACAGGCGCATGTCTTCTCTTCATCAGTCGATTGTCCACGTGGTAAGTTACCGTTTGAATCCTCACCTACCATCTGACACAGTGCAGCAGTCGACTGTGTTTTGTTCAACAGTCGACTGTCGACTGTGTAAATTCTATCCGTTGGCTTTTCTCCACAGATTTCAAATGGGGTTTTGGGAATTCAGTTTGAGGGTTGTGAGAAACCTATAAAGGCAGCCTCTACTGTTCCATTAAGAGGTTAACTCACTCATCTATTGAAACCCTAAGCTTTCATCTTCATGCTTCTCAAGCTCTCAAATCCTAAAGCCCTAGAATTCTAATCTTTTACTCTCTTGCTTTCCAACCTAAAATCAAAGTGATATCTTCAAAGCAATTGGTGGTGACAAGAGAAAGGGCTTTCCACTCTTCCAAGAGAGAGACATCAACACACAACACACTTGCTCCTTCAAGTTCTTCTTCAAGTCATAGGTGATTGTAAGTGTTGTCATTTCAATATTTCATAACTTTCGTTATTAGATTAACTCTCGGTTTATAAGAGTGGGTTGCTTGCTCCCAAGTTGTGGAAGTCAAGGCCATCGAGTGTAATTTGATTTCCTGTGTAGGGTTGCTCCAAGTGGGTTTACAAGAAACCTCAAGTTAGGGTTCTAACTTGAGTATCCGGTGGTATCCAGGTGGAAGGGACGTAGGATTACCGGGAACAAGTCAGAAGTTGACTTGGGTGATCCGAACCCTTGAAACATCCTTGTGTTAGCATTGTTTCAATTTAGGTTTTATTTTCATTCCGCATTAATTGTTGGTTAGGAATTTAATTTGGTGTAATTATCATTTTAAATTGTATAAACACTATTCAACCCATCCTTCTAGTGTTTCCTCATAGCCAGTGACCTTACAATTGGTATCAGAGCGTTGGTTTATAGCTATGGCACCAACAACAACAACGTTCCTCCACCGACTTCGTACAACAATCACGAACGTGATGGTGCGTCCACCGTCTTCGAAGGACAATCAACGATTCGTCCTCTGTGTTTCAATGGCACGAATTTCGGCTATTGGAAATGCCAGATGGAGACGTTTCTTAGGAGTGCTTCTCGTTAGAGAACCCTCCACAAGGAATCCGTTGAACCCTCCGAAGACGATTTTAACAAATGTACGCCCTCCGAAAAGTCCGTCGAAGTGAACAACGCCAAGGCAATGAACGCTCTTCATTGTGTATTGGATCCGGATGAGTTCAACAAGATATGCACATGTAAAAGTGCATATCAAATTTGGAACCATCTAGTCGTTACCCACGAGGGAATGAATAAAGTAAAATTGTCTAAACTATATGTTGCTGTACAAAATTTTGATATGTTTCTTATGCATGATAATGAGAGCATTGCAACGATTATGGATGTTTCACCGACATCATCAATGAACTCGAAGCTCTTGGACAAGTTTACACCCAACAAGAGAAGGTGAGAAAGATAATAATGGGAATGACCTCCAAAAGGAAAATAAGAGTACTCGCCATTGAGGAGGTCAACGATATGAAGAACTACACTGTGGTAAATCTCATCGGTACTCTCATGTCTTATGACGTAAAAAGGGAGAACCGATACAGAAAAAGTCTAAAATAAATACGTGCACGAACAAGACTATGTGCACGTAAAGCGTATAAAGGATACGGGGTCCAAAGGCGACGGTAATCCCAAGTTGGGCACACGTCGGGGGGTCGGCTTGCTAAGGATGCAACCAAGGTGCTACGGCCCTATCGACTCAACGACATGACTCACATACAAAGCAACAAAACCAATCAGGTATCCGAAATTGCTATACGCACAGCCGTATTACGAATAGTGAGTACAGGCCGTGACAGATGTTGTGAGAGATGAATGGGTGAGATGGCTCCATGTTACTAGTTTCCTTATTTTACTATTATAAATGTTGTACTTGTTGCCTCTTATACATCATGCCATGTCATATACTCTGCCTGCTCACGTGCACCTTTTTCCACACTTCATGTAAGGGCTAGTTAGTGTATGGTATTCCTAATGGGTCACGCTTTGACATGCCCCACCGTTGACTTTTCAGGTTCGGAGGTTGGAGTTGGTTGGTGGCAGTGAGGTGGAGCAGTAGAGTTCTGTGGAAGAGTTAGGTTGGGATGGCGAGGGGAGAGGAGAGAATGTTTGTACTTTTGGGGTTTTGTTTGGGTAGTGGAGAGATGATAATGATGGATGTATGTACAAATGGATGATGTATAGAAATCAAGACACCAAAATTACACAAAAGTGGTAAAGTTTTCCCTACAGAGATCATCACTACTACACACAAATAATAGTAAAAGAGTTTAGAGAATCTCAGTGTGTAGGCGTAGTCGTCTCTGTCAATCGACACGGGTGAGCTCTCGTCTGGTAGGATGTAGATGTATCGTCTCGTCTGCAACTTAAGTTGCAGCCTTGGATGTCGCAGCTAGCAAACCTAAAGTATGAGGCTTGGATGTCCTCGGCTAGCAAGTTGTTGTGGCCCCTTGGATGGCACAATCAGCTAAGGTTCTTTCTCTCCAATCAGGTTATTTGCGTTTGATGCTTGTGGTTTGAGAGGATACTTGATGATAGCAAGATAAGGTGACTTTGAAGAAACAAAGTTTCTGAACTTGAAAGCTCTGCAAAACAAAACGAAAGTGGAAGATCAGAGATTTTAACTTTATACCCTCTTAACAAATCAAATTAGAGAGTCAAAACAAAGGCTCCCTTTTAGTTAAATTTATTCCACCATTTGTTTCCTTTTGCTTGAGGATTTTTGTGTCCCAAATGAATTGGCCCCCTCTGCTTCTCATTTTTGACGTTGCTCCACTTTCTCTGCAAACAAATCACCAAACCTTTTAAACTAATTAATTCATTTAATTAAAGCACTAACCTTGGGTGTTGTAGAATTCGGTGCATGCTCTGGGAAATTTTCTTTGTCCACCACTAATCTTTTAGACACTGAATTTTTGCAGACTCGGGTTTCTTTGGCTTGAAGCAAAGGTGGTTATGGGCCTTGGCTTGAGGATGCACTAGACAACAGAGTTGTCAACCTACGGCAGGGAGGAGATGTATTTGGAGCATGTGGCGTTTTTCACGGCACCAACACAAAGATGGCAGCAAGGAGGAAGTTGGATGCTTGAGACGATGGTGGTTCCTTTGAAGATGGCAGCTAGATGCGTTGAAGCTCGAGGTGGACGGCAGCCGGCAGCAAGGAGAATGGCGTCGTGGAAGTCGGTGCTTGCCTTTTTGGATCTTTGTGCTATCAATGTATTTTATCAGCCGCCCTCTCAAAATCTTATCCAATGTATTTTTGGAGAGTCTCTCTTGGAAACCCTCAGCTGCATCAACGGATATTAAAGGCTCGATAAGAGAAAATAATGAGAATGCCCCCTCATCTTTCATGCACACCAAGTCCGTGGCTACACTCTTTTTAGTGGGCTCTTATGAAAAGCTTTAGGTTGATGTTGAATTAATAAGAGGATGGCTTCAATTAAGAGTTGAGTGGTGCCCTCTCTCTGGTCTTTAACTTGTTTCTGCTTCTCTATTCTTTTTTAATTTTATGCGCACCTTTATCTCTGATTTGTTTGTTTGGGTTCAGGGGTTCTTGCGGCATGTGGGAATCCATGGCTAGGATTGAAGCAAAAGGATTTGGTATTTGAATAGGAAATAGGTAGAAGCATATCTTTCTAATCGATTTGATCAAATCACCCGTGAAACCAACCTGGCTCCATCTCTCTCCATGTTGACCAAGTCCAATGTATATCACAAGAGTACTCATTAATCTCCATCTTTTGACTTAGTCATCTCTTCAAAGATTTACCGCTTTGCCATTCCTGAAACACACTTAGCACACACGTTAAATAGTTCGTACACGTTTGTTATCATCAAACTAGAGATCCTAGATCGTTGCTTCCAACAATCTCCCCCTTTTGATGATGACAAATGAATAAAAGATGTGAGCAATGAGAGATGTGTGTGTGAAGTGTGATGAAGGATGTAATGCATATTATGTATACAATGATACGTTCAAGCATTACTAACATGCACAACAATATAGCAATAGTGATCTAGTGATAAGCATGCTCCCCCTATTTTCAAGCTCCCCCTTGAACATGTATTTCTAGTGCTCCCCCTTCAACAAATAATACCAAATGTAGTGCCACTCAGCAAATAATACCAAATCTTTTTTCAACTTTTCTCCCCCCTTTGTTATCGTCAAAAGCGCATTAATAAAGTCAATCAACTATCACATGCAAAAATAAAGTATTATAAATTATTACTAGCACTTTGCATGCCATTCTTCATAGAGCGGGCAATTCAAGTTTAATGAAAATTGCAATTTAGACTTCAACACCATTATGTAAGTGTGATAATTAAACATTGAAGTACAAAGGGAGATTCAATCAAGAACATCAACAAACCCAATCCACATTTTCCATTTAACATAAATATCACCTAGGATTGATTTTTTCCACCTCATTAGAAATGAGTTCAAGGTACCAAACCTCAAAACATAGCCTATAAGGACTCTTAGATACGGGGGTGGCATTGCTTGACGAGTAAAGAACACCAACGCTAAAGATTATCAATAAAGCTTATGTTGGATACTCGTGGGTAGTGTACTTGCCATGAATTGTATCCATTTTACATACGGAGCAATATCCATAAAATATTTTTTCATGTACAATTCCTTTTGTGCTCAATTTTTATTCATGGCAAAACACTTCATATCCCTTAGATTTTTCAGTTTTTATTCATCCTACATTCACTTTTCAATATTCATAAAAAGAATTCCAAAATTACAACGAGTTTAATATTCGTGGAAGTGAGCATGTAGGTGTAGAAATCAAATTATTCATTTCACTCTTTTCCGTTGTATCAAAAAAAATTTATTCATTTCATGAAACATGTCATGGCTACTTAATAGAGTCTAACATGCGCATGTAGCTATAACAATAATACAATGATTTGTACAAGGATATGAATGAGCATTCAATAATACCACTTATAGAGATTCATAAGAGGTTATTCATTAAGCACCATTTTTTTTGTTTTTGGGTTTTTCAATTCTTTTTCTTTTATAATGAACTAAAACAAACTAAGATACAAACAAACAAGCACACAAACAAGAAATAAATCAAGCACACACAAAAATCTATGAAGGTATGCAATGAATTTCAAAGAAAGAGATATACATTCGCGTTGCCGTTTGTTTAAACTTTATTTTCGTGTTCTTAAACTTGCAATTATAAGATGTATGACCAACACTATCACAAATAAAGCACTTTGCACGCATATTTTTGACAATAGTAGGCACATTGTGAATTTTCTTAAATTTTGGCTTTTCAACAATTTTCAAACCAAATCCAAGTCCTCGTATATTATTGCCATATAATTGATTTTCAAGAATAATATCCAGATATTGTTTTCCTATGGAAAATTTCTTAATAGACAATTCAAGACTAAAGACTTTGGATTTTAAGAATGCATTCTCATTCACAAGCAAAGTACATTTATTAATAAAAGCTTTCTTATTGTCCTCTTCATTCGTTTTCATGATTTTAAGCTCGTTACTTAGCATGCACAATTTATCATTAAGCTCTTTAATCACATAATCTTTTTCAGTTTCGAGCTTAATTAAATCTAGCTTAAGCATGCTAACATTATTCAATAAAAAAAGACACGTATGACAAATATCTTTTTCATGCAACCTAGAGTTCTCTTTTTCCAACAGAGCAATGGTAGGATTAAAAGCAATAAGTTTTTCTTTCAATTCATTTGTTTCATGAAACATGTCGCAATTTTCTTGTTGTAGTTCACCGTTAGAATTTTTAAAAACTTCTAATGTGGATTCACGTTTTTCTAGAGTAGATTCTAGGTTGTCAATTTCATCTTGCATATTATTAATAGTACATTTTTTCTTATCAAGTTCAGCTTGCATTTCTTTACACAAATTCAAAAGATCAACTCTTTTAGTGCAAGACATTACCTCATCGTGTTTTCCCATCAAGCAGACGAATGAGTGCGCAACTTCATGCTTCGCATTCTCATCCTCAGCTTCGCTGTCCATGTCCCGCGTTAGCACCTTGGCTTTTCCTTTCTTCTCTGTAATATTAGCTGTTTCTTGTGTGCAATGCTTCATATAATGTCCATGTTGCATCATGTGACATGGTCAGTAGCAATCTGCTCAGATTTTTTTAGCAGAATTAAAGTTATTGGAACGATTAAACATGTTTTGCATTTCTGCTCTTCCTTGAGGAGTTCTAATGAATTTTCTGAATTTTCTGACCATCATCTCCATCTCCTCATCGTCATCCTAGACATCTTCTCTAGCTTGAAGAGCTAGTGGGTTTGCTTCTTTTTCCTTTGCCTCTGGTTTCTCTCTAGTCTCTATATTCTGCAGCTCAAGCTCGTGGAACATTAAATTACCTGTCAAGTCCTCCACCCTCATGTGAGATAGATCTTTCGCTTCTTGGATGGCAGTGACTTTTGGCCTGAACGAGCTTGGCAACGCCCTTAATATTTTTCTTACCTGTTCAAGGCTAGAGTATGGCTTATCGAGGGAGCTAGACTTATAGACGATATCGGTGAACTTGCAAACTTCGCTGAAATAGAGTCTGATGGTAGCATGCAAAAGCCATCGTACTCTGTACTGGCAAGACAAATCTATACTCCTTCACCTGTGACGTTCCCTCTGCATTACCTCCAGTGTATGCCATATTTACTGTGCAGTTAGACAATGTGAGATACGATTGAATTCAGACTTATCTAAAGAACAAATGAGCGCATTCATGGCTTTATTCAAGGAAGATCGTTTTTTATCATTGTCATCCCATTTATCTTCAGGTTTTAATATTTCAGTGTCTTGATTTTTAATTATGGGAGGACTGTAACCTTTTTCAACCATATTCCATATATTTTAATCAACAGATGCTAAGTAGATTCTCATTCTAGTTTTCCAATAAGCATAATCTACACCATTAAATCTAGAGGGTCGTGATATGGACCGACCTTCAGCAAAAGCATAATCAATGGAATTCATGGTCAGTCTAGGCTAGATTATATAACCTGCTCTGATACTACTTGTTGCATCTGGATCTAAGCCTAGAGTGGGTGAATATGCTTATAAAAATTCTCGAGCAACCCACGAGAAATCACACGTAGTTATAATCACATGCAGGGTAAACAATAAGCAATCATAGATACACAGTAGATTTACCCTGGTTCGGTCGCACCCACGACCTACGTCCAACCCCAAAAGTAAATACTATATTAGAATGTTACCTAGTACAGCCTGTAGCTAGAGCACCCACTCTAAACTCGCCTGGCTCTTATTACATGCACTCACCAAAGTGCTAAACAAAATTAATCCTAGTATATGCTCTCACTTGACTAGTCCCAATTAGCCAAGTCCCTCTTGTCTAGCACCCACCAGACAAGACCCCAAAAGTACACAAGAGTGGTAAAGTTTTCCCTACGGAGATCGTCATTACTACACACAAATAATAGTAAAAGAGTTTAGAGAATCTCAGTGTGTAGGCGTAGTCGTCTCTGTCAACCGGTACGAGACAACTCTCGTCTGGCAGGATGTAGATATCTCGTCTCGTCTGCAACTCAAGTTGCGGCCTTGGATGTCATAGCTAACAAAGCTAACGTAGGAGGCTTGGATGTCCTCAGCTAGCAAGTTTTTGTGGCCCCTTGGATGGCACAAGCAGCTAAGGGTCTTTCTCTCCAATCAGGTTATTTGCTTTTGATGCTTGTGGTTTGAGAGGATACTTGATGATAGCAAGATGATGTGACTTTGGAGAAACAAAGTTTCTGAACTTAAGAGCTCTGCAAAACAAACCGAAAGTGGAAGATCAGAGATTTTAACTTTATACCCTCTTAACAAATCAAATTAGAGAGTCAAAACAAAGGCTGCCCTTTTAGTTAAATTTATTCCACCATTTGATTCCTTTTGCTTGAGGATTTTTGTGGCCCAAATGAATTGGCTCCCTCTGCTTCTCATTTTTGACGTTGCTCCACTTTCTCTGCAAACAAATCACCAAACCTTTTAAACTAATAATTCATTTAATTAAAGCACTAACCTTGGGTGTTGTAGAATTCGGTGCATGCTCTGGGAAATTTTGTTTGTCTACCACTAATCTTTTAGACACTGAATTTTTGCAGACTCTGGTTTCTTTGGCTTGAAGCAAAGGTGGTTGTGGGCCTTGGCTTGAGGATGCACTCGGCAACAGAGTTGTCAACCAACGACAGGGAGGAGATGTATCCTATGGCTTTGGCGTTCTTCACGGCACCAACACGTAGATGGTAGCAAGGAGGAAGTTGCCGGCTTGAGAAGATGATGGTTCCTTTGAAGATGGCAGTTAGATGCATTGAAGCTCGAGGTGGACGACAGCCGACGGCAAGGAGAATGGCACCGTGGAAGTCGGTGCTTGCCTTTTTGGATCTTTGCACCGTCAATATATTTTATCAGCCGCACTCTCAAAATTCTATCCAATGTATTTTTCGAGAGTCTCTCTCGGAAATCCTCAGCTACATCAAGGGGTATTAAAGGCTTGATAAGAGAAAATAACGAGAATGCCCCCTCATCTTTCATGTGCACCAAGTCTGTGGCTTCACTCTTTTTAGTGGGCTCTTATAAAAAGCTTCAAGTTGATGTTGAATTAATAAGAGGATGGCTTCAATTAAGAGTTGAGTGCTGCCCTCTCTCTGGTCTTCAACTTGTTGCTGCTTCTCTATTTTTTTTAAATTTGTGCGCACCTTTCTATCTGATTTGTTTGTTTGGGTTCAGGGGTTCTTGCGGCATGGGGGAATCCATGGCTAGGATTGAAGCAAGAGGATTTGGTATTTGAATAGGAAATGGGTAGAAGCATATCTTTCTAATTGATTTAATCAAATTACCCTTGAAATCAAATTGGCTTCATCTCTCTCCATGTTGACCAAGTCCAATATATATCACAATAGTACTCATTAATCTCCATCTTTTGACTTAGTCATCTCTTCAAAGATTTACCGCTTTGCCATTCCTGAAACACACTTAGCACACACGTTAAATAGTTCATACACGTTTGTTATCATCAAACTAGAGATCCTAGATCGTTGCTTCCAACAGTTCAACTCCATACAGTCAATGCACATCCTTCGAGACCCATCATTCTTATTTACCAGAAGTACCGGTGTTCCCCCATGGAGAGACACTAGGTCGTATCAGGCCTCGTTCAGATAGGTCCTTCAACTGGTTGCGAAGCTCATTTAACTCAGGTGGGGCCATACAATATGGAGCTTTTGCAATCGGCTGTGTGCCTGGTATCAAATCTATAGTGAACTCCAAAGATCTATCTGGGGAAGTCCATATATATCATCAGGAAATACGTCAGGAAAGTCTCGGACGACCCTTGATAAAACTATTTCTTCTTCCATGGACATCACCTGGACTTCTACTGGCATGGCCCTAAACTTCACGGGGTCAGATATGCTACTTCCACTATGAAACTCAAACTCTGGGTGACAATGGATCTATAAGAGTAACCTCCTTAGTCTACAGTCAATGGTAGCATAAAACATCCCTAGCCAATCCATCCCAAACACAGCCTCAAAACTGGGCATCTCACTAACTAAAAAGCCAGCATATAATTCTCTCTCGCCGAGCTCGACCGGGCAATTCCGAAGGCCAGAGGAACTACAAATTACCCCCATTCCCTGTATGATAGTTCCAACTAACGGTGAAAGAATATACTTTTATCACATGCTTGGTCACAAATTCCTTAGATAAGAAATAATGAGAAGCCCCTGAATCGAAAAGCGACAAGGCAGGGAAAGATTCTATTCTAACGATGCATATAAGTAAAACAATAAAGACAACTAAACATATATGCAGATAACTAAGAACACATATATATCTGAGGCAAAGGGTAGAACGTTACCAGTGATAACCTGGCATGTGCTCTCTGCCTCCACTGCAGTCAACATGTAGGTTTGGTGCGGTTTGTGGAGTGGAGATCGCCTTCTTGAAAGCCTTCTATTGGGGTGGTGGGTGAGGTCCTCTAGGTGCTGGGGAACTGGGCCCAGGTGGTGCCAGTAGTGGAAACCTGTGAGATACGGGCGGAAGGGAACGCTTTTGCATTGGCCTGGCTGCTATCGGTGCTACTGGCACTAAAGGGCGACCCTGATGTGGACAATATCTAATGATGTGCCCTGCTCCCCCACACGCGAAACACCGCCTGGATGCCAAGAACCAGCAATATTTCTCCTCATGCCCTCTCTTGCCACAATGCGGGTAGGACACCTGTCTCTGAGTCGGTGGTGGGGCTCCTGGCCGCTTAAACTGAACAGTCTGTACTGGTCGGGAGAGGGTACTCTGATGTCCTGATGATCGTCTATCTCCAGCAGGCATCCTTCCCACACTCCGCAAATATACCTCGTGCAACCTGGCCGCCTTCAGTACGGCCTCATGCATCGACAAATCCATGGTGGACATCGTCCCTCTGTACTCCGGGTCTAGGCCCAAACGGAAACGTCGAGCCTAGTTTGCATCTGTTGACACCAGATCCTTAGCGTACTTGCTAAGCAAAGAAAATTCTGCATCATACTCGTTCACACTCTGCCAACCCTTAGTCAGACGCTCAAATCTCTGCCTCAACTCATCCTTAGCTGTCTCCGGGAGGAACTTGGCGTCGAAGCGCTCCCTGAACATCTCCCAGGTAATAATAGTACCAGCCAAGTGTCGCTCCTGAGCCTCCCACCAATCACGGCCTGGTATGTCAAGCACCTCCTAGCTGCCTCTACCCAGCCCTCTCGTGGAAAATAGACCATAGTCATGTCATCCTCCATACGCCTCAGCCACTCGTCCACCTCCATGGCACTCTCCTTACCGGAGAAGGACTTCGGATGCATCTTTTTGAACTGCTTGTATCCCGGCTTCTTCTGTGTCGAGACACTAGCCTGCTTCTCATCTTGCTGGCTCAGATGGTCTAGGATCCACGTCAAGACCTTTGCCATCAGGGCGGCCTCAGAGGATGCATAAGTCCCGTTACCGGATCCCCCCCGATACGTCGGTCCTGGTCCCGGTCCCCGATGTCCTGTTGATGCCTTCCATTCTGCAAAAAGAGAACAAAGAACTCAGATTAGTACCATATACTGAAGTATCAGAGCATTGTCTGTGCTATCCTTACGCATGTCGCAGTGAACTGGGCCTGGATGGGCAACCACTAAACCTGTCATGCCTCATTCTCCCAAATACCATTGTTTTCAAGATTTCTAGGGCAAATGGAAGATGGGTGTATAGCAGGCCGCAGATTGTACCGAGCGTAAAATTTAAATTTATTACAAGCAGGCCATTGCACATGCTGGGACAACACAAACAAAAGGAAAAGAAAACTATCAATGCTCCAATCACAACAGTCATAGTATTATCTGTCACAGAGTCATATACAAGTACGAAATACAACTGATATACCACACAACATCTAAGCAAAATACAAAGTACAACTAAAGCATCTGCCAAGTACAACACAGAGGACAACACTCTATAACATATAGACATAAGAAAGTCCCCAAACAAAAGTACACCAGAAAGGGGACAACTCACACTTGCTAATCTAATCCTAGGTGTCTGCAGGACGAGAGTCTCCTACATGGGGAAGCTCCATCGGCTCTGGCTCAGCTCCCGACTGTTTTGGTCCTAAAAGACAACATGGACACATCACAACGTGCCCAATAGGAAACCTAACTAGAAAGGAACACTTTAGGTTTTTGTTTGTTGTTGTTGTTATTATTATTATTTTAATGGTCTAATACAACTATTAAGCAACAGTAAGACTACAGTAACATAAAAGAAGTAAAGTAAGCAACATTCTCATGATTTGATTAATTTGGAAACCTAGACACCACGATGTGTATCAGTGACTGAACCTCACCTCGAGTGGGTGGCTCTTAACTACCCCGTTAGTGATACACGAGCACTGATGAATTTTAACGGGGCCTCTCGAACTCTGCCCACTCCCTCTCATGGGAGTGCGATCGAGATAAAATCAACATACATCCTCTCACGGTACATTGCCCCGTGGGCATCACATATCACCACAACTCATCACAAGTCCAGCCCTGATACCTACGTACTATTCAGGTATCCCCACCCCTTCCCATGATACTTACCCACGTTAGAGTGGAACAAGTTACCCCAGGGCATATAATTTATAATTTGGCTCGTTTACACAACAATATTAGTGATTCCACAAGTATATCACACAATGACCAATAACCTTAGGCAATAATGATAATACATATGACTAAGAGAGGTATGATGCACATTTACACATGGTGCAACATCAACCATAATATTTCAGATTGCTGGAATTGCACATGCAGTCACACTAATGGGCAAATACCATCACAAATTTGTACTGAACATGAACTTTTCACCAGTGAAAGTTGTAGATATAGTTGCTGAGATTTCACTGATCAAATTTCAAGCATAAATACCAGCTGTGTGAATTATGGTGATTTATTTGGTGAAACAGGCCAAATCTGTTTTTTCAGGCAGATTCTGTGTGCACTAAACATCACAGCTTTAAAACATGTTGCAGTTCGAATCACAAAAACATGCCCTATGGGAAAGTTGTAGAACATGTTATTAAGTTTTCAACGAGTCCAAGAACACAAAATTTCATTAACTGTGCATGTGGATATGCGTATTTTGCTGAGAGGTGTCTCAAGAGAGTAAAATCTGACATGTAGAAAAGATTGATTTTTTACCCCGAATTGCAGTTCGAATTTGGAAAATTTTCCAAAATGAAAGTTGTAGATGACCAACTGATTAACTCAGCATAATTATTTTAGAATTTAACCCAGTCTACAGAATGATATATGCATGAAAATATTCGCATGAAAATTCTGATTTTAAAATCTGCACTAACTTAGCATGAAGTTCATCAAATTGGTGTGCATACTATTGCATAAATAGTAATTACATGTATTAATGTTGAACTATAGGCCTAAAAGAGTCCCTCTATAATTAGAATCATACCTCAAATGAAGATTTCAATCCCCTTTAGCTCTCCTCTTCCTTCTTCTTCCTCTTCTTCTCCTCTTATTTCTTTCTTTGTTTTTTTTGTGTTGCTAGAGGGTTCGACCAGGTTGGGGAGGGGAATCAAAGTAAATAAAAAAAAGAAAAGAATGACGAATGAAAGATTTGGAAAGGTTTAGAAGTTTGGAGAATTTGACTTTTCAACCCCTTTTGTTTTCTTTTCCTTTTTGATTTCTTTTTGTCTTCTTCTTTTTTTTGTAGCTATATGATTTGGCCCAAGGCCCATGGGGGGAAAATCCCATTAGGAAAAATGAAGGAAAATTCGAAGGAAAAATAAAAGAAAATGAATTGAAAAATGAAAATGCAAATGAAAATGCAAGGGATATTGAAATGAAAGGAAAATAAAAAGAAACCCATGAAGGCCCATGTGAAATCTGAAACATAAAATACTAGAAATGAGGAGGAAAAAAGATTTGGGGAAGAAAGTTGGGGTTTAAGCAAAAGTTGGGAATTTACAAGTTTGTCATGCTACCCATATTTCAAATGCACGTACGCAGAAGCTTGGCATTACACCGTACTGTGTTTTACGGGGGTTACAATTTCACACAAAAGATAGGCCCTAACGTATATGGCACTTTGGGCCATTACAGGCCTAGAACCCGTAAACCCGCATCCTAAACGTTTTGGCCCAAAACTCGTATCTCCGTAGCTCAACCCATGAAATTGACTTCGTATTCGCGATCCTCGGATGATACGAACAGATGGCTATGTTTTCGTAATTTTTCAGAGTTGTAAATGAAAAAAGCGTAGTATTACGTCATTTTTACTAATTACAATCGCTAATGATGTTTTTACTGTTACTAATCACACAGTTACTCTTACTTTTACCCCTAACCCCACTTAATTAATACACTAACCCACCCCATTAAACCACCTCCTAAAGTTGGCAGATCCAACTATAGTAAGTAATATTATTGTTATTATTATTACTACTACTACTGTGATAAACTATATCATATATTTACTACGCTTTCGAAGATCGAGATGTCGATTTGTTTTACCTTTCAAAAACCGGAGAATCAACCTATATATAACAAACCCTCTCCCCTCCTCCCTCTAACCCAGAGCTCATCCCGTCGAAACCCAAACCCGCACACATACATCAGCTCTCTCCCCATTCGTTTACCCCCGCCCTCTCCCACTCACTCAGGCAAACAACCACCGCCCGGAGCGACGTCCCCAAGCTCCGACACCTCCTCAGACGAGCGCTCTCTATGCTCTGACATCAACTCCACTTTGCCACTCTCCTCCGGTGAAGTTGTTACCGCCTCCTTCGCTCCGAGTGCAACACCGCCACCCCCGTTTGACCGTCGCCTCCCCCGCCTTCACCGAGCTCCCTCAACCCCGCCTCCGTCCAACGACAACGCCCCCACGGCCTTCCTCTCCATGGCGACCCCCAGCATGCAACACCTACCCTCGCCGTATCCCCACCTCCGCCATGAGCTCCCCACTCCGACACCCCCTCACTCCCTCCTCCATGGCAACGACGATGTCCACAACAGCCCTCCCCGCATTCCTTGCCGCTCCCTCCGACGCTCAACCACCCTCCGCACCTGCTTCTATGACGATGACAACGCCCACCAAACACCGACGAAGCCCAGATCCGAAACCCTCAGCTCCCCGTACCTCTAACTCCGTCGCCGTATCCATTATCGCTCGCCCCGCCACCGCCTCCCTCAGGTGGATCCCGCCACTGCAACACCGCCATACGACGCCACGACGCCCCTCCGACCATGCACCTCCGAGCTACCAAGCTCACCTCACCATTTCCACCTCCTCCATGCCACCGTGCTCCACTCCCCTCAACCACCTCGCCGCCTGACCTCGCCGCACCGCCGCGAAGTGCGCCGCCCCACACCGCCGCTGCATGCCCCCCCACATATCAAAGAGGAAGAGAAGGAAGTTATAAGATTTTTAGATGTTTTCAATACGAAAATACGTATAAACGTATTTTGCAAGTAATTATAATTATATAATATTGTTTTGCTAATCTTAAAATCCTAATAAATCCTATAGGTCTCAGAAAAATACAAGACCAGGCCCGGAAAATCAGAAACGACGAAACAGACTCATTGGCGCTGATTTCATCACCAAAAGGCAAGTATATCTCCCACAATGAATTTTCAAAGGCAAAACTTAATAAAGCTAAATTCGCTTTAAAATCTATATTATCAAATTTTCACGTACACTGACGTACAATAAAAAATATATGTTGTAGTACCAGTTAATACGGTTATTTTGACCCCTTGTTGGAAGAATTCTGACGTATGGTTTGCTCTAAAGAAATATTTGAGAAATATAATGAAAAATCATTTTCTCGTTTTTATTAGTTTTTAATTGATTTTAAGCTTTTTAAAATTATTTAAAATACCAATGAGCTTCCGAAAAATAGTTTCTTCCTATATAAAATTGTTTTACTCTAGCCTATCTAAAATTTATGAGTATGTATTTTGACGGGTTTCAAGCTATAATAAAAATACGAATGGTGGGACCGAAAAGGTGCTCTCTCTCAAGTGCAAGAGTCCGTACAAGTAGTAAAATCTGGGAGTCCAGATGTCGAATCCACGGGAAGAAATCTGTTGCAACCACAATTCAAATCAAATAGAAATCTATCGGAAAGAAACTAAACACTTCAACAATGGTGACGGTGATGGTGATGTGAACACGTGAACATAGAAAATCGTGTAAGAAAATATCTATAAAGAGTATGCGCAAGGTACGGGTTCGTCAGGGTCAATGATTCGTATTAATTTGGTCGATGAATATATCACAATGAATTCTCTTTTTGAGAGCAATTCACCAGGAAAAATATCCAATATAACTCAATGAATTCTCCTTTTGGGAGCAATTCATCGGAAGATGCCCTTTTGGGGGTTCAAACAAAATATTCAAAAAGATCGTCGCTAAAGTTATAATACGATATGAAACTCTCTTTTGGAGAGATCAAAACTACGGGATGAAACTCCCTTTTGGGGAGATCAAAACTCACCCTTTTGGGGCGATCATCAACTTAATTAATTCTTTTGGAATCTAAAAAAGTCGATTTACGAACAACGATTACAATTTTAGCGACGTTAAACGATTTAGCACAAGGAATTTCAACCAAATAAACACGAATAATATCCCCTAACTACTCCATACCATGCACAAATAAGTTCTAGCTACTCATCGTGCAAAAATAAACAAGTTTCATAGCCAAATACTTCAAGTTCATAGCAAAATACGGAAGACAAGCTTCAATTAAGGAGTTTAAGTTAAGAATTCATCACCAAATATCCTTGAAAATACATTAAAACTCTCTGGAAATAAGAAAATAGCCTCTGGAATTTTACAGAATTTTTCAGAGGGGAAATACGGCTTCTAGAGCCTCCAATACGCCCAAAATACGCCCCAATCTGCTTGAATACGCTCAAAAACCCTAAATACGCTTATATAATAAGATTGCGGGTTTAAATAGGCTTAACGGGTTTGAATCCGCATCCGAATCCATCCCTACCGCTCATCCAGATCGGACCAATTGCCGACCGTTGATCAAAGCGGGATTCATTAAGAGCTCGCCACGTGTCACTCTGAAACGGATCTCCGCCCGCATCACGCTAAGCCCGCGCCCGCTTCGATGGTAACCGTTGGATGCGGCGGCAACTCAACGGATACGCGCCACGTGCCCCCAGCACTCGCCGAATTCGAATTAGAAGCGGGCGTGTTCGAAGCCGTTGGATCGTCGATCAGCGGCCACGATGTTGCCGCGTGTCCCCATTTATCCGCTGCTTCGTTGCAAATTGCGGGGTCGATCGTGGCCGTAGGATCGCAATCGCTCGCTCAGAAATCGGCCACGTCGCCCGAATTTTCGTTTCGCTTCGGGGTTGCCAGGCGCCGTTGGATTTGCATCGGGCCGTCGAAAATGCGCCACGTGGCTCTCATTTGGGTCTCTTCGCTGCCGCGTTTTTGATCTTGATTTCGTCCGTTGGATCAACATCCAACCGCTCACGATCAGCCGCGTCGACCGTATACGCCCCGCTGCTAATCGCCGTTCGATTCGAGCGGGAACCGCTCCGATGCTGCCACGTGGCGGCTTCTGATTCGCTGCCGACCGTATTTTCGTATTTCCTTGCGTATTTCTCCATTTAAATTGTATCCTGCATTCACAAATACACAGTAATTAGCACAGATCTCAGAAAAATACAAATAAATATTTGTTGGAATCGTGAGATCGAGACGGTGCTATGAAAAATATAAAAAGTGCAGAAATACGTCGTTAAATGCTGTTTTGTGCTCAAATAGTGTGTTTTCTCTAATAAATAAATATGTAGAAAATACGTACGTATTAGAGAACAATGTAGCATCACATGAACACAAAATTGGGCTAAATGGAGGGTTAAATATGTAATATTGAACCCGAATCAACGAACACGTTAAGAAAAATAGATAGAAATGGTATATGAATTAACTAATGATTTCTTGTGTTTGAAGTACCGATTCTCGTGCACCAGCTCCCTTGAAGCTCTAGCTCCAATCTCGTCTTACTACGACGATCTCGATAACAGTAAGTCACTTTAATTCTAGTTTTAGAAGTTAAGCAAGTGTAATAGCATGAACTTAGGATTTTATAAACAGCCTCAGAACGAATATTGACTGGAACGAATGACTAGAGACCTAATGACTAGGGAAATAATCAACTACAGAACGACTATTCACTTAGACCATCAATTTTTGTATTCCATGTTTGTTGGACTTGTCTTTATCCTCAAATTTCTTAGCATCCATTTTACTTTACTTTCTGGTTTTCAATAAGTCAATCCGGGGTCCTGGTTTAACTATCATAGTGGTAGAGATCTAAATAAACATGGAACTCTAAATAAACATGAACTATACTACTTCTGTTAATATAATTGATGGAACAGATATGATTATCGGCGTTCTTAACATTGGTAGCATCCGGTGTCTAGGATCGTTGCGCCAAAGTTTGTATACCCTGCTTGCGGGGATAGTGACATGTTTGGCCAAACCCGACTGGCCGTGTATGCATGATTCAATGTTAGCAACCATTGATTCTAAATACCTTCAAATAAGTTTCTTTAACCTTTCATCGCATGCAAACTCATATTCCCCATGGTAACTCTTGTTCACTCTTGTCCATCATGTTCTGACACTTATCATTTGAAAACTTTGCATAAACTTTGTATACACTTGTTGCATGATTGCTCACGTTTAAATAATCACATCACCTGTTGCATGCCATTTATTACTCAGTGAATGCTAATGAATTATCATATGAAATATCATGCGTGGAACATCTTATGGAATATTTTGTGGAATATCTTGTGGAACATCCCGTCACAAACATATACTTGATTCACATGACACATCACTGGGGATAACTCATAGTTTGAGAGAGTGTGGGAGTGGCTGAAGTTCATCTAACTGCTGCCCGCGTCGGCAAACATAGATGCATGTGTCGGTAAACCCATACATGCTGCCTGAGTCGGCAAAACCTTACATGTTGCCTGCGTCGGCAAACCCTACTACTAACTGTATGTCAGTCCCATCTGGGTAGATCGCACCCAAGCAAGAGATGAACTCAATGGTTGCATATCATACTCTCTAACTTGAGTTACGTAGATCAGTTACTACGTTGCTGCCTGTTTGTTTTATTGTTGTTACTCCACATGACTGCTTACCTTACTATTGTTGCTACCATACCTGTTTTATTACTATGTCATATATGCCATGTCATCGTTGTTGCTCTCATACTTTACTTATCGCACTTGCATATATGACTGATTTTCCTTCGCTTGTCGCACGTAGTTAGTTCCATAGTCTGTTCATTCTCATACTTGTACACTGATTTTACTACTCTTTCTAGAATTGTTGTGACTTACATATGGTTCCATCGTCATGGCACCGCAGACGACGCACATGTTGAGCGGCTGCAGATTTTAGCGTCCGAGTTGTGTATTTTCAGCTGTATTTCTTCTATTTCATATATCATTGTTGTATAATATGGATTGTAATAAAATGGACACTATTTGAGTATTTTGGTACATCTCTACATCGTGGCTATATTTGTTTTCACTGGTGATATGCAGACCCGTGCATAAATCAAATAAGTAATGGCCCACTGAACGCGAGTCATTACAAGGGTATCCACCAATTATGTAACCTTTTGTATAAATATATAGCTACGGGCTTCGTAGCCGCCACCGGCATAACAGGAATGAGTTAAGTACATGGAATTAATTAATTATGCGCCCGCGTGCGACGAAGGCGCCCGATAAATTTTTGTTCTTTTAAAGTGTGAAGTGGAATATTATATGTCATGAAATTTTGGAGGTAGAAATAATTTTTGGAGAAATAAATATTTTAAATGAACCGTGAGTAATCATATATTTTTAGTGTAGAGATAAATAAAATAAAATAAAATTGCCCCTTAAGAGTTGGGACGAGGATGCTGCTATTCACACTACACATTTTTCTAAACATATAACTATGTATTTATAATGTTGCCACTGTCATTTACGAGTTGGGAGTTGCTACGCCAACATACCGTTTTATGCACACCCACAACCACGTATTTACAAGCTTGCCATTCAAAATTTACTCCTCTTCTACCATCGTCGCTACCGCCCCCGCCGTCGCCCTCTTAAATTTCACCTATTTCCATCAAGTCCCCATCTAACCTTAACCCTAAACCGGAACGAAATCATCAATGGAGCATCCAACCTCGTTCTCCGACTTCCCTAACGACGTCCAGTTCACAATCCTCTCCTTCCTCTCTCCCGTCGAGATCTCCGCATTCGCATGCACCTCCCGCCATTTCTCATCCACGTGCAGCCCCGAATTCCCAACATCATCCCTTTATATCCTACGGGATCCAAATTCATTATAACCAGTTGGACTTCCAAATTTCCTTTACACTGCAATACTCTCGATCGCTGGGACCCTCTCATTGGATTCCGACGTCGGATCAGCAACTCGAAGAACCTCCAGTCGTCCTTGCCGCCACTTAATTTACTACAACTGGAGTTGTCAAACGAGGCTGTCGAGGCGGTTGACGTTTTACTCACAGTGCACAACGGGACATCCAGAGGATTAAAATTTATTGTGCATGAGAAATTTGAATGGCAAACTTGTAAATAAATGGAATTCTGGTTGTACGCGTGAGTAAAACGGTATGTGCGCGTAGCAACTCCCTTAATCAGTATCAGTCGTCTGTTTTTCGCGAGAACCGCACCCTAATCAACCCTCGTCGCCCTTTCCTTCAGGACTGTTGTCAATTTCCTGACGAACACGCAAAGAATCACCCGAACCCTCAGTCTATCGAGCTCAAATGACATCTAAGACGGAGGGAATCGACCTCCTGTCGATGTACAACGACGAGGAAGAGGAAGAGGAAGAGGAAGATGAAGAGGAAGACGAAAAACAGCAGCACCAGCATCAACAACAACAGCAACATCAACAAGAAGAAGGCGGAAGATCTCGAATCGATCACGAAACCGACGATGCGGCGCGCGATAGCATCCCTGCATCGCTTTTACATTCATTCCACTCGAAATCCCCTCATGATCTCAGCTCGCCGTCCCCCGAGGTAAAAGCCCTAAGGAGCCCGACGCCCCCACCGTGGCCCAAATCTCAGCGCTCGTCGCCTCTCAGTTTGGCATCCCCTTCGCCTACCCTCACCCTTCCTCCTCGGCCTCCGCTTGAGGCTGTCGATGGCCAGAGGGGGAGAAGAGGAGCCCTAGCGATTGTGGATTATGCCCACGATGAAGCGGCCATGTCGCCCGAAGCCGAGGTGATTACTATTGGTATTTGATTTTGTGGTTTTAATTGCTTTCGTAGTTTGATTCCTTTGTGGACTTTGCAGGAGGGGGAGATTGTAACAAGCGGTCGGGTAGTCATTGGCATGGAGATTCAGACATCTGAAGGTAACTGGCTTCTTTATCATCATCATAGTAGCTTTCTTCCCAAAACTGGGGGTTTTTATATGGCACAAAAGGATATCCTTTTACATCTAATCGGTGTACAGAAGACAATTATAAAATTCACTAGGGCAGCTATTATAAAACTTAGACCATTTTGATTTAGATCCAATGCATAATTTCAACGAATCTGGGTTTGGTTTCATTCCAGTTCAGATTAATATATGATAGCTGGTTCTTGTCAACTTTGTATTTCTTCTACTTTATGCATTAATTGTTACAAAAAATGAAGTTTTTGTTGACAAACGTATGCCTTATGCTTATGTACTATTATAAAACGAAAGTTTTTATCCAGGACATGTTGGACATTTTGATCCTAATGCTTGGACATCTTTCATTTGTCAGAAAGAAAATAGAATAGGATAGCACATGCACTAATCATTAACTTTTAACATTCGCTGCTCATTCTGGGAAGATGGAAGCATACATAAGCCTTTTGCAGTGCCCTCTCTTAATAAAATTCTTATACTTTTGGTCACATATGATGACACAAGGATATATGCCATTTGTATTCTACTTATCATGTCCCTATTGATACTATAATTTTTGGGCAAAATTTAAATTTCTTTCTTTCTGTTGTGCTTAAATGTTCTGCTTAAATGTTCTGTATGTAAGGCTAGATGACAATGCACATGCCAATAATTAATAATGGTTATTGTGCAGGAAGCTACGCTTGGTGGTTTGATTTGGAATAAATTGGTAAAATTAACAGACGTATCATGTAACTATATTGATATGAGAATATCATTTTATTATTTGAATGGTGCAATATGTGTGCTAGTTATTGAGAACTACTGTATACTATAATGAAAAAATAATCGATATCTAATATCAGCATAGGATGTAATGTAACATAAAAAAGTCAATAGAAGGAGATAAGTTAGCAAACACGGGGACCACTTGTATGCCACTCATAATTTCTGTCACACACTATTTACTAAATGATACTCATCAGTTGGGCAGATTATGCATCTCAAAGGTTCATAAGTATGTATAATTTGTGCTGGAAAGTGGGGATGACTTGAGAAGTGGTGATGCAGATGGGGTATTCAGAAAACATTTGATGGAAATGGGAATCAACTTTAATTGAATGGGAAAAACAATATATAAATTTTGAAATAAACTGACGGAGATGGCATACGTGTAGATTCAATGCATCGTTTAAAGGGAAAACATATAGATTAGAGATATCGTCTATATCAACAATGTAGAGAAGACATTGTTTTCATCATTTGAGTACTGGGGTTACATCAGTCATTTAAAGTTTATACTCTGATAAATTATTATGAGAAATCATTGTTTAGATGTTTATTGAATCTTTAGTGGCATCTGAATGTTTTAGTCTCACCTTTTCTTTCCATTCTTTTCATTTTGGGTTCTGTAGGGATTTTTGAAGAAAGAACACCTCCAGGAACGGTTCAACTATTGACACCAATTACTCAACCAGAAGCTCCTCAATCGTCCGATATGCCCGAACAATCAAGATCTGAGACCAGTCTGGCGATTGATTCTATTCGAACAGAAACTGAAATCGTTCAGGTTGAGGTAGTTGCTATGGTCGCTGAAGAAGTGCAAGATGATCCAGTGAAAAGTTTTCTTCCTCCTCCGGTGATGACAAAATGCTCAGAGGAGTTGCAGGTATTCCGTTTTCTTTAACATGAATAAGTGTTGCTGCTTTTTGATGACATATTTCACCATTGTAATTTTCCTTTGAATTTACATGGAAGGCAATTTTGATTAGTATCTTCTTAGTTTGATGCGCTTGTTGTAGTCTTCTTTTAGAAATTGGGTGCATTTATGAAAAGTTTAAAGCCATAAAATTCCTTCAATTTCATTCTATATAATTCAGCACAATGGAGGTTGCCTGGAAAGAATGGAAACTTATGCACAGTCTAACTTAGCTCGATACGACATTTTAGTGGACATTTTATGTGATTGTCTCTCTTGATAACCAAAATCATTTGACGGATCAATCTGTTGGTTACATAATCAACGCTCAAAAGAGAGGTTAGTAAAATTAAGGTTAAAAATTTGATGGTTTCCTGGGAGAGCGAATGTTTTCTGTTCAGATTGGGTAGGTAATGCATTTGAATTAACATGGATTAGAACGTGAAACAATAGTGGTTGTAGGACTAAAGTACTTGGAAGTGTTTGTATTAGGTGCCAACTATGAGAAATAGGATGATCTTATTTAGAATTCTTATGCAAATTTCACTTGCCAACCCCAATCCCCATATGTTGCCCCTCTCCCCACCCACTGTGGCCAAAGGGCATGGGGAAGAACAAAGAAAAGGGGAAGAACAAAGAAAAGGGGAAGAAAGAAAGTAAAGAATAAGAAACATGACTCTCCTTTTTCCAACGAAGTCCTTAATGATTAACTAAAATGGTACAGCCATACCTAAAATGATTAACATGGCATTCAATATATGTCTCCGATAATGTTGGAGCAGCCTTAATATGTGGTCTTGCACAGACAAAATGTACTCCTAATGGATTCATGGATCCAAGTTATAGAGGACGAACATCAAATATCAAATTTTGTCAAACATGGTCTTGATTTAGTAGATAGAGCAACGCTTTTTTTTTGCTCATATCGATAGTTAGGGGTTCTTGTTGTAGTTTGAATGAAGTACTCTGTCAATCCTATCATCAACACCAAAGTAAAGTACAATTCATTGTGGACATGACCACATGACATCGCCTGCTTTGTTCTCCTCGAAGCAAAACAAAGTCCCATCTTTTAAGTTACCTTATGCAATATACTCTTTTTAGCCCAGCCCAAAGGGGTACAAACTCTTTAGCAAGTTCTTTGACATGGTACTATACCCGTTGGACAAATTTGTCATTTTAAGCCTCCGAGTTCAAACCTGCTTTTATTAATGTATTAATCATGCAAGCGGTTTGCTTAAATTTAACTGCATTTCTAACTAAAACCATACCTTTTTCTCCATTTCTTTCCCAATGATCTTGCTTCAACCTTGATGTGATGTCAACAAAGATGTTGCTGCCAACATGTGACCATTAAGATGGTGCAAACTATATTATAACCCTACACAATTTATTCATTAATGTTAAGATCCGAATATGTTCACACACATGTAAATTAGGCTATGAATTGGGTGGTTTGGATTGGATTCATGCTAAGCCAGAATTGAACTCCGCTAAGGACGCGCTTTATCCAAATCCAAATCCGAATCCGAATCCATACTCGTTAATAAGAGAAGGAATCAAATCCGGCCAGTGCTACTAATAAATTTTGGTTTGGATTTGGATTCGAATTTTTCCATTTCTTTTCTCAATAGATGAAGTGTAAAATAAGAATCATAATTTAAAAATTCATGTAACATATAACCCAATAAACAAAACTATTATTAATAGGACTGAAAAAATAAGAACACCATTGCTATGTGAGATCGATTGGAAATTGTAGAAGCTAAAATGTAAAATCATTATGAATCGCTCATTGGTATAAAAAGCCTTATAAAGCCCCATTTAAGCCCCCAACTTACCCTTTCTGCTTCACAGAGCGGTTTAGCACACTTCAATATTTTTAACATGTTATATTTTATGCATCGTCTTCTTATGTTAAATTATTATAAGTCACCAGTATTAATTATTAAAAAGATAGCAGTATAATTTTCCCATCATTTCGAATTTTTTTCTTTTGTCTCTCTGTTATGATTTTTTACCCCTATCTTTTTTTTTGCTTTTTTGCTGCTGTTTCCCCCCTTTTCCGCTTAAAACCTGCTTTAAGCGTTGTGGTAAGGTGCTAGTTTTTCCCCATACCTGCATTCCACAATCTTGAAATCGCGATGAAGGACATATGATGTGTGAAATTAGTAGACGAGATTGAGATAAGGAAGATTGGGAAAAGAGAGGGAGAGATGGATGAAATAGATCATAAGGGGTTCCATATTTATATGGATCAAAGGTGAAAAAGGCTTGTGTCTGTTTGAATTTTAACAGATTATGATTACGTGTGAACTTAGCATATGAGACTAAGGTAATGACAACTGGGAAAAGAGACAGAAATATGGATGAAATAGATCATATGGGGTTTCATATTTAAGTATAGACGGATCAAAAGATGAATAAACCTTGTATCTCTTTGAATTATCTTTAAGATTTGGCAGCCATCCGTGCTTACAAAACCGTAATTTTGCTCCTCTCTTCCAGCGTTAGGAGGAAGACAAACAGATCCATGGGATGACTTGAGAAATAGATTAATATTTAGGACAATATAAGTATTTGGTTGAAGTTATCGAGTTTAATGTCTGTAAAATCCGAAACTGGCCCAAATTCTAGTGGGATTTTAAAAAAAGTTATCCACTTCCGATCCATAACTAATTTGGATCCTATAATTTAGATACGAATCCAAAAATATGCAGTTTTTTAGATCAGGTTATTGGGTACAACTTATTGTCCTGCCTCTAAACAATTGATATTTTCTCCCATTGAGGATAAATCAACGGAGAACTGAGATTGTGCAGGCATGTGAAAATGGATGCCAACAAGTACGCCTAGTAGTAAAAATGAAGGGTTATGGTTAAGGGACTAATGGAGCAATGAGGACTAGATGGAGACTTTGAATCATGCAATTAAGAAGGATATGCTAGTGCTTGATTTAATCAAGGAAATGACACTTAGCAAAGTGGAACAGAAGAAAAGATTCACGGAGCTTAGCCCAAAATTTTGGGATATAGGTTTCTTGTTGTTGTATTATCAATTTGAAGATCATATCAATCTGATTCATCAGTTAGGGCCAACGACCCTTTTTCCCTTACAACAAATGACTATTTTATTTTATTTATTTATTTTTTGTGGTCTGGATACAGCTACCCACACCCTACTTGTATTCACCGTAGGTGTATCATGACTTCAATTCTGAAGTGACATGTGGATGTAATATACACTGGCCTGAGTTGAATGTTTGCAACCTGGGAAACGGGTTGTTATTTATTTATGATAGCAGGTTAAAACTGGATCTTCTGTTTAATTTATAGTAAGACAGTGGCACATATATTATAATACCTAGGTTCTTTAGAGATGGATTAAACTTGTGGTCTCCAATGCATTAAGTTACTTAAGAGGACTTCAGTTCTAAATTATCAGACATATTGACTTTAGAAAATTATTAAGCTGCTTCCTGTTTGTACTGTTTTCTATACAATGTTATGTGATATCATTACCTTTTCGTTTTATTGTCTTCGCATTCCTTTGTTCAATGTCTTTCTCTATTGTTGTTTTCAGGAAAAAATAAACAAGTTCCTTGCATATAAGAAGGCAGGGAAAAGCTTCAATGCAGCTTTGAGGAATAGGAAGGATTACCGAAATCCTGACTTTTTGCAGCATGCTGTAAGGTATCAAGATATTGATCAGATAGGAACATGCTTCAGTAAGGACGTGTTTGACCCTCATGGGTATGACAAAAGCGACTACTATGATGCTATAGGTCATTACGGTTCCTTTTAATTCTCTGCCTAGTCATGTTTCTGCAAATGGTTTTACTTCAAGAAAATGATTAGCTTATGCAATGTCTTTTGCACAGCCATTTGTTTATTTATTTTGTTGTTTTATTTTCACATGGTATTGACATCTTATATCCATAGTAAAGACTTGCATACATATAGTATCAAAAATATAAATGTTTTTTTGGCTGAACATAATCCTATTATGTATTCTACTGCTACAGTATGTAAACTAGCTTCAGTAATGAGGCTTTGTCTGCCTGTTGTAATTTAACCATTGATAGAACCTGTCGTCACGTTTGGGAGCTACCTTGCCCCACTATCGTAAATTTGTAATTGTAAAACCTTGCAACAGACGATCCCTAGGTATTTTGTGGAGATTGTTGGATCATATTACTATATGTATTTCTTGGAATGGTGATGGGAGTGCTATAACATGTAAATGAATACCCAAAGCAGTTATCAATGAAAGAAAGTTATGAATATGACTAAATTCGTTGTTTGCCTGAAACATGTAATAAGCTCTGAAACATGTAATAAGCTTTTACAATCTGTTACATAAGTGAAGAATGAAGACTATAACCATGAATGCTACTGCAGTAGCAACATTAGATCTTAGTATACATTATGATTTGTATGGTCTGCCTGCCATTTAACTCAAAAGTTTTATGCAGTCACAAGTTGGGAAGAGGAAATTTATGTTCGGGGCAAACAGCTAATCAATTTCTTTTTTCCCCATCTAGTGGAGGTGGTTATGGGCTTGAAATGTTGATGCATTGATGAAGAAAGAGTCACCTTTGGTGATTCATGGACATCAACAGAAGAGCAGGACAGAGCGGAAAATATCATAGGGTTGATTGATCAAGTTTTCAACTCAGTAAGTTGACTTGTTAGGATGCATAGAGTTATATCGTGTGGAGGGGCAAAGAAATACAGTCCATTCGGAATTTTAAACAAAGATGAACAAGCGGCTCATTCTCAACTATTCAACAATGGTGGGTAGGTGTTTGGTTGGGTATGTCAGGCAATGATTTTACAAGCAGAACCAGATTTGGTTGAGCTTGGAAAGAAGTGATAGTTTAGCAGCAATAGCATGGTTTGACTTGCTATCAAGTAGATCTGTTGACTAACTAGGTTGGTGTCGACTTTGGAAATATATATCAGACATATATTCCCTAATCATAGGAGCGATTTAGCTTGCATCTTATAAACATGTAGTACTGGAGCGGAAGGGTAGAATTGAACTCATACGCATGGAGAAAATGTCATGATAATCTCATGAGATAGTAGTGGTGAAGGGAAGGCGTGGAAGTGGATTTATAATGGACTGTAAGTGCATTGATAAGATCTGGAGATATGAAGTTGGAAGAAAAATATATTGTCTTTTGTCTCTTCTACCTTTTATTCTCTTGATAATGTTTCTTTATATTTGACAACCATTTTCCCTGGTGTAGAATGGTGTATAGGCCATTTGAGTTAGTTTCTGCCTTGATTCCATGGTAACCAGGGTATGCGGTTAGTTTAATGCAGCTAGAGATACGTTAATGTAATGTTTTGTTATCAGAGGATAGACATTGGTACATAAATGGAAATGGTATACACGTAAAGGGCATAGCTGGATATGTACACGGCACAAGGCAAACATAGCTGGATATGTACACGGCACAAAGGCAAACATGATATGCCATCAACCATCGTGTGAAATTTCTGATTCTTTATTCTTGCTTTCTCCCCATACTATTAGCTTGTGAACTTGACCGGAGCCAAGCCTTTGACATGATTCTTAGTTTTTACTTGCATGCATACCCGTGTTGGTGCAATGGATGCATGATTATATATGTCAAAAGGAGAAGTCGGGGGATTGTTGATTCCTGTAGCTAGATGATCTTTAAGGATGAATGTTGAAGCCAAGGTTTGAGGTATCGCCCGATACCTCTTGGTATCGGGCGTATCGGACCGGTACCGCCCAGTACCGGTCCGAAACGGCATCAAAAAATCGGTATCGGCCGAAACCCTAGGGTTTCGGCCGGTTTCGCCCAGTATCGGACGAAACTGGCCGAAACCCTAGGGTTTCGGCCAGCAAATGGGTAAGAAACATGCCAAAATCAAAAAAAAAAGAGGAGGAAGAAGAAGAAACTGAAAAAAAAAATCAAACTTACCGGTCGCCGCCGCCGCCGCCGCCGCCTCGCCTCGCCTCGCCGCCGCCTGCCGCCTGCCGCCTGATGCCGTTGCTGCCGCTTCCGGGAGAGAACGAGAGAGAGGGGGGACCGCGAGAGAGGGAGGAGGGGGGGGGGGGGCCGCGGGAGGAGGGGGGGACCGAGAGAGGGGGGTGGGATAATGCGTGAGAGAGGGGGGATATTGTGAATGGTAAACTTGTAAATAAGTTAAATGTGTATAGGAAGATATTTTATGGCAACTTTGTAAATAAGTGATATGTGCACAAAGCAAAATGGTAGGTACGCAAAGCAACTCCAAGGCAAACTTGCAAATAAGTGATACGTGCGCAAAGTAAAACGGTGGGTGTGCAAGGCAAAATTCTAGCTACTTTAGTTTTTTACATATCTGATAGATTTTATGTATTTAAAACTACCGATACTGACCAACCGAAACCCATGTCCGATACCGCCGAAACGGACGATACCGATACCGAAACTTAAATTTTCGAGAGAGCGATACCCTCTCCGAAACCGATACCTAAAACCTTGGTTGAAGCAATTAGGAACCCCTTTTAATTTGGTCTTTCGGTTAGGTAAAGGCAATGTGATCGATGGTGGAGTTGCATATGTGAGTTTTGTGTACACACATGCGTTTGTTTTTTCCAATGGGAGCATGTGATCTTTGGACATCAGTGGTGTTTTTCGGTTCATGTCGGCCGTCCGATCGATGATGATGGATTGGATTGATGGTCATGATTTTAAAGAAGAGATCAAGGTATTATATTAATTAGGGAGAGTTTGGAACGTTTGAAAGTGATATTTTAAGGATCAATAACAAATATTTAGTGCCGTGGAGATTCTCTTCTTTAGTCCTTATGTTTCTGTCCCGTCAGAATTCGGCAGGACAAAACAAAATTTTGGTTCAATCCTCACCGGACTTGGAGAAGCCCAAATTTGGCCCAGAATGTGAATACCCAGATTATTGGAACACGAAGCCCAAAAAATCCAGGCCCAAAGACAGATCCAGCCAATCCAAACAAATTTTCCAGATTGGATCCCAACCGTCATCATGTAACCATATGTACAAGCAATGCATATTCTCCTGTTGAAGAAGCAAAGTATTAACTTTTTTTCAGGGTTTGAGGTATCGGCCGATACCATTAGGTATCGTTCGTATCGTATCGGTATCGGCAGTGGACGATACCGAAACCAATGGTTAGTTTCAGTATCGGCCGATACTGAACGGTATCGGTCAGTTTCGGCCGATACTTGCCGAAGTTGACAGATACCAGCCGAAACTGACCGATACCGTTCAGTACCGGTCGAAGACGGAGGAAGAAGAATATGTAATTAAATAAAAATTCTATAAAAACCCAAAAAAATTTCGTGAATCAATAGGTTGCATAGAAAGTTCGTTTAAAAGAGAGTAGAAAATCTTAGGGTTTCGGCTTGAAAATGATGAAGAATTAGACGGAGAAGAGGCAGAACCAAGAAAGATTGCTAAAAGAAGAAAAAGAACAAAAGGAAGATGATGAAAAAATTGAACTCATCTCATCGCGTCGCTGCCTCGCCGAACCTGTTTTCTGCCTCGCCGAACCCGCCTCGACCATCTAGCGTGAGAGAGAGAGCAAAGAGAAAGAGAGAGAAAGAGGTCTGAGTCGCCTTTCAGGAGATGCTACGTTCTTTTAAAAGGCAAACTTGTAAATAAGTGGTATGTGCGTAAAGTAAAACAGTCGGTGTGCATATCAAGCGGATATTTTGGGGCAACCCTGTAAATAAGTAGTATGTGCACAAAGCAAAATGGTGGGTGCGCAAAGCAACGTCCATCGATTTTTTAGCAAACTTGTAAATACGTGGTATGTGCGCAAGGTAAAACGGTGTGTGCGCAAGGCAAGCTTTAGGATCTATTCATTTATCTAATATTTAGTATTTAAGTACCAAACTTTAGGTATTTAGTATTTGATATGATTACGAACTCAAATTTAGTTTATCTATTTAGTATTTTAGTATATGATAGTATATGATTAATATTTTAGTTTGTTAAGTATTTAATACTATTTGTTATGTTTAGATTTGAGAACCTTCGAAACCATCACCGTGTGTATATAGTATATACATATTTAAAGTATATCTGAAACCGAAACCGATACCCGAAATGAAACTGTCGAAACTAGCGATACGGACGAAACCGAAACTTGCTTCCGAAACCGTCGAAACAGGCGATACCGAAACCGAAACCTAAATTTTGGGAGGAACGATACACAGACCGAAACCGAGACCTAAAACCTTGCTTTTTTTATCCAAAAGATCGCTACTATGCTTTGTTCCAAAGCCAAAGACATCGAAAAGTAAGAGGAATAGCCCAAAAGACAAGAACGGGTGGGCCCAATAGCCATGCGTCAAGCCCTTATAAATACTCTCCATCTCCTCAGAAACTCAATAAAAAGTAATTAACAATACTAATCTTACAATTACGTTCATATTACCACTCATGGCACAATTCCATTGCCTGCTAATTGTTTTGAGCCTGGTGTTTGTTGTGTCCATTGCTGGCACAACCCAGTACAAGGTTGGTGGATCCAAAGGCTGGGCCGTCCCAAGCGACCCTAAAGAGTACGGCCAGTGGGCCCAAAAGCATCGGGTTCAAGTTGGCGATCAGCTGCGTAAGTCTTTATTTAAAACATAGTTTTGACAAAAGCAATAGTCTATCGATATCAGGCTAATTCTTGACTGTGTGCACATCGTCGCAGTGTTTGTATACCTATTATGTTGATTTTCTGGTGCTTTATAAACTATTAGCGCATTCCTTTGATGTACTGAGAAATTCATTTCATTTTGTGAAGCTTTAGAGATGTGCATTTTCATTCATAAATCAATGTTTGTTAACCCTTAATATCACAATGGCTCCTTATTAGGGTTCAAGCATAGAATTTCATACTTTGCTATTTTTGTATGTCTCGGCTGAAAAATTTGGACATTTGTTAACAACAAATAGTATTGATAAATATATGCGCTTCTGTAAATAATATGGCCACATTACAATGTGCTGGGACTGTTGTGACTTTTTGGTGCAGTAATTGTTTGATTATAAAAATATGTCCATCTACTGTCCCAACTTTGGAATTTGAGCATAGTATATGACCAAGGAAATGAAGGTGTTCTAGAGCCACTAGTCACATCCAGCTGGGTGCCAATTTAAAATATCAGAGGAAAAAGACAAAATCATTGTGCACCGCCCATATGTCAGCCCATGATATGGGTGCCCAGCATGTCTGGGCCTGTCAGAGCATAAATCTATTCTTAAACCAACACCTTAGCTTTGGAGTTTTGTTGTAGTGTTAGGATCTTAAAGAACAATTATAGGCATGTTCATGACGTGCACTGTTGGATGCTCATCGAGATTCAATTTTCAATGTAATTTTCCACAAAATTCTAACATATAGGCTCTATCATTTTAAAGAGGTTTCTTGTTGTGTATTCGGTTTCTTTTCCCTCACAACACTGTAAGACACGTGCACATTTTATGCTTAAGAAAACTTAGAAACGACACTACTGGGAGTATGCACTCATTTTTTTGCTGTAAATAATACAGAGTAAGTTAGCACAATCTTTCCTCATCTCTGAGCAATGACTTGGTTAGTTGAATTGAGATTTCTGATAATGCTTCAAAATACCGTGCTAGAGCTAAGACAAGGGTATGCCATGCATTTGATTATGTCAACATGAAGGATTCTGCTTTTGTGTGGAGGGGGCGGGCAGAAGTATTTTAAGTAAACGACATTGTTAGGAAGTGGTGTTAGAGCATGGACAGTCAGGTGCATTGACTTTTTAGTGCTGCTTGAATTGTGATGAGATCGCATAGATTGACATTTCTG